>OY757926.1:45537168-45539668 GCA_963585895.1 Sepioteuthis lessoniana | reverse complement strand
TTTTTTATATGCGCGAGTCGTAGGAATTTCCAAAAAGATGCCAAAACTTTAGGGTATCTTTTATACAACTTATAGATGTGCTCTTAGCGCTATCCTTTCGAACGAAAACTTTTACTTCTCCAAGGTTTATGGGATAGTCGTCAAATCTTTCTACAGGAGGTTGCGTTCTATTGAGTTCACCAAAATCACCAATGGCAGCTCGCAGATCGGGATATTTTCTTTGTAGGTGTGCTTCCAAGTTTTCTTTTGCTACATTAAGAACTCCATTTTTTCCTCCTCAAACTATCTTTTGGTGAATTCAAATGGGTTTTATCAATAGCGCGTCTAATTTTTCTTTATTTTTTAACCGCCGTTTCTTTGCGTTTTCCGCTCGTGATATGACAAGGATTTTTTTCTTTATATTTGATAATTGTTCTTTTATTGAATTCTTGTCACCATGTATTACCTTCAGCCTTTTTTTCAGATGCCTTTGTTCGAATCTAAGCTGATCTTTCTCTTTTTCGCAGTTCTTTTATGGTTTTGCTGGTCTTCTGATCCAAAGTTTTCTAAACACACTGCATGCACAATATTTGTGAAAAAATATTTCACACGGATATATCCTTTCAAACTTGTTCGGAAAATGAAAGACAACTCTTCATCAAGGGTTTTCCTTTTAGCGTCATTAGCTCTAAGCCAATTCATACAAATTGCATTCCTTTTCATATTGAGTATGTTGGGTTGACAACCAAAGGGAACCGTTGTACTGTGTTAATTCTCCTGACTATGGTTCCCTTCAATCGATTTACTGGGGCTCTAGAATACACTGAGTGCACCTCTACCGAGGAGTAAGACCCCCCCAATGAGTGTCCTGTTAATGACACTAAACAATCTGATGGTGAGGTCCCAGTAATGATGGGACTTTGGGGAATACGGAGCACCCCCTCATTGCCATTGCTCCCAGTTCCACTCTGGCCCAGCGTGGTAGGACCAGATAGGGCTCTATCAATGGGTTAAATAGAACTAACGGCATGCTTATGCCAAACTAAATTGTTTGATAAAACGGAATAGCTTGAAATAGAAACGATTTTGACAATTAAACCGTACTTACGTTTAAACTGCATGCTTATGCTAAACTGAAACCGTACTTACATTTAAACTGGGTGCTTATGCTTTACTGAATTGTTTGAAATTGAACTGTTTTTGGCATTGAAACTGTACTTACACTAAACTGAATTGTTATATATAACTGTTTGAATAAACTGAATAGTTTTAAATAGAAATGTTTTTTTTACAATTAAACTGTGTACTCACGCTAAACTGAATTGTTTTAAATAGAACTGATTATTTACATAAAAATGGATTTGGCATTAAATAACCTACAAAGGTTGATAAGCCATAAAACCCAACCAACCAACCAACCTATATCGAACTGTCTTGACATTTAACTGTGTGTAAACAAAATTAACTGAATTATAACTGTTTGAATAAACTGAATAAATTTAAAAAGAAATGTTTTTGACAATTAAACTGTGTACTCATGCTTGACTAAATTATTTGAAATACAACTGACTATTTGTATAAAAATGGACTTGGCGTTAAATGGCCAACAAAGGTTGATATCCCATAAAACCCAAACAATCAACCAACCAACAATTGATTTACTTATCTCATGTTAAGATTTACGTGGTTGTCTATTTAGGCAACCCATTTTTTGCGATGGATACGCATGCTTTTAACGGTTGTAAAACTGCATCCGCAACGGCATTGTATATTCATAGACAGTCCAAGTTGGTCATCAGATTTATCCATGGTGATGATCTTATTCTTCCCCTCCCTTTAGGGTCATTACGGGGGTATATATTCTTATTTTCTGTAGTTGTTCATTGGGTTATCAGTCCTCTGCAAATCACGTGGGGATCTTTCCCAGCTGTCAATAGTCTTTCCCAGGGTCATCCGAGCAATCTCGGATGTCTTTCATATGAAAGACTATATACAAAAACTGTCGCGTAAATAACAGTTTTGCTTCCAATAAATCTTCTTCACATGATGACCCTTGGTTCAGGCATGGCTTCGGGACCGAAGCATCATTAACACTAACCCAGGGCGCCCCAGCAGTATCTCACAATGCTACCAGACTTTATTGGATTGTGTTTGCTCAGTACAAATGTCATATCTGCTCAGATGCAGTTACAGTCTTGTTTTAGATCTTTCTTATATATTCCGTCTTCTTTGACGGCGAATGTCCGAGTTTGTTTAAAAATGTAGAGGTTGAATTCGAAATAAAACCTCGACATCCAATCTCAAGAGGAAATATGTCTGTTGATCGGCCATTCTTAACACACTGTTCTTGCAGGTCTTCGTACTTTTCCAATTTTCTCAGGGCTAGTTAAAAAACCGATGGTAGAAAATGAACCCCGAGCTACATTCTGTGACTCTGAGTTTCTAGCCAAACACTCATCAGATGGGCTCGTGGTGTAATGATTAAAGCGCTGGATTGCGGAATCCTAGTAAGCAAGTTCGA
>OY757926.1:45402168-45532168 GCA_963585895.1 Sepioteuthis lessoniana | reverse complement strand
CGGCAAACTCATGCTGAGAAGAATAGCCCAAAATAATATGTGATCAAGTCGACCGCTTCATTGTTGCGAGTCACGTGGGCCTAGTGTGAAAAAACAACAACAAACAAACAAAAAGCCTATCAAGTTTACTTAAAACATTTTCGAAGTGAATGTTACAGACAACTGTGTTAATGGTCGATCACGCAAATAACAACCCACACGCACCGAGAGAGAAATATTCTTTTTCTTTGCTTTTTTCTCTCTTTTTGTTTCACAAGCGATTTTTATCGCGTCATTTTTTTTCTAGACATAAGCATGCATTGAAAGTAAGCTGCAATAAAACAACCAAAGGTTTATAATACTGAAAGTTCGCGAAGAAGAAGAAGAAGAAGAAGAAGAAGAAGAAGAAGAAGAAGAAGAAGAAGAAGAAGAAGAAGAAGAAGAAGAAAAGGACAAAATGAAAGTGGAGAAACAAGATAAGAATGGAAAATTCAAAAGAAAGGTTTATCATCCTGAAAGATCTGGAAGAAGAAGAAGAAGAAGAAGAAGAAGAAGAAGAAGAAGAAGAAGAAGAAGAAGAAGAAGAAGAAGGTGGAGGAAGAAGAAGAAGAAGAAGAAGAAGAAGAAGAAGAAGAAGAAGAAGAAGAAGAAGAAGAAGAAGAGGAGAAACGAAAGAGAGAAGAAAAACAGAAAAAGAAAGAAAGAAAGAACAGTGGTTTATGATCCCGGAAATTCTTATGGGTGATTAGAAATGGCCAAAAGTTGAGCTCTATTCCTAGTTGGCGTTACTAAATCATATTACAATCGACTTTCACTAATCCCGCATTACTGCTAGAAATACTGGATTAATAAAAACGCTGATGTACAGTATGATAATCTCTCGAGCCACCGTCATGGGCAACAATTTATGAGATATAGGGCAATTAAACCCCTAAAATAGTTCGCACAAAAACACCTAAATAAAATTATTTTATGGCGTGGCCGATGACCTACAGCCATGAAAGTTTTATATTTATATTTACCTACTCCTCCACACGAGCGGAATGTGACACAAGATCAATCTTTTTAAGTTGATTTAATAGGTTTGAATTCAGAGGGTTCCTTCTCCTAGACTGGCTGCCATACCAAACGTAGGCCGCTCTATTTACTCATAGATGGAGGGAACATAAACGGATTCATAACTTTCCCAAGAGTATTAACGCTATGTGAAATGCAAACAGTATCGCCATGAATTTGAACTCCTGTCGCCGTTTCTATTTCCTACGATGGTAACCATTACACAATGAACGCCTCATGTATTATTCCATATACTCATTTGTTAGTATTTGGGAGTCGCTGTAGCTACGACATTGTAGTAAGTGAGTTCTAACTCAAGCCGTGCTATTACGTTCACTTTAGGAATAACACCTTTGGGAAAAATATGAACCACGTCGCAGCTATGCATTGAAAAATACCACTTTTGTCCTTTTTTCATGATGATTTTGGTATTAAATAACCCCCGAAGGCTGTTGCACCATTAAACAAAGAATTCAAGCAAAAAAGTGAATATATACGTACACAGTACGCAATTCCCTAACCTCTTTGGCATGACGGAGTTCCTGTGGCGTAGTGGGTAACTTACTAGACTGTGACAGTGTAGTAACTCCAATTATACAATTACGTTCAATTTCGGACAAATACCCTTTGGGAAAGGTATGAGCCCCCTTATCCACACGGCTGCTGTCATTCTAAAAGGATGGCTTTGGCGTTAAATTACCCATGAAGCTGGATATGCCATGAAAGGAACAAAAAACCTCTGGGCATAAAATAACCCCAGAAGTGGTGACATGCAGTTAAAATCAATCAATTGATCTTAAGAAACAACTACACAAAAATGTAAATATGTACGTACAATGAATACAATTCCCTAACTTTTATGCATAAAAGAAACCTGAATGGGTTGACATGTCGTTAAATCGATCAATCATTAGTTTCTTGAAACCGTAAAACATCTTTGAAAGAAAAGCAGTGACTTTGGCATGTAAGAACCCTACAAGGGTTAAAATGTCGTAAAACCAATCAGCCAACCAACTAACGAAAATATAAAGAAATTGCTCACGAATATTAGTGAGGAAGTTGGTGATCTGATTTATTATTTACTAAGCTTTGCTTATTCAACCTCACCGATTTAAGGTTGCTTACTGAGTGGTCGCATATCTTATTATTTAGCAAGTTCATCATTTTATCATGCATATTTCAGCGTGAATTGACAGTAAGCAGTGTGAAAGTTGACGTTGGTCATTTTTCAAGAATATATATGTGTATATATATATATATATACATAGAGAGAGAGAGAAAGAGACAGATGAACAAAAGGATTGGTAGGCTGGTGTTTAATGGTATATCAACCCTCTTAGGTTATTTCAGTCAAATCTTTTTGTATATTTTGATAACTTAGAATATTTGGAGTATTGATCTCATTCTTATTGTTATACTCAAAACGTTTCGGCCGATATATCATTTAATGCCGAACTCGGAGTCCAAACAAAATCCCGAACTTAATCCTTTACTTCAAACACAGGGGTGGGCTGTTCCAATTCGGTTAACCATGACCAGGTATACGTTTTTAGTTATAGCAAGTATTTTATGTTTGGCTCACTTTTTTTAATATATTAAAGTTCTAAGCAAATAGGTACGTAGTGCATTCAGTAATTTTCCAGACTTTTTTGTACAAGCCTTAAAAATGTACTCTTAAAAATTCACTATGTTATTGCTATACATCTTATGAGATGACTGACCAATTTTTATGATTTCACGTTCAAATGAACAGCTACAGCAGCAATTGGAATACACCCTACTAAAGCATGATTGTCACAGCTGGTGAATTTCAAAAATCCAGTCTGGACGTCAGGACATTTTAGAAGAACGATATGCAATAAAATTCTGTTTTAAACTTGGAAAAAATGCCACAGAAACATATGGAATGTTTCAGACTGCTTTTTGACCATCTTGCATGAACCAAGCATCAGTTTTGAAGTGGCATAAGAGATTTAAGGAAGACAAGGAGTCTGTGAGGGATGATGAGAGCTGTGGGAGGAGTAAGGAAGTCAGAAAACCAGAGTTGATTGACCAAAGGGTTAGGGTTAGGGTTACTATGTTAAGGTTTTAAGGGAGTTCAGGAAGACATTCCGTCGGAAGAGGCCAGTACTCTTCAAATCGGCTCAGTGGCATTTCCACCAGGACAATGCACCAGTCCACAACTCCATCCTTGTCACAGACTATTTGAGCAAGATGGGCATGAAGACAGTTCCTCACCCTCCCTATAGTCCAGACCTTGCTCCCTGTGACTTTTGCATCTCCCCAAAGCTTAGAGGCAGTCGTTATGAGACAATTGAGGAGATAAAAAAGGCTGTGACGAAGGTCATTGACAAGATCACACTAGATAACTTCCATGGGGCCTTCCAGAATTTGTTGGAAAG
Source organism: Sepioteuthis lessoniana (assembly GCA_963585895.1). NCBI lineage: Eukaryota > Metazoa > Mollusca > Cephalopoda > Myopsida > Loliginidae > Sepioteuthis > Sepioteuthis lessoniana. The sequence continues at coordinate 45,528,731 of OY757926.1, read as the reverse complement.
ATACAAGTGCATGGAAGCCAGAGGTGATGTCTTCGAATGGGACTAGAGTTTCATGTGTGTACTATCAATAAAAGTGCCCATACGAAAAAAGTATGGAAACTTATTTATTGATCCTCGTAATATTATTTTTAAACGAATTCTTTGAGTTCATTAGTTGCCACGCTATTAAAGGGTTTCAAATCGTCCTATCAAACACCCAAAATTCGATTTAATATAGATATATTTTCTTCTTTTTGAAACAGGTAAATGATTTCAAGTATTCCTTTCAAACACTCATCATCAGCAGCATCAAGGCACACTGCACGGATTTCCTTGACTCTTTCTCTACATTCGTACCTATCATCCATTGCTCCAGACTACATTCAGTCTCTGCACAGTGTTGATGTTAACAAGTCTTTGCAGGTCGGCTCACTCTGACACGTCCATGTGTAGGGGTCAGTAGACGAACGTCGCTAATGAGTTCGTTCTTGTTTCTCCAGCAGATTTGTTTGCACAATATTAAATGGTTCTAAGTATTATAATTTAACGCTTATAATTCTATTTCTAAGGTATTCCGATCAAATACAAACGGTTTTCACACAGCTGTATGTTTCAAACAACAGTTTTAGATTGAGAGAGATTCACTATAATAACTGAAAACAACCTATAGTAATCTGGGTACTGTCTGCTGGCCGAGAGAAACGGCCGTTTTTGTTTTGTTTTTTTTAATTTACAATTAAAAATAACTGATCGGATTATTCCAGGTCTTGTACAATGAAGTAGATTGTGCTTTTGTTTTTTTGTTTTTTAATTCCCAGCTAAATCAACAATTAATTCTAATAAACTTTACTTTATTAATATTTGAACAGTTCTATTTGACCAATAGATGGGTCTTGAACAGGTACTAACAATCCTGGTCAGAGTTCACCAGGGGGTAATGGCAAGGTAGGGGTACTTCAGATTCTTCAAATATCCAGAAAATTAGTCGGCATAATCTACAGAACCAATTTTGTGGGCCAGAACAAAAGGAAGAAAAAAAAAAGGAATATTTCTTTTATGAGATTTTTTCAATCTTTTATTCGTAGATATGATAATTTTTGTTTGTTTATTCTGTTTCCTGATGTGGCTGTTTGACGCAACACACATTCCCCTGGCTATAAGGCACCGACTCATTTGACCCCGTGGCTATTACAGTAGAGTTGTAATAAGGTAATTGCGGCATATATATATATATATATATATATATTACATGGTTGTGTTCGTGACATTGAGTTTCATACATTTTGTATTCGACGGACAAATAATATTGAGCACTATTTAATAATACTACAACATTTGGTCCCCTGTAAAATCCCTAAATGAGCTAGTAAGAACCATAAACCTCTTATATATATATATATATATATATATATATATATATATATATATATATATATATATATACGCATTTGCTAACGCCTAATAAGAAGAAGGAACCTTACTTAAATTTTGCGAGTGCACGTGCGTTACGATGGAACTTATTTAAAAACTTTCTAAAATAATTTTCTTCCGTAAAACCTTTTTCTCTGCTGACGCAGACCGAATGTTGAAACTAGCTGAAAATAAAAAAAATGGGGCAAAGGAATTTTTTTTCTTCCGATAAAGGCATACGAGTTTATACTGCATGTCATGTTGATTTACATTGCGTCAATTTTGTACATTTTTAATTCATTTTCTCTTTTATGTTTCATTATTTTATTTTGCTTTTATTTATTATCATTACTTCATTCCTTTCTGGTTTTTTTTCTCTCGCCAACGTTTGCTGCTGAAGTCTGAGTGATAGTTTATATCATATCTTTTGAGATTTCCAGCCGATCTTTACAATCTTTGCTTCGGTTTTGTTTGGTTTCATGGCATATCAACCATTGTTGGTTAATTAATGCGAAATACTATTTTTACATATACAGTGTATCACAAAAGTAAGTACCCCTCATATTTCTGCAGATATTTAAGTATATCTCTTCATGGGACAACACTGACAAAATGACATTTTGACCCATTGAAAAGTAGTCTGCGGGCAGCTAATATAACATTTAATTTATTTTCCCCTCAAAAAAACTTAAAAAAATAACCATTAAAAGCTAAACTCCTGCCAACAAAAGTGAGTACACCCTTAAGAAACCACAAACCTAAATGTCCAAATTGAGTACTGCTTGTCATTTTCCCTCCAAAATATCATTTGACCCATTAGTGTTACTAGGCCTATGTAGCAGGTGTGTTCAAATTTATTGTGCGGCTCTCACACTCTCTCATATTGCCCACTGAAAGTCCCAACATGTTACCACATGGCAAAGAACTCTCTGAGTATCTTAAAAGACGTATTGTTGAGCTACATGAAGATAGCCAAGGCTACAAGAATATTGCCAACACCCTGAAACTGAGCAGCAGCACAGTGGCTAAGATTATCCAGCGCTTGAAAAGAGCGGGGTCAACTCAGAACAGGCCTCGGGTAGGTCGACCAAAGAAGCTGAACGCTCGTGCTGAGCATCACTTCTAATTGCTTTCTTTGAAAGATCGGCGTAGATGTGCTGTTAGCATTGCTGCAGATATTGAAGAGGTTGGAGGGTCAGCCTGTTAGTGCTCAGACCATACGCCGCACTCTACATCAAATTGGTGTGCATGGCTGTCACCCAAGGAGGAAGCCTCTTTTGGAGACAATACACGAGAAAGCCCGCAAACAGTTTGCCGAAGACATGTCAACAAAGCACATGGATTACTGCAACCATGTCCTATGGTCTGATGAGATGAAGATTAATTTGTTTGGTTCTGATGGCTTCAAGCATGTGTGGCGGCGACCAGGTGAGGAGTACAAAGATAAGTGTGTCATGCCTACACTCAAGCATGGTGGTAGGAATGTTATGGTCTGGGGCTGCATGAGTGCTGCAGGTGTTGGAGAATTTCATTTCATTGAGGGAAACATGAACTCCAACGTGTACTGTGAAATACTGCAGCAGAGCATGATCCCTTCTCTCCAGAAACTTGGTCGTAGAGCTGTGTTCCAGCATGACAATGACTCCAAACACACCTCCAAGACGACCACTGCTTTACTGAAGAGGCTGAGAGTATAGGTGATGGACTGGCCAAGCATGTCTCCAGACTTGAACCCAATAGAACATTATTGGGGGATCCTCAAGCGGAGGGTGGAGGTGCGCAAAGTCTCAAATATCCGCCAGCTCCACAACGTCGCCATGGAGCATTCCAGTAGCTATCTGTGAAGCTCTGGTAAACTCCATGCCCAGGAGAGTAAAGGCAGTTCTGGATAATGATAGTGACCGCACAAAATATTGACAGTTGACATGGTGTATGTTTATATTGACAACTTTCCCTAAGGGGTGTACTCACTTTTGTTGGCAGGAGTTTAGATTTTAATGGCTATATTTTGAGTTATTTGGCGGGAAAAATAAATTAACTCTGTTATATACGCTGGACACATACTACTTTTCCTTGTGTCAAAGTGTCATTTTGTCAGTGCTGTCCCATGAAGAGATATACTTAAATATCTGCAGAAATGTGAGGGCTGTACTCACTTTTGTGATACACTGTACATTAGATATATAGGATTTGGTTTAGGTTGGTTTGGTTTTATGGCATATCAACCATTGTAGGTTACTTAATGCCAAATCCTCTTTATACGTATATATTGAATATATATGATTTGGTTTGGTTTGGTTTTATGGCATATCAAATATTGTTGGTTGTTTAATGGCAAATCCAATTTTTTTACATATATATTAAATATATGATTCGTTAACACATTTTGCAGATACATTTTAAACCAGTCTGAGCTCTTTTCTTTTGCACATAATTAAATACTTTCAGGTTTTGCTATTTAACGCGAATAATTCTATTGATTCTATTGGTGGGCAACCAAATGATTAATCATTTGGTTGGCAACCAAATGATTAATCATTTGGTTGCCCACAGTCAAAGGGTTTCAAGTATTGCTATGTAACAGTAAAAATTGAATGGCAGTAATTTAATTACGCACATTTGAATGCATATACATGATATGTAAAGTTGGCGACCTTAGTCGAAGGTGGCCCGAAGATTCTCTATTTAATAGCTACACCACTGAGGTATTGGGGAGGGTGTTACTCCATTCCCTGGATTGCTCTAATTTACCCTTGATCCTTACCTTATAATGCTGAGTGCTAAGCAAGGATGTATCACGTACTATTTTTTAGACTTTGGTATTACTCGTCCAAGGATTGAACCTCGATCTCTTGTGCTGTTAGCAAACACTCATTAGGCCAATGGCCCGTTGATATGTAAGTAAAATAAAACTGGTGACCTTAGTCAAGGGTAACCCGAAGGCTCCATTTTCAATAGCTAAATGTAAGGGCGAGCACAACTATATTCCCTGGATTGCTCCATTTTACCCTTAATATTTGCCTTATACTTCTGAGTGTTAAGCTAGGTTGAATCAAGTACCATTTTTTGAGTGTTTGGTATGAATCGACTTGGGATTGACACCCCAATCTCCCGGACCATTGGCGAACACACTACTCAATAGGCCAATAAGAGATTCTTTTGTCGGTAATTTCATTTTCTAGTGGGTTAAAACTGATTTCTTTACATACTGGTATTGCTATTGTTTCCTCACTGTTACAAGGTTTCAATTGTTACTGTTTCATAAGAGTAAATCTATCCAAAATTAGTCATTTGTTTGCAGACAGTAATGTGGTTACTACTATTGCTGTTTAACACTAATTATTCCTCTTCACATAACTCATTTGTTTGCACACAGTTAAATGGTTCCAAGTATAGCTATGTATCATATAATAAATGACTAATAAATATAATAACACTTCAATTCAACATCAGTCATTTGTTTACACACAGTTAAATAATCAAATAGTTTTATTTCAAATAATTTATTTTAGCAGAAGTCATTTGTTTGCACTTAGTTTGAATGTTAAACAGTACAATTTAACCCCATCAAGTGCTACCGCTCCGGGTCAGAGTGAACCTGGCAGCGCTGGCAAGGAGGGAGTATTCTGTATTCCCCAAAGCTCTAGCGTTACAGGAGCCTCACAATTAGATTGTTTAATGTCATAACTATAACACGCGACGTGGGGTGATTTTACCCCTCTGCAGAGATGCAGTCGGTGTATTCTAACCCCCCCAGTTAAATAGGCTTAACAATATCTGGATGCTCTCGATTGTTTAAATTTTATTTCCAATTTCTCCTATCTTCTTTTCCAAGCCTTTGGAGCCGTTCCAAGCGCAACTGGCAAGATCAAAGTATTTCTTTATTTTTCACGTTCTCTTATTTTCACTATGAGGTTCGCCGAAAAGGCAAAATCCAATAGATAGCGAGTTCTTTTTCATTTTCGCTTTTAACGAATTGGTCCTTATGGCCTTATTTTGGGCTTTTATTGTTAGAGATTCCATTTCTATCTTGTGGCTTCCTTTTCGGAACCATGTCCATAGCTTTTTGCAAGTAATTTAGCAACTTTGTCGCTTGAAGTATCCATGTAGTAGTTTTTCTTTCTATTTCTGTTTTCTCGTTGGTTTTTTATTTGTTTTTGTTTTATTGTTTGTTTTTCTGACTGTACTAATGTTGCCATTGCTGTTATTGGCTTCAGTAATTAGTCTTTCTTTTCTATTCTTTTTCATAATGTATTTCTCGTGTCCTTTTATTGATGCATCTACGCAATCCTCACTGCTGGAAAGTCCCTCCCCTTCTTCTTTTCTTGATGCATACATTATGGCTCTGTCATTTTCTAATACAAGCCCTTTGCAACAGTATCTACTTTCTGCTCTTTTGCAACATTTCTCTGCGTTCATCCCTTGTCCATTTTAAGAATGGTTCTGTGTACCTTACAAGGACCACTGTTGCGATTTTTATTCATTTGAGATTTCTGCAGCAGAGTTTGATTTCGAAAATTTTACTTGTTCTTTCAACTACATGTGATGGTGTCCGCATTCAAAGTCCCCAAGCACTAGCAATTTTCTTTCTCAGTAAGCGTTTTGATGATTTTCAATTTGCAGTTTAGTTCCTTTTGTTTATTTTTCCCCACGTGTCATTATCTATATTGCACATTTTTGATGCGAGATTCTATTCCCATATCCTGGCTGTATTATTTTGCGCTACTGAAAGTTTTCCACATCAGCGTAAGCTGATGGTTGGAATTTGAGTGACAGCAAGTCTCTTCAAGTCTCCAGGACTCTTCTCAGTATTCTAGGCGATCTTGATAATGCTATAGTTTAGATGGTCTCCACTTGTTCTATTATTTTCAAGTCCTCCGGTCCCTGTACCAATCATTTGGGGGCAGTACCGCGCGCACCAATTATTTTAGGTATCACCTTTGCTTTCATGTTCCATAGTTTGTTTTTTTTAATTCTGTAGCAAGGTCTATGTACTTAATTCTCTTTTTGCTTTCTTTCAGTTTTACCCTGTAGTCAGCTGAAACGCATAGTCCACTATTAGGCGGGTTTTCTTTCTTTTTTTAAATTATTGTTGACTATTGCAAGATCTGGTCGTCTGGCTGAGATTGGGTGATTCGTTTGCATCTTAAAATCCCATAGAAATTAGTGTGTCTCATTTTCAAGGAAGTATTCTGGGTTGTGTATATACCATTTCGTATAGTCAAATTTACACTTCTTGCACAATTCCCAGTGATTCAACTTGCCCACTAATTCGTATCTAGTCTTCTGCTCCATTTGCGCTAATTCACTGCATTCGCTTATGTGATTGCCGTTTCGACTCTATCACCATATATTATACATCTGCTACTTTGTTGCATCTCGCCTATTCTTGCTTTGATATGGTTAGTTCTTATAGCGTTGTTTTGTGCTGATATCAGAAGAGATTCAGTTTCTCTCTTAAGGTTTCTCTCTTCTTAGCCATGCCCAAGCCTTCGCGTATTTGATTTCATTTGTTTGCTGTTTGAAATTTCCATACAGTTGTTTTACTTCCAGTTATTATTATTGTTGTTGTTGTTGTTGGTGGTGGTGGTGGTGTTATTGTCTTCCTTTTTATCGTAAATATCTTATTTGATTATTAATGTGGACCCAAAATCGGTACACAGAAGGAAAACACGGAACACGGTTTACAGGTAAAAAAGATATATTAACAAAGTTACAAAGGATAGTGTCCAATATTGGTAGTCGTACTTCTAGTACTCCTGTACTACTGCTACCACTGCAATGATACTACTCCCTTTAGGATATTACTACGCTAATAATATAGTGCTGGAAGAGTCCATGATGCAGGTAAGTTTCGGTCTCACAACACCCGCTTCCAAGAGTTTTCTTCTTTTTTCTTGGAAAAAAATAAAACGATTAATATTTCCTCCTCTTGAGATTTACGTCGAGTGGTTGCGTAAATTTTCTTTTTCTTCCCGAGCGTCGTAGTGGGTGAGAGAAAGATCAGAAATAAGGGTTTTTCTTGAGTATCAATCGAGTTATAGATTGTACTCTGGGAAAATATCGTGTCTTTTTCAGAGTTTTTTTAGCCATTTAATGAATTTACGAGTAATTCTTCAACGTGTTTTTGCTGTAGTTCAGTTTTCTGCAGTGTAAATTGTTGGAATTCTAATTGTTGTTTATGTAACTCCAAAACCAATTTTTCTTGTCTTTGTTCGAATTTTTGTTGCTGATCCAAGTTAGCCTTTAGCAATTTAACGACAGTTTTTGGGAATTCTTCCATATTTCGATAAGATTTATAATTTGTCGACTAAAGGAGATGAACAAGGCAAAAGAATTACCGCAATACGGTTGCTTTGAAAACCTGTGTACCACAGTGGGTACCCAAGTATCTCGACAGATTTTTTTTTGTTTGCAGAAAAAGGAATGAACAGAGAATTCGTTAATTGAACTACTTACTGGTTTAGCTTCTTTGTAAATACCGTTGTTACGTTAAATTTGATCATTTAAAATTCCTCCAGACTTTTTAATATTTTTTTTTGTTAGCCAAAAAGGTTTTAGCAAGGAATAAAGTAAAGAAAAATTATTTCTTGGTGGGTGCCCAACAGGTTCATTTGCATAAGTGTTTGCAAGTAAGCCTTTTTTTTTTTCTGTTCTTTGCAGGGGGATTTTTGTAATTGTACACAAACTATTTTTTTAGAAGTGTGGGGCGGGGAGAAGAAAAAATTATCCTTCTGACCGAAGCAAAAAAAATGCTTGAGATTTTTTCTTTTGTTGTATAAGAACTTGCTTTCTTTTTTTAAAAAAAAAAAAGAAAAAAGCTCGCCTCGCTGAATTTGGTAAATAGTTTTTTTTTTCAAAAGCTTGAGTCTGTCAGTTTGTTTTGTGAATAAACTGGCTTTTTTGTGTAAGCAATCGTTCTCGATACTTGGTGGACCGTTATATTGTTTGGACGTATTTTAATAATCTTAAATATTTCGTTGGTATCGAATCGCTAGTTCGTCACTGATGTTGGTAAGCGGAATATTTTTGTATGTAGTCGCTGGTGTAGTGATTCCAGCTTACTTTTTCTCGTTCAACACTGCTGTGTGATTGAGCGGGTCCTCTGATGTGGTGAGGACGAAATTCTCGAATCTTTCTGTAACTATTGAAAGTGGGATGGTCAGTCTTTCGACGTGAGTGCGTTTCTCGAATCTGTACGTTGCCACTGATGTGGACCCAAAGTCGGTACACAGAAGGAAAACACGTAATACGGTTTACAGGTAAAAAAGTTATATTAACAAAAGTTACAAAGGATAGTATCCAATATTGGTAGTCGTACTTCTCGTACTCTTCTAGTACCACTGCTACGATACTACTTCCTTTAGGATATTACAACGCAAGTAATATTGTGCAGGAAGAGTCTATGATGCAGGTAAGTTTCGATCTCACAACAGTTATTTTTTTCATGTTTATTTATTTATTTATTGGGGTTAATTTATATCTATTTATTCATTTTATTCGTTTATTTTCATTTTATGAACGTTTTATTTCTATCTTTTATTTATGTTATTTTATATCATTAGTCATCAAGTTGTTTTACTTTCGAAGTAACTGAGAAGGAATATATGTTCATATTTACATTTGGCAATAAGTTCTGCAGGTTTAGTTCGAAGTTTGTTTCCAGATTATAAAAAAACTTTCGTGTCTATGCTATCCTTACCTGGATATGTATGCTCTATCACCGATATTAAACACTCTTTATCAATAAAAATACCAAACTCTCTCTCTCTCTCTCTATATATATATATATATATATGTATATATTGTTACGCCACCATGTGTTAAGCGGGCTTGCAGAGTGCTGTTCGTTCCCGCCAAGTTCACCAGTTAACGCAGGGCACAGATGTTGGCTGTGATCTGGCGAACGCTATTTAGTGTCACAGATATCACCAACTCCCGAGCGGACAACATTTTAAAGCAACTATGTGAGTAATAGGTGAATAATTAAAAGTTAACATTGGTAACTGGAAGGCTTTCCCTCTCAAATACAAGGTCTCCGACAAATACAGTTCTTCCACAACAAAAAGGACACGGAACTGTCGTGTTTGGGCAAACAAGATGAATAACAATATTATTTTATGGAATAAAAGAAAGAAACAAAGACAAAAAAAAACAATTCAGGTAAAAGTCAGGAGCGAGAAAGTCTTTCTGTATCTCAGAAGGGGTCTCCACTAAAATAACCGTAGCTCGGACTAAGCCCTACATAAAATATCTTTATTCTTGGTCGAGCTAGGCATAAAATATCTGTTAATGGCGGAAGGTGAGAATGTAGTTCGACAACAGTAGACACGATTTGCTTTCCTTCCGACTATGGGATTTTTTGCCGAGCACGTGCTGCAAATCCCAAATTTATCATTTCAGTATGAATGCAGCAGGATAAACTTGAATGTAGTTAAATTGTATGTTCACTTACTTGGAGTTTTGTGGAATTTATTCTCTTCTCTTTTTTTCCTTCGATATTGGGTTTCCATAACATGCCGATGGAAGGATACACGTCTTATTTCAGATAAGACCAAGATTGATAATTGTCTCTTTTCTCGTGGACAAGTCTTCTTTTTTGGGGTATTCATTTAACGAGGCTTACCATACCTCGGAGGGCTGAGTTCATTCGAGTGATAAGCTTCTTCTTTTCTCTCCGTTCTCTGCGTGGCATTATTTTGGAATTTGGGTTTCTTTCATATCCCAAATTACGTTCTTGGTTTTACAACGTACAAAGGCAACTCCTTATGCGTCTTCATCCGATGATGAATGAACGGCAACTATCTCATTTCCGTAGTTTGAAAATTTACCACATGTTAATTTTTAGCGGTATCTTCCTTGATACCAAATATGGTCAAGGGGTCCGCCTTTCCGCCGACACATACATAGCTAATAGAGAGTGAGGTCCTCCCATGTCCACATCACCTTGTAATGATATAGGGGGTGAAGGAGAGATAGCCTCTCCCGCTTCCATTATTCTACTTACTACTATCGTCTGCTGATTCTTGCCTGTTACCATCACCCGCTGACGGCCAAATGTATTCGGGTGTCATATTTCCTCATAGCAATACATATATATATATATATAAACAGGGTATTTCGCAATTTTATTAAGAAAATGATCGAGCATAAATCAAGGATCAAAATTGATAGAGTAATGGAAATCAAATTCTTTGAAAGGTAAAACGGGTTTTATTTTCGGAAATGTAATCGTTAAATCTCATATAGAATACGCCGAAGATATAATACAGAGAAACAAGTTCTGGGTTCCTCCGTCAGAAAGATCTAGATAGACTCTAGCTGATTGACTCTTGAACCCTAGTGACGTTCTCGAAGATTGTTACCCAAGATCCAGATGGGTAGAAACTTGTTGCCACGATCTTCGCTAGTAACATTAGCTTCCTAATTCTTGACCAACTAGAAAATATGACTCCTCTTTTGAAACAAGTTAGAATTGAAATTCCTTCCGTATTTTGGTTGAATAGTCTTAAAAGACTTAGTTTCGTAAGAAGTCTTTAGACAAAAGGTACATCATGCAATGCATGATTTTGCTATTTTTGGTTTAATATATCGTTATGTTAATTATTCCCCAACAAGTGTCTGAAAAGAGATTCTGAAATACACTTTATATATATATATATATATATATATATATATATATATATATATATATATATATATATATATATATATATATATAAAGTTGTTTATGGTTCTTACTAGCTCACTTGGTAAGTTGATGCAGGGCCAAATGTAGCAGTATTACTAAATGGAGCGCAATATCAATGATAGGACTTTTACAGTCACTGCCCGACGAATGCAGAAAGAATGAAATATATATTACCATGTAATATATATATATATATATATATATATATATATATATATTAAAGAGAGAGAATCTGTAGATTGGGAAAAACCGACAGGATGTGAAAAAATAAATGGGAATGTGGACAAACTAAACAGAAAACGGATTTAAATTTAATTTGAATCAATTGTCTATGTTTGGTTTATCCACTTTTCCATTTATTTTCAGATACACGCTCAAACACACACACACACACACACACACAGATATATATATATATATATATATATATATATATATATATATATATATATATAAGTTTACCTACGCCTCCGCAAGAACAGGATGCAAGAGAAGGTCAATATTTTAAATGGAGTTTAACTGGTTTGAATTCAGAGGTTTCCCTCTAGACCGATTACCATACCAAAGTTGAAGACCCAAGTCTGCCCAACTATTTACCAACTGCTGGAAGAAGAAGAATTGGATTTATACCTTTTCCAGGAGCGTTTCCAGCTTGTGGCTTTTCTCTGAAGAAATCCACAAGCTGGAAACGCTCTTATGAACTAAATAAGTAATTTTAAAAGATATAAATCTCTTTGTGTACCTATTCATTTTGAAATATCTACTTTTTTTTCTTAGTACCAACAAAAACAGAAAATAATTGCATATATATATATATGAAGTTTTGTTTGTTGTAAATTGCTTCGAGATAATTAACTGCTTTTTAATATGAGTTCTAATGTTCCTTAAACACATGCGCAAATACACTTACATGATTCCCAAAATGATCACAAAAATAATCAACAGAAACAAAAATTGAATATTTTAAAATTCAAAATTCATCTTATTATTGTTCGGTGGTTGATAATTAGGAATAACTAACTGCCCAACGATTCCAGTTTTAATCGAGAGAGGAAGTGAAAATGAATAATCGAAAACAAAAAGAAGTTTATTACGTGGGAATAGTCAAGCTAATTTGAGATGTTTGCGGCGTATAGAAAGGAAGAATAAACTTGACGAGCTAATATCAAATCATGGATGATGCCCTTGCAAAATGCTGGAATTCATTTCTTATCTCTTCGATTAACTATTTTTATAACAGAATGGTCTCCTTTGACTTGGTTATTAAACTGATCTTGGAGAAAGAAAAAAAGGCTTAATTCCAAACCCGAGGAGAATCTTAACTACACTGGCATCACCATTCCTCTGTTTTCAGCTTATTCAAAATGTGTTGCTCTTCCTACACAAATTTTTTCCAAGATAAGTAAATCTGTCATGTAAGCTGTCTAGCGGTGGACACCTTTGACTGGACTGCAACTCAATCATATGATGCACTCGACAATAATAGCGATGTCAGTTTTTGTGCAACATAAGTAGCAATTTGAAAAAGTCACCTTTAATAGGGTTGAGCGTAGTTTTTTGAGGTCTAGTAAGTTGTCAGATATTTAGTACAACTTCTTCCAACAACTAGCCCAGATGGCTGGCGAGGTAGAATACACCGACTACATCTCTGTAGAGGGTAAGACCCCACAACGGTTGGCTTGGATACGACACTAAACAATCTGATTGTCAGACATCAGTCATTGAGTTTGGAGGAATTTGGATTACCCCTACATTGCCATTACTCCTTGTTTCATTCTGGCCAGGTATAGTAGTACCTGATAGGGTCCTATCTATGGGTCAAGTAGGACTGTTTGACCATTTAAACCGTGTCCAAACAACGGACTTACGTTAAATGGAAATACTTCAAATCGAACTGTTTGATCTTGTAATCGTTTGTAAACAAATGATTGAGGTCTATTTGAAATTTTATTGATACATTGTAATGATTGGGACCATTTAACTGTGAGCAAATAAAAATATTACTGTGAAATACTTTAAACCGTTTACCTGAATTCAAAATAGAATTATTGCTTTTACATAACAATACTTACAAACATTTAACAGTTTGCAAATTGATAGTGTTGAATAGAATAATTAGAGTTAAATAGCAATACATATAATCACTTAACTATGTGCAAACAAAAAATTGATATTAAACAGAAATATTTGTGTTACATCGCATTAATTGAAACCAGTTAGCTGTGTAGAAACAACAGCAATGCTTGTGTTCAACCAAATTAACTCAAACTCGTTTGAAAATAATAAATGTATAATCATTTAACTTGGTTCAAACAAGCAATGAGTAGTAAATTGAATTATTCGTGTTAGAAATAACTGAAACATTTAATTGTGTGCAAAAGAATGAGATCGGGCTCGTTTAGAAATTTTATGAATAAAATGTGTTTACAATCATATATATATCTAATATATATATATATATATATATATATAAAGAGGATTTGGCATACAATAATATATTATGGTTGATATGCCATAAAACCCAACTAAACCAAATCATACATATTTAGAATATTTGTATAAAGAGGATTTGGCATTAAATAACCTACAATGGTTGATATACCATAACACCTAACCAAACTAAATCATATATATTTAACATATATGTATGAACAGGATTTGGAATTAAATAACCAAAATTGGTTGATGCGCCATAAAACCCAACCAGACCAAATCGTATATATTGAATAACATCCAATGGTTGATATGCCATAAAAAGCAACCAAACCAAATCTTCCAACAACAATCTATATCTTAAGCAATTATGTCTTGGTCCCTTTGTATTTTTTGGTTCTTTAGATATATTCTTGGGCAATAACTTTCAATTAAAGAATTTTGAAAAAAGGATAATAACCGATTCTTCATGCTAAAAAAGGAAAGAAGCAATGAACATCCAGCAGAAAATGTGATTGATACATTTCTTTTTTTGCAAATACACCAGCTCAGACCGAATCCCCCATGCATATCCTGGAACAGGTAGCTGGAGGCATTGGTCTCTAGATGAACTCAAATAAAGCAGAGTTCGTGTGTTTAATCAAGATGGTACCTGTAAATGGAAAGCCTCTGAAAGTAATGGACCAGTTCACATACCACTGTAGGAATATCTCATCTACTAAAAGCGATGTCAATATACGGATAAGTAATATGCTGACTGTTATCAACAGGTTATTGACCATAAGGAAATCTGATTTTCTGATGAAATAAAGCAGGAAACCTTAAAAATTATAGCCGTATCAGAACTATTGTATGGTTGCACCACTTGGAGTATAATCACATGAAGAGAGATAAAACGAAATGGGAACCACTTAGGGATGTTGTGTTGTGCTTTGAACAAATCCTAGAAGAAAACACACAAAACAGTAATTGTTCGGACACATACGTCCCATCTCACAAACCATCCAAGTCAGATGAACTCTGCATGCTGGGCTCGGCCGAAAGAGTAAGAACAAACTCATAACCGACTTTCTCTAATGAACCCATCTGTGTTTTTCAATTAGCAAATACTTACGCATCATTACCTCAGTGCGGACACTGAATACCGTCTTGAACTGGTATGTCAAGTATACAAACTTTATAAAGCACACCTGCGGTTCGAAGAAAGGATATAATTTTTTCATTTAACTGCTATAATTGCTTTTTTTCTGGTTGATATTTCAGGAAATAAATCATGTCTATTTTACGTTTTGCTTTATTCAGGGCATAATATAGTTCAAACCATGTCCTGATTTTGAAAAGGCTTATTGTGTTCTTGGGAATTCTCTTCTTCTGATCATTAGTTTCCATGATTTTCAGCTCCCTTCACTTTTGATATTGCCAAGGAAGAAAAAAGCCTGTAGATGGAATGATTAAATACACTCAGGTTCTACACTCTGGACAAAATATCTTGAATTGAGGGTATCTGGTTTCTTTTCATACTTTCATGAAAAGTTTTAAAACTTCCGAAAGTTTGCCACAAAATTTACAACTATGAGAATGAACAGTTATTTTCCTTCATGAAATTAATGAGATCTTCTAAGAGAATAAGACAGACTGATCAAAATTTGGCATCTCGGATCAAGATCAGACAAACTTACAAAAAATTGTCAGCAAAACACTAAAAATTTGTAAGGCAAAACACTAAAAATAATTGGATAATAGCAAATAAATTTCCAGTTTGAAACCGTTGTAAATTTTATATGATGTATTTGTTTCCTTTAAATGACTTCAATTAGTTATGATGTTCGTAAGTTAGTTGCCGTGAATGGCTCTCATGAGAACTTATACGTGATCTACAGAGCCTTCACGGGAGCCTCATTTTGACAAGGCTCGTCTCTAGAATTTAGTTCGATGCTAAAAGAACCGATGGCGAGAGTGTTTCAAGGTAATCCGTACTGTCGGCACAACTTGATAACGATTATATTTTTTTTTTTAATTTAATTTCCGATGGTTTGCTTTTCTAATAGCATATCAACCTTCATAGGTTATTTAATGCCAAAAAAAGGTAGTACTATATAAGAAGTATCGAAGGAAGTGAGGGTGTTTACGTCTTTCCCAAGTTTATCAGCCCGGAAATGAAGGTAATAGCATGACTGGAGACCGAATTTGCTTACTACGATGTGGCAGTCCAGTATGTTAACTATTATGCCTAAATGACTCCTCCTAATTTTATGCTTTGTTAATGCGTATTTGTGTAAAAGGTTTAAATCGCTTTCTGATTGATTTATGCTAGTAAGTTTTCTCCGCTTTCTAATTGATATGAAATAATAATTGATTTCTATTAATAAGAGTTGTTAATTAGTCCCTTGCCAAAATGCTGTAAATAATTGTAGGTTAGTAATAATTTCAGCTTCTACATGCCTGCCACCAAACTCTAATTATATGGCTGCCAGACCTTTACTTGAGAAAGCCTTGTTTCTTTTTTTTTGTTCTTTTTTTTTGTTTTGTTTTTTATTTTGTTTTTTTCCACTTGTTTTATGTTGGTTTATTTAAATTTTCATGCGTACCTTTCAGTAAACTAATATTTAACTAAGTTCATACAATATTTCTCAAATGTTTTCACTGTTTTCATTTCATTTTAGACAATCAAATCAAAAATGAAAAATTAAGATTGAATGACTTTAAAGTACGCACTCAAAAACTGTAACCAAAAGAAACAGAATATCAGATTTGAATCTGACCTGGAAATCATTAACAGCTATATAAACTTCCAACATATATATATATATATATATATATATATGTGTGTGTGTGTGTGTGTGTGTGTGTGTGTGGAGAAAATATGAAAAGCAAAGTAATCCAAAGTGAGGAATTTAATATGAAATAAGGTCGACCTTATAAAGTTTCGGTTTCAATCAACTATCACCAGGACTTAGAAAAGATTTTATGAAATGTCGTTAGATTACCGATTGGATGATTAATGAAATATAAAACAAAATAAAGGAGGATATTATATATGCAGAGAACGTGGGTGCATTAACTGTCGGATCAATAAGTCAGCGTTCGTATTTCAAAAATATTACGTGACTGTGTAGGGTAATGATGTAAAACAAATTGAACCATCAAGAGATACAATGACTTAAAGAAGAAGAAGAAGAAGAAATGGAAAGAAAGATAAAAGAAGGAAATGAGAGAAGAAAGGAAAGGAACAGAGAAGATGTATATATACATAGTCATCCACGGACAGACTGTTTCGTTGTATCACAACTCTTCAGTGTGACGAGAACGCGAGATTCCCTGAACTGGAATCAAAATCCTGCTGACTGACCAGCCAGTCATAGATTCTACTGTACAGCCACGAGGAAGCTAGCGTAAAGGAAAGGATCTTAAACGCATATGTATCACTTTTGTTTTGCATATATATATATCCACTTAACGGCAACCGAGAGCTCAGTTCATTCGAAGAGCCTTGTTTTACACGAGTGGCAATCGTTATTTTCCTCACTAGAGAGTTCCACCACCCGGCGGTGAGGGAGCATATATTGTCATCCACAGAGAGATTGTTTCGTTGTATTACAACTCTTCAGTGTGGCTAAACAAGCGATATTCTCCCAGCTGGGATGTGTGTGTGTGTGTGTGTGTGTGTGTGTGTGTGTGTGTGTGTGTGTGTGTGTGCATTGGTCCCAAGGATTTTCAAGCTGAGAGAAGAGCCTTCAAGGTAATATCGCATTTTTAACTTCACACATTTACCTATCAATCAGTCTATTTATTGTATTTGCTTTTAGTTATCAATTACTTGTTTCGCCTTCCCCTACACCTTGGTGTAGTAGCTATTGAAAAGGTAGCCTTCGGGTAATCTTCGACTAAGGTCGACTCACAGGGTTCACTGCGTAAATTGTCGTATAAATCATGAAAATATACTCACTTTATCTGATATAATTTAAAGCACAATAGATTAAATTTATTCAAAGAAATCGCCATTGGCTTCAACCCCAGCCTCCAAACGATTATAGATGCTCTTAAAATGTTTTTCCGACGTTCTCTTTGCTTAAATTAGTAAATACTGCTTTTCTCGTTGCTTTCATTTCATCTTAGGTGCTGCATGGAGGTTTGTTGATCTATCGCTCATGGGTTTCCCAGACATAATATTCAAGGGAATTGCAACTTGGAGAGTTAGGCGGCGTGAGTGATATGGTCGGCCGATGTTGTGAGTGGTATTTTCTCACAGCCAAGATTGGCTTCTGTTTGTGTGGAATGGCGTTAAGTTTTGTTTTAAGATGTCGGGTCTCCGGAAGTCATCCTCTCGATCCAGGCCTGCTCTATCTTCAATGACTTCATGTAGTGTTGAGTGAGTTCTTATGTGGGAAGTTTAAATGTAGGCATAATGTTACCATCGCTAGTGACAAGCCCGAACAGCATGATGTTGACCGGGTGTTTGATTTTCATCAATATGAATATGAATCTCATTTTAGATTGATACCCAAATATTCTGAAATAGGGTTCTAGCGTGAATATAAATAGCAGAGTATGTTTCAAAATTTCTTTAGAAAAGATTTGCGTCGTGAACTGTTTTTCACTCTGACGGTACCTAACTCACTCGAGTTTGCAGCACACTCGACTAACCGAAAACTAAATGAACACATGCAGGAAATTTATAATTGAAATTGGATACAATTTACTCATCTCACCCTGTAAGTAAAGTAAAGATGGCGACCTTGGTCGAGGGTGAACCGAACGCTTCCTTTTCAATAGCTACAACACCGAGGTATAGGGGAGGGTGTTACTCCATTCCCTGGATTGCTCCAATTTACCCTTGATCCTTACCTTATAATGCTGAGTGTTAAGCAAGGCAACATCAAGTACCATTTTTTGAGTCTTAGGTGTGAGTCGACCTCGGGTTGAACCCCGTTATCCCGGACCATTGACGAACACTCTACTCATTAGTTCACCTATTCATTTAACTCTCTGATTTATTTATTGATCAGTGCATCTTTTTATCTATGTACTTTATTTCATATATTTATTTATTTAATTATGTACTTTTTTGGTGTGTGTGTAACGTCTTTTATTTATCTATTTATTTACATAATTTTATTTATTTGCATATTTATTTTTTCATCTATTTGCGTATTTTTAATAATTACATATGCAATTGATCTTATTCATTTATATAATTTTATTTATTCGTTTTTGCAATTAGTTTTATTTTTAAATGTATTCATTCATTTATTTGTGTACTTTAAATTATTTATTTATGTAAATGATTTTCTTTATATATGAGGTGCATTCAATAAGTTTCCAGACTTTTTTGTACAGGCATTTAAAATTGTCGAAGACTCTTGAAAATTCACTATCTTATTGCTATACATCTTATGATATGACTGACCAATTTTTATGATTTTAGATTCAAATGAACAGCTACAGCAGCAATTGGAAGACACCATACTAAAGCCTGATTGTCACAGCTGGTGAATTTCAAAAATGCATTCTGGACGTGAGGACACTTTAGAAGAACGATATGCAATAAAATTCTGTTTTAAACTTGGAAAAAATACCATCTTGCATGATCCGAATATCAGTTTTTGAGTGGCATAAGAGATTTAAGGAAGGCAGAGAGACTGTGAGGGATGATGAGAGGTGTGGGAGGAGTAAAGAAGTCAGAAAACCAGAGTTGATTAGCCAAAGGGTTAGGGTTAGGGTTACTATGTTGAGGTTTTAAGGGAGTTCAGGAAGAGATCCCGTTGGAAGAGGCCAGCACTCTTCAAATCGGCTCAGTGGCATTTCCACCAGGACAATGCACTAGTCCACAACTCCATCCTTGTTATAGACTATTTGACCAAGATGGGCATCAAGACAGTTCCTCAGCCTCCCTATAGTCCAGACCTTGCTCCCTGTGACTTTTTGTTATTCTCTAAGCTCAGAGACTGTCGTTATGAGAGAATTGAGGAGATGAAAGAGGCTGTGACGGAGGTCATTGACACGCTCACACAAGAGGACTTCCATGGGGCCTTCCAGAAGTTGTTGGAACGGTACAACAAGTGCATTGCAGCTGGAGGAGATTTCTTCAAAGGGGAAAAGAGTTTCATGTGTGTACTATCAATAAAAGTGTCCATACGAAAAAAATCTGGACACTTATTTAATGATTTGCCTATGTACTTTCACCTATTTTTCCTTCTGTTTATTTATTTATTTATTCATTTATTTATCAAAAGACTTTATTACACTTCTTTATTTATGTACTTACGTACTTTTTTGTTAATGTAATTACTTTTATTTATGCACTTAAATTCCCTCATTTGTTTTTATTCATTTGTGTTGCCCAGTCGTCTGGGGCTGTAGAATATAGCGACTGCTGCTCTGCAGTGGGGTAACCCCACTCAGAACGAGTGTCCTGATTTCTGACACTTTACAATCTGATGGTGAGGTTCCAGTAATGCTGGAGCTTTATGGAATGAAAGTACCCCTTCACTGCTATCCCTCCCGGGTCCACTCTAGCTCGGAGTGGAAGCACCTGGTAGGGTACTATGGGTCAAACAGAACTAAACTGTGTTTTTATACTAAACTGTATTGTTTCAAATGGAATGGTTTTCGTATACTGAACTGAATTTTATGAAATAGGACTGCTTTGATAAATAAACTATGTACTCATGCTAAACTGAGTTATTTGAAACGGAACAGTTTTTGTATCTTTAACTGAATTGTTCTAAATGGAACATTTTTGACATTTAACTGTGTGTAAACAAAAACTATGCCAATACTAAACTGAATAATTTGAAATAGAACTTTTTTTTACATTAATGTACGCATGAACAAAAACTGTACTTATACTAAAATGACTCGTTTGAATTAAAATTGTTAAACTGAACTGAATAGTTTGAAATAGAAATGTTTTTGACGTTTAAACTGTGTATTTATGCTAAAGTGAATTATTTGAACTAGAACTATTTGACAAACTGAATAGCTTGAAATAGAAATGTTTTTGACGAGTAAACTGTGTACGTATGCTAAACTGAATTGTTGGAAATAGAACTGTTTATTTGTATAAAATGGATTTGGCATTCGATAACCTACAAAGATTGATATGCCATAAAACCCAAAAAACAACCATCTATTTATTTGTGTATTTTTATCAAATTATTTATATACTTAATTTTATTTATGTACTTGTACTTTATTTCCTCCGTTTATTTTGTATTTGTTTATCTAGTTACTTTTGTTTATTTATTCATATGCTTTATTTTATTTATTTATTCATTTACTCATTTATTTATGTACTTTTACTTATGTAACGTTTGGTTTGGTTTGGTTTTATGCCATATCAACCATTGTAGGTTATTTAATGCCAAATCCATTTTATACACATAAACAGTTCTATTTCAAACAATTCAGTTTCGCATAAGTACACAGTTTAAATGCCATTAGCAGTTCTATTTCAAACAATTCAGTTTCGCGTAAGTGCTCAGTTTAGTTCTATTTAACCAATAAATGGGACGCTGTCAGGTGCTACCACTCCGGGCTTGAGTGGATCTGGGAACGATGTCTATGAAGGGGTATTCCGCAATCCCCAAATCTATTGCATTATTGCAGTGCCACTCTCTGGTTGTTCAGTGTCATATCCAGGATATTAGTTGTGGGAGTCTTACCCCTCTGCTGAGATACAGTCGATGTGTTTTGCATCCCAAGCCGATTGGGTCATATAATGCTATAGTAACATCTTGAATATTCAAAATTTAAAAAAAAAAAGACGTGACTATAAGATACAAAAGAATCTATTTTGACTGCAAACAATTTCTTGGCAGTTATCGAAGCACAAGACACAGACAGACAGACAGACAAGTCTACTGTCATTGCCTCAAAAGGCTCTGAAACCGATTGACTCTAATCCTAGATGTAACTCAACTGCTGTCCCTCTGAATTCAAATTTATCTTTTCTCATATAATCTATTAATCATCTCCTTCAGGTAATGTTAAAGACACATCATCTGCTTAGTTATTGCATCACCTGATCATCAACTTTTATTTCTTACAAAGATGACAAACACTTGATTTGTTTCTGATCAATATCCACATCCTGTTTCCCTAACGTTATTTTGACGTGAGGTGTTAAACCTGGTCACCCCGGTGATATACAAAACAACCTGTCGAAAACGACATCTCCCACACGTGCAAGTATTACACCATACGTAGTATATTTACACTCAAAGATTCGTAACCAGTCCATAACCTCTCCCAAATAAATTATAAAACAATTAATATAATCAATTATCAATAAAATAATTATTATAATTATGTACTTTCCTCGGGGGATTAGTCCGAATATAAACGTAATAGCGTGACTCAGGTTCGAACTCACAAACTGCATTGTCTCAGACCAGTCACCATGCCATGGGGACACACCCACTATTTTAGGGGGAAATAGCGATAGATTCTAAAATATATATCTTTAAAACAGAGAAAAAAATGCAATGTTTCAAGGTTTTATCACATTCAGTAAAATAGCAGATAGAGTTTCTGTTTATTTAACAATCCGCAATCAGACATTTTGCATTTGTTTTTATCTGTGAGCGTTGTATGTCATCTCAGTTATATCTTCCCCGTGCCAATATGAATTGACAAATCTGTTCTTTCTCACAATATGAAGCAAGAGGAAATCAACATGTTCTGTTGTATGAGTTAATTTTCAACAATTTCAGTTACCCCCTTCATCACAAAAGGTCATTGAAGCAAACAGATGGAGATTTCAATAACTTTCTTTTTAAGAATGTCTTTTTTAAATGTATATAAAAGTGGATTATTGTTACTTTTCAAATTTTGATCTAGATGGAAAATGGACGAAAATATTAAAGTATATTCTACTCTTCTCCGGTTAGAAACATGGTCTGAGAGTATGGGATGAAATTACCAAGGTTTATAAAAAGTATAAGCCACAAAAATTGTTCTGCAACGTGGCAAAGAAGATCGTTTGTGGTCTGCACGCTTGAAATTCCCGCCAAATATGTTTACGTGGAATAAACTTTGCTATAAGATTATCAGAAAAATTAAATTGCTCCTTGTGAATATATATGGTCATAGTCATAGTAATATTATGAAGATTTAATGATTATCTTACCCACTTAGAATCAGGAGTTACATGCTCTAACCATTAGAAGCTGAAGAGTTTTTTTAAGCTGAAGTTGGTATTGTTTCATATATTCCTTTTTTGACATCAAAACAAATAAAACATATATAAATACTTAATAAATGAATTCCCTTTATTTCCCTTTCCAGAAGAACCATTCAGTCAATGAACTATTTTACTAAGTGCATTAGATGACTTGATTCCTTGTGACAAAGCACACTACTTTTCTCTCTTTGGAAAAAGGGAATTTTGTCATTATAGCTATTAATTGGTTTAATCGAAACAGGATTTCTTTTAAATTAAATAATTTGCTGAATTTCGTTCTGGAGAAAACATTAATTAAATCATCAAAATTAAGATTTCATTTTTATGAGCGAGAGAAACTCGAGCAATTACTGGGCCAACGGTTGAAGGGAATGAATTTCCTCCGGTAACAATGGCAACTAGATTCAGGCGAAACAACGGAAAAGGGTCCAATTCATTGTATCTTGACAGAAGGCCGGCAACAGAGGGGTGTGTATTTGTCATGCAACTCTATTTTAAAACGACCTGATTAATTATGATAAAAAACACAGAAAATTCAGTCTAGAAATAAGTAAGCCATAAATAAAAGGTTAATTTTCTTTAAAATAGTCCCTTAGTAATCAATGCATTCATTCCAGACAATGAAGTGGGGTCAAAAGTATCGACGCTGAAACTGTATTTACCAAGACAGAAATGAACAATAAAGGTAAGCTTAATTCCTTTTAAATAGTCCATTGGC
Organism: Sepioteuthis lessoniana; assembly: GCA_963585895.1. Taxonomy (NCBI): domain Eukaryota; kingdom Metazoa; phylum Mollusca; class Cephalopoda; order Myopsida; family Loliginidae; genus Sepioteuthis; species Sepioteuthis lessoniana. The sequence goes on along the minus strand of OY757926.1, from coordinate 45,505,316 downwards.
ATTTAATATATAATAGGAGGTATATTTAGAAAGTGTCGAGACTGAAACTGTATTTACCAAGACAGAAATTAACAATAAAGGGAACGTTAATTTCATTCAAAATACTCCTTTGACATTGAACACACTTATTAAAGCTAATTTTCCATTAGTCAAAGCACTTTCGAAACTTCACTTTTGATGTGGTTTGAATGTACATCATAGGAATCTTTTTTATAACATCCACCGCCTCAAATCTTAAAGTTGAAAGGAATTTTCAATTTTAGTAGGAAAAGATCACACAGACCAAAGTCTAGTGAGTATCAAAGAAGCTGCGGTTGCAAAATTTTTGATGTCTCAATGAACATTTCGTTTCAAAATTACCGATACTGGATTCATATTCTTTTCAAATTGACATTGAACCGTCAACATATCATCACTTTATCTTAAACTCATATATATATATATATATATATATATATATATATATATATATACATGTATATATATATATATATATATATATATATATATATATATATATATATAATAAAAATAAGAACAAAATGGATAAATCAAACACTTACAACAGTAAAGAACAAAATATTACTCCTAAACAGTAATATTTCGTTCTTTACTCACTGAAGAATTTCTTCAGACTAAGTCCTTCAGAGAATAAAGAACGAAATATTACTCCTAAATCCGTTGTAAGTGTTTGATTTATCCACTTTTTAACTTATTTTTATCATCTCTTCAGATCCACCAAAATCTATCATTTATTCATATATAAAGTGAAGTTGGTGACTGTAGTCAAGGCTCTACGAAAGCTCCCTTTTCCTTTGCTACACGGAGGTGTAAGGGAGGGCACTACTCCTTTCCTTGGAGGTGCCCGTGGTGTAATGGTTATCGTCGCAGGATATGGACACGGCGACACGAGTTCAAATCCTGGACAAGACTGATTGCATTTCACATAGCACTAATACCCTTGGGAAAGGTATGAATCCAAATATTCTCCCTCCAGCTATGGGTAAATAGTAGCACAGACTAGGTTCTTCAGCCTTGGTGAGGTGACTAGTCTAGGAGAAGGAAAACTCTGAATTCAAACCTGTTAAACTTCGCTTAAAAATTGACTTCGCGTCATATCCTGCCCGAGCGGAGGGGTTGGTAAATAGGACTACTCCTTTCCCTTGATTGCTCCACTTTACTCTTGATCCCTACCTAATAATGCTGAGTGTTAAGCAAGGAGATATCAAATACCATTTTTTGAGTCTGTAGTATGACTCGACCTCGGATTAAAAAACCTGCTCTCCCGAGACATTGGCCCATAGACCAATGTATATATATATATATAAATATATATACATATATGCCATATAAAAGAAAAACCTTTAAACATTACTCGTATTTTTTTGTAATGATATTTATTTCAGTAGACCCTGTATTTAAAAAAAAAGTTAGATCTAACATTTTAAAAGTATGGAATTATTTGCACTATAATTTTTTTTTATTATTATTTCACATTATGCCCTCTTTTTGCTTTTGAATTGCATGGATATAGTAGATAGAAAATCCGAAAATAGAATTGTTCCCACCATCGGCTGACTTGGCGTTGGATAATATAAGGATATATATATAATAATTTAATAAAACACCGATTTACAATTTTTTTATTCTATTTCCTTAGACTTAGAGAAAAATTTGCTGAAGACCACGAAGTACGAAATATTTTCTTGCAGCAAAGATAATATCAGCCAGAGCGTAGATATTTTTAAACTGATGATAGTTAAGATTTTGTTAATGAATTAAAGCAGTAATTATTAAGTTAAAATAAAGGGGCATATTTTGTGTGTAAAAAAGACCTTCGTACGAGAGTTTCATTATTTAGTAAGGGAACAGTATGTATATATTTTAATCAGCAGGTCTATGCTGAAATATCTGTATTGCGCAAACTCAAACAAAATCCGCTCAATAGATAAGCGGTGTTGAAATAAATTGCATTCTATTAAGAAAAAAATCTAAATTTTCACTCAAAAGAAATAAACCGAAAGGTATTTGAGTATGTAAAGATAATTTCATACTTGCTGAAGAAATATTCATTTCTTCGCTGATTTATAAAATTTCGGTAAGCTTGAAATTAGGCAGAGAATATTTGGTGACTTTTTGATATTTCTAATTCACTAAAAATGTATTTTATTATTCCTGGATGAAAAAGATTTCTTAAATAATTTTGAATTTTGGTCCTTCAAATTTTTTGTGACAAGTCAAATAATGTGGTTTGTGTGGAGTATCTCAAAATTTTAAAATAAGCTCGAAGGTGCCGATTGGTCAATAAATACAAAAATTATAGCTTTTGGGTCCTATTTTTGCACAAAAATTAGCTCCTTTTTGTGTGGAATTCAGTTGAGCCCCCATGTATATATATATATATATATATATATAGTAACAGCCGCAAATTTGCAGAAGTAGGCAATCTTAATTTTGCGAAAATTCACTGGATGCGCCTGTGACTCCAAATTAACCATTACAATCCCTGTTGCATATATGACAAGCTAGAGAACCGTCTTAAGCATTGATAATAACTCCGTGCATTTTCATATGGCTTCTTATGCCTGCTACAGACTAATATTATATTTCATTGAATTGCCACGTATTTCCAGTAGGTTGCCGAGGAAGGACCAGTGTAAAATCAGTTAGTGAGTGTTTGCTGTCATGAGATTTCATGTGACTGGCAAGTCCAAATTTAAATAAATAGACCTTTCTGTTACAAGAATGTTCAGGCTAAAAAGGAAGTAGAACCAAGGTTAAGTCCTGTTTTCGAGCTACTTGTTTCAAGACGAAGGGTTCGATTCTCCGTGTTTCGAAAGATCACTTTTTCCACATTGGTTGTCTTCCCGTCATCTTCTCCCAGTCTTTAACATGTACACTAAGTGCCTTGATAGTTTTTGACAACATAAATAAAATATTTATAAGGCTTGTGCCACAGTTTTTTTTTTCACTGTGTAACTCTCTAAAACAGCAACTGATATTACGGTTTCTTTTAACACTCACTCTCTCTCTTTCAATCTATCTCTATCGCCTTCACCCTCTCTCTCTCTCTCTCTCTCTCTCTCTCTCTAACCCTCTCTCTATCTCTTTCTTTCTATCTGACACAAACACACTTCTCGATAGCCATTATTCTAGACATTTTCTCTTGACGGTATGCAATGTCCGCACAGAGCTAGTGTAAGTAATTTTTTGCTGATTGGCAAACACGGATGTGTCCATGCTTATGAGTCCATTGTGGAATGCTGTTTATAAGTTCATCTTTGCTGACCCCACCAAATCATATAAATCTAATATATGTGAATGAAGAAAAATTTGGTATAAAATAACCTACAATGATTGATATACCATAAAACCCAACCTAACCAAATCATATGTATTTAATATATATGTATAAAAAGAATTTGGCATTAAATAATCTATAATTGCCGATATGCCATAAAACCCAACCAAACCAAATCATATATATTTAGTATATATTTATAAAGAGGATTTAGCATTAAATGACATACAATAGCTGATATGCCAGAAAATAAAACAAAACCAAATCATATATATTAGATATTTATTTATTTATAAAAAGGATTTGGCATTAAATAACATGCAATGGTTGATATACTATAAAAATCAACCAAACCGAACCATATATATTTAATATATATGTATAAAAAGAATTTAGCATTAAATAACCTACAATGGTTGATATGCCATAAAAATCAACCCAATCAAATCATATATATTCAATATATATGTATAAAGATGATTTGGCATAAAATAGACTTCAATGGTTGATATTTCAGAAAACCAAACCAAAACCAAATTAGATATACCAAATATATATATGCATAAAGAAGATTTGATCTTAAATAACATTCAATGGTTCATATGCCAGAAAAAATAACTAAACTAAATCATCTATATTTGATCTATATGTATAAAGAGTATTTAGCATGAAATAACCTACAATAGTTGATATGCCATAAAATCCAACCCAACTATATCTTATATTGCTAAATATATAAGTTTCAGGACAACTTGGCATTAAATGAATAATGGTTTATATGCCTTAAAACGAAACCAGCCTCCCAACTTTGGATAAGTAAGAGGGCAGGGGGATTCTTTAACTTTGGTTAGACAAACGGTCATTTATTTTTGGTACGCTTATTATTACGGTTGTCGAAGGACACTGAATTGGTGTGTGATTTGAGTTTAAATTTTAGATGAGACTGCGTTTCACAGTTCTAATATTCTGGAAAAGGAAGATTCCAACTGCTTTCCCACTCCAACTCTTTGGGAAAAAAGTTGGGTAGATAGGATTCTTTCGCCTTGGTACGGCAACCAGTTTATGAAGAAAACTCTAAATTCAAACTGGCTTTACACTATTTAAAAAATCTTCTAGACAAGTTTGTACGGACATGTATATTCATTAAAACACTTAAATATGTACAGCTCGTGGCAAAAGAATCTATAGTGTTACACATAAGCAATTTCATCATCAGTCAGGGTGGTGGTTGACCCTAATATGGTCAATCTTGTACTACTGTTTCCTTCGTCTTATTTGTCACTTTTTATCATTGTTACAATTTCAAATTAATTGATAGCAATACTTTAGTTAAATCCGGTAGCAGAAAACATTTTCATGACCAGATTCGGATTTCAAGTGTTAAAACATTTTTATGTATAAAATTTAGCATACAGAGATAAATCTGTCAGTGAAATGGGCCTTCTTTGATTTTTTTCTTTGTGTGAAAGTTTATAACGATTGACGAAATTGACTGTGGATGCCCAGAAGAAGAACAATGGGCAAAGATAGAATTTGATTGCATAAAACAATATCTCCGACATATATATTCAGAAATAAAAGTGATACAATGAAAGAAGTTTCCTAAAAAATGTTTTTAATATTCAACTACCGAATTTCTTGTCATGCAAATTGTTCTCTGCGTTTGTTGTTCGTCGAGTTTTTTCTCTGTTATATATATATATATATATAATTGATAATATTGAAATTAAGAAATGCATTAAAAGGGATAATATAAACAAACAGTAGAAATTAGCATACATATTTTTTTATGGAATGTTTTGCTAAAATTTTATTTCGTCCTCATTTTTATTTATTTATGAATTTGGGCTTCGATTTTCCTGAACGTTTTTGTCATTTCTAATCTAAAGAATATTTTGGTTGAGTTATTTCTCAGGAAGACAAGAGCCATAAATTTAAAACTTAATTTATCACAAAGTTCCCTACAAAAAACGAATTTGTAAAAGCTGTTTTCCTTACAAACAGTATGTAGTGCTTCATGACAGCCACTGATTTTTTCCCAAAATGATTATTATTATTATTATTATTATTATTATTATTATTATTTACTTTTTTATAGTTTTTCGCATCAGTATTAGCAAGTCTCCTCAAGTCTCCAGGACTATTCTCAATATTCTGGCCGTTCTCAGTAATGCTGTCATTTGGATAGTCTCTACCCGTCCGCCAACTTCCAAGTCCTCCAGGCCTTTTAATAATCCCTTAGTTATTGTGCCAAAAGCACCAATCACAATTGGTACAATCGTCACTTTCATGTTCCACAGCTTTTTCAATTCTCTAGCAAGGTCGATGTACTTATTCTTCTTTTCACATTCCTTCAGATTTATTCTGTGGTCAGCTGGGACAGCAAATTCAACTATTTTGCAAATTCTCTTTTTTTTTTTTTTGTTAATTATTATAAGGTCTGGTCTTCTGGCCGAGTTTAGGTGATCAGTTTGTATGTTAAAGGTCCATAGGTGTTTATGTGTGTCCTTTTCTAGGACATGTGCTGGGTTGTGCATAAACCGTTTGTTAGTGTGGTCAAATTTAAATTTCTTGCACATTTCCCAGTGGATCGCCTTGCCGACCCAGTCGTGTCTCGCCATATACTCCTTCTGTGATAATTTGCTGCAGTCGCTTATAATGGGATTAATAATTTCGTCTCTGTCACCGCATAGTCTACATTTACTATTTTGTTGAGTCTTGAGTATTCTCGCTTTGATATGATTGGTTCTTATGGTGTTGTCCTGTGCTGCTATTAGGAGAGATTCCGTTTCTCTTTTAAGGTTACCTTTTCTCAGCTAGGTCTAGGTTTTCTCTCGTGAGATGGTGTTTATTAGTCGTTTGTAGAGTTGTTCTTTTCCCATTCCCTGCGAATTTTTTATACCAGCGTTAGCAGATGGTTTATCAATGGAGTCTGAGTGACAGCAAGTCTACTCAAGTCTCTAAGACTCTTGTCAGTATTCTTGTGGATCTCAACAATGGTGTAGTTTTGTTGGTCTCGGTTTCTTCTTCGATTTCCAACTATTTCTGCCCTCTAACCAAACGTTTCGGGACTGTTCCAAGTGGACTAATCACAATTTGTATTATTGATTCCGTAATTTTCCATAGCTTTCTTGGTTCTCTTGAAAAGACCAAGAGCTTGTCTCTATTTTATTTTTCTTTGATTATTTCTCTGTACTCTGCCGGAATAGTAAAGTCCACAATTCATTATATTTTTTATTTTTTTCATTTTTTATTTTTTATTTATTTATTTATTTTTGCTAATTATCACTTGACCTGGTCTTCTGGTCGACATTAGATCTTTTTGTGTCTCTAATTCTCGGAAAATCTTATGAGCTTCATTCAGCAGGAGAGATTCTGGTTTGTTCATATAACATTTGGTAGAATGGGCAAATCTCAATTCCTGGCACAATTCCCTGTGGATCACCTTCCCCAACCAGTCGAGTCTCGACTCATCCACTTATTGTGCTTGCTTGCTACATCTGCTTATTATGTTATTAATGGTTTCGTCTCTATCACCACATAACCGATATTTGCCACGTATTATTACTACAATTTCTTTTTCAATTTCAGCTATACTTTCGGTATCTTACAATAATTCGCCGGTTCTTTACTCAAGACCTAGCTTGAGAGTAAGTCTTAATTATACGAATTCTTCGTATTGATATTTTCTGCTTCGTTTGAGTGATATCTTTTCATTCACATTAATGTTACTTACCAAAGGAGATGTTCCGAAAGTGTAATTCTTATATTCCATAAATTCGTGGACTGCCAGGAATTTGTTAATCTACCCATTTGGCTGCGGCTGTAGAATACACAAACTGCATCTTTGCTGAGGGGTGAGACCCCCCATGAGTGTCTTGATATGATATCAAACAAACTGATGGTGAGGCTCCAGTAATGCTGGAGCTTTGAGGAATGCAGAGTAGCCCTTTATTGCCATCACTCCAAGGTCTACTCCAGCCCGGAGTTGTAGCAACTGATAAGGTCTTATCTATGAGACAAACAGAACTGTTTGATATTCAAGCTAAGTGCAAACAAATGGCTTCCACTAAATTGAATTATAAGAAATAGAATCATTTAACTGTGTGTAAACAAATAACTGATGTTTAATTGAATTATTGGTAATACATAAGAATACTTGAACTATTTAACTTGGTTGACTTATGGTTACAAATATGTATATTCAATATATATGCCTTTGGCATAAATAACTTACAATAGTTGATATGCCATAAAATCAAACCAAGCCAATCATATATATTTGATGTACATGTATATACAAGATTTGGCATTAAATAATCTAAAATGGTCGATATGCGATAAAACCAAACCAAACCAAATCCTATATATTTAACATATATGTATAAACCAGATTTGGCATTAAATAACCTACAATGGTTGATATGTCATGAAACTAAACTAAACTAAACCAATCTAACATACACATAGATCTCTCTGCAATTGGCATCGTGATAGTTGTAAATTGCAAACATTTGTTCAAATTTTATTTTCAGGTCTCTGTATTAGCTTTTTATTTTGTATCCTATGACTGATATGGTGTTATTTTTATTACTCCGAGCGAGTATTCCCACTAGCATTAGTTGATGATCCTTCAGGGGAGTGACAGTAAGTATCCTCGAGTCTTCAGGTTTATTCTGAGGATTCTAGCTGATCTTAACAACGCAATGGTCTGGATGATCTCGATTCTTTTTTAGATTTCCAGTTCAAACCGGTCTTCTTTTTAAACTTTTAAAAACAGTTCCAAGCGCACCAACTACAACTAGAATCAATATCACCCTCACGGTCCACATTTTTTTAGTACTCTGGCAAGGTCCAAGTATTTGTCTTTTTAGTTTCTTTTTGTTTTATGTTTCGCCGGGACGGCAAAATCCACTAAATGGCAACACTTAGTCTAGTCTTCTGGCCTGTATTAAAGGCTTTGTTTGAATCATAAAATTCCTGATTATTCTGTGCCCCTGATTTTCTCGGGTAGATTTTGGTTTGTGCATATACTGTTTGGTAGTATAGACAAATTTCAATCTATTGCACAATTCCCCGTCGATAACCTTTCCCACCCTTGCTGCATTTGCTAGTTTGTGATAAACCGTTTCATCCCTGTCTTCACATAACCAACGCCCGCTATTTTGTTGCTTTATATCAATTTCCGCCTTAATATCATTGGTTCCTATGGCATTATATAGTTCTGTTGTTAAAAGTATTTCAATTTCTCTTTTGATGTTTCCCTTGTCTACCCATGTCCATGTGTTCTCATCTGCAGTCTCGAGAAGTTTCTTTTTCTTCTGAGGTACCATTTTTTGTTCTTCTAAGGTACCATTTTCTTACACCTTTGTTTAATTGTGTCCACTTCTAATCTTTCCTAGATATTCCTAATTTTCTTTTTCTCCGACTATTCTGATGCTTTCCTCATTTGGCAATTCTATTCCTTCTGTTGGCTCTCTTTTCAGATTTTTCATCAGAATTATGGCTACTTCTTTCATGCCAGAATTCCATTCCTATATTCTGGCTATATATTCTCATAATTTTCATTTTCCTCCTTGCAGATTCTTCTTCGCGGAGTCAGCTAATGGTCTTACACTAGAGTGTGAGTCACTGCAAGTCTTCTCGGGTCTCCAGATTATTATTACTGTTCATCACTAAAAATCTTTCTGTTAGAAAATCTTGCAGGAAAATGTTTGGGTCATTACTAAAAAAATTCTGATCTTTTTTGCCAAGATTATATGATTTTTCTCGCAGTTCATTCAATAAGTTTCCAGACATTTTCGAAGAGGCATTGTCGTAGACTCTTGAAAATTCAGTGTGTTATTGCTATATATCTTATGAAACGACTGACCAATTTCTATGATTTCAGGTTCAAATGAACAGCTACAGCAGCAATTGGAATACACCCTACTAAAATCTGATTGTCACAGCTGGTGAATTTCAAAAATCCAATCTGGACGCTAGGACCCTTTAGAAGAACAATATGCAATAAAATTATGTTTTAAACTTGGAAAAAATGCCACAGAAACGTATGGAATGGTTCAGACTGCTTTTCGACCATCTTGCATGAACCGAGCATCAGTTTTTGAGTGGCATAAGAGATTTACGGAAGTCAGGGAGTCTGTGAGGAATGATGAGAGGTGTGGGAGGTGTAAGGAAGTCAATACACCAGAGTTGATTGGCCAAAGGGTTAGGGTTACTATGTTGAGGTTTTAAGGGAGTTCAGGAAGAGATTCCGTCGTAAGAAGCCAGCACACTTCAAATCAAGTCAGGGGCATTTCCACGAGGACAATGCACCAGTCCACAACTCCATCCATGTCACAGACTACTTGAGCAAGATAGGGATCAAGACAGTTCCTAAGACTCCGTATAGTCCAGACGTTGCTCCCTGTGACTTTTGGTTATTCCCTAAACTCAGAGACTGTCGTTATGAGACAATTAAGGAGATGAAAGAGGCTGCGACGAAGGTCGTTGACACACTCACACAAGAGGACTTCTGTGATGTCTTCTAGAAGTTGTTGGAATGGTACAATAAGTGCATTGCAGCCAAAGGAGATTACTTCGAACGGGACTAGAGTTTCATGTGTGTACTATCAATAAAAGTGCCCATACGAAAAAAAGTCTGGAAACTTATTTAATGATCCTCCTGTTTCTTATGTAAATAAAGCAAGTACTAATAATTTTTTCTTAAATTTTTCCGCCAAGAAAAAAATGATCCTTTTGACATAGAGCAGATTAATTGGTATGTAACTCTATCGGGTTGGAGACTAGTCGGAGAAATTTTATGAACAAGAGGAAAAAAAACAGATTTGAATATTGGAAGCATGGAGTTCTATATAATAAATGTGTAATGACGGAATGCATTTTGGTAATGAAGTGTCAATAGAAATTGTGCTATTTTCGATGAGAAGGAATTTGACAAAGTGAGTTGTTTGATGGGAACTGAAAAGCAAATATATTGCTATTGTCTAAAATAAAGCAGTCAGAAGGTAGGTAAATTGCTTTGACAGATCATTGCGTTCCTGGACGGTTTGGAGTGAAAAAAAAACAAACGAATCCAGATAAGGACCTCAGCTGTCAATCATCAAAGTGCAACTGAGTATGATATACTAATACTGGAATAGCTTATGTCCTCAATTCGAATATGGATTTTTTTCTATAGTACACGTTGGTAGAAAATTATTGGAATCCAACATAGGAGAAAATTGATATTTTTTGTTTCGTCACTCACCACCTCTCATATGAATATATACTTAGAATGACATGGTTTGTCCTTCGATGACGTAAACTAGAAGGCAACTGCGAGATTTCACGCACTCTTGCTTCTGACCTTGCGTCAGACTGTCCAGAGTGGAGAGCAGAAAGATTATATTAGATATTGTTTAGACTTGATATGGTCTGAGATAATTTGACACAAAGAGATAACCTTATGTCAGATACGCAGAGATAAAAAAGCTAAGCGAAATCGAGATGATATGATATTTCAGAGAGACAAAATGGGACTGAAATAGTGGGAAACAGTAGCACGTCAGTCGGTGGACAGTTTTCAAGAAGTTCTGAGTTTTTTACCTTGTACCAGACTACCCTGAATAGAGAAAGCGAAGAAAACCGACCATAATACAACGCTGCACAAAAAGCAAAGAAGCTTAACGTTTGAAGCATTTTAAAAATATTACCAAGGGTTGAGGAAAGCAACCATAACCGCCATTTAAGATTATCTTAGGCCAGACTATAGACAGCAAAATTAGAAAAGCCTAAAAGTTATACGAGGAATTGATGGACTGTTAATTTGTGAACTGGTCTCTGACAAAAACATACCACCTCCAAGATGGGTGTAAGTTTATGTATCATTTTGGAGACATTTTTTTCGTTCTAAATATTTTTATTTTTACAACCTGTGTTTTTTTCTCAGTTTCTTAGCGTTGACTTTTATCTTTTTTTTGCAAACTTGATGGTGCAGTTTTATCCATCTACTGAGACCGACGACTCCGACTAGCGATTGATCTGTTGTCTGGATCTAAAAAAAAAACATAATGTTGACAGACAATGAATCGGTCGTGACATGGTAAGTTATATCCGATCAGCTGAACGATCAGTGGATTTGAAGCAGAATGATCCCCGTGTACCGTCACAAGGATAGCTCCGTAAAGTCTCTTTGAAAATTTATTTTCAAACAGTGGGAAATCACGTCTATAAAGAAACTTTTCCATGATAAGAATATTTCTGGTCTAAGATTTGGAAAATCAGATTCATGGTAGGCATAAATACATATGAAATATTGCAAAGCAGTGCTCGTTATATATATATATATATATATATATATATATATATTGCGAAGGCATGCTTTGCTAAATCTGATAGAACACTTTTTATTTAAAGTTTTTGATTGAATTTCCTCAAGTGTTTTTTTCTATTTTTCATGGTTAAGTTGGTGTAAAAATTGTCCCACGTTTTTTCCCAAGCGCTTTCGACAATACTTTAGTTGTCGTCAGAGGTTGTCTTTTGGAGTGGCTGTTTAGTTTAAGTATTTCTTTTTTGAAGTATAGATATATTAATTGTATTTTTTATATAGATATATTCATTTTAAAAAATCTACAAAAACTAACCTCCCCAGTAGAACATTTTAAAACAAAACGCGGAAAAGGTTTTTAAAAAACAAAATGCCGAAAACGTCTTTTAAAAAACAAAGTGCCAAAAACGTCTTTAAAAGAAAAAATTCAAAAAGAAATACTTAAACTAAATAACCAGTACAAACGACGACCCCTGAAAACGACTAAAGTATGGTTGAAAGCGCTTAGGAATAAAACATGGGACATTTTTTACACCAACTCGACCCCGAAAACACAACTTGATGAACTACAATGAAAAGCTATCAATAAAAAGTGTTCTAAAATGTTCAAGAAAAGATGCCATCATAATAATTTGCTGCCAAATTATACAATATATATATATATATATATATATATATATATATATATATATATGCACTTTAATACCAAACTCTTCAGTATTCAAACTATGCAACCAAAGATTGGGAAGATAAGGAAAGTTCCTGCGGTGTAGTGGCTAACGAACTGGATAGTGACATCGTAGTCAACAAGTTCAAACTCCAGTCGCGCTATCAAGTTCACTTTCGGACTAATACCCCTAGGAAATGTATGAAGTCCCATATTACCCCAGCTAAAGATTAAATAGTATCAGTACTGTTCTTCTCTAACATTATCATTAAATAACCTGTGAAGGTTTATGTGCCATTAAACAATCATACTAACATATTATATTCATTTCTGATCCAATCTCACTTACGTACATACGTGCATACACACACACACACACACACACACACACACGCACACACATTATACGAATGACTTTTGTAAATCACAAAGGTTGTTATACCATCAGAGAAACCATGACAAACCAAATCAAATATCTGAATATGTAGCAGTTAAAAAGTAATCCTCTCCTTATATAGTTATCTACTTTGCTTAGAGAAGACACAAGCCGTAAGTATTGTACACCCAGTGACTTATTCCCCTGATATTTATTTGTGCCTTATATATTTCATTCACACTTACAGATATGGAGAAAAATTGTAAAAAAATTATCAAAAGTGCAGAATTTATTGTGAAGGAAAGTCGACGTTGAACGTTTCGGTTTTCATGAACATTCATCATGACTTTAGAATGGTGATACCAATTGTTGATAGAACAACAACAGATGCGTAATAAAATAAAATAAAAACAAGGGAGGAGAGTATGTATAAAGGGGTTGTTTTTTTTCAGTCTTACTCCAGATTTTCAGATTCCTTTACAGCACTTACAGATATGTTGTAAATTCATGCTTGAACCAAAGTTTAAATGCTTCAGATTTCTTCGTAATATCTTTGGTAAAATAATAAACTTCATTTGGTTTAGTTTGGTTCGGTTTCTTTGTTCAACGCATATCAACCTTCGTTAGTTATTAATGCTCAAGCAATCCTCGTAGAAAAACCCAGTTTACGGGCTTTCATACTTCTGCTAATAATTCCTGTTTGAAAGTGGCCGTGATAGTTTGACTGAAGTTCGAACAACGCTTACTACGATTGTAACGTATTGACCTCTGACCCAGCCGTCTATCAAGGAACAGGTGCATCAGGTTTAAGATATCAGGGTATAACCTTGACTGTGGACGGTTTGAATTGGGTGCAGATGTGACGCTCACAGGAAGCAGGTGGATGTCCAACAATGATATAACCCGGTGCGACAGGAAGTTTAGTTTAGTTTGGAGTCAGTTGTTGCAGTTCGAGGCAGTGATTCAGGGCCCCCGGTTGAGCAGCCGCTAAAGACAGAGGAACTGGGGGTCAATATGTTGCAGTCTCTGTTCAGTCTCCAACTCACCTCTCACAAATAACCCTTTCGTAACTCTTTCGCAACTATTTCGAATAAAGTGTGAGAGTTATATTTTTCTAAAGAAGTGTGTCCATTCGTCATTATTGATGATGTATATGGTTGTAACTATACAACATATTTATATTTGGTGCCTAAGGACAGGCATGCCAACATGGCATGGCATCGAACCTAGACGATCAAAGAAACGGCCGAAGAAAGAATCGGAAGCAGAATACAACACTTAGAAGGCGAGCGGTACCCGAGAAAAAAATTTAGAAAAATCCCAGTGAAAAAAGAAAACAAGAACAGACCAACAACAAAGAACAGGAAAAAGAAAAAAAAGAACAAAGGAAAAACTGCAACATGCTGGAAGAAAAGAAGAAGAAAAAGAACAGACCTGCAACGAATAAGAGAAAAGAGGAAAGAAAAGAAAACACCTGAGAGACTGTAAGTAAATTGCTCATTCGAATAATTTTTCTCAGTCTGTCATAGTTGGGTTTGTGAAAATAATTTACATTGATTATAATAGTGAAAAAAAATGAGTATCAATAACAAGGGTTTTTCTAAAAGATAAAATTGGAAATGATTTTTTTAAAAGCTGATTGAGCCCTAGCATAGAAAAACTGACAATTACTGCTATATGTAATTTTGAATCGTATTGAGGGAGAGAAAAAGAAAGAGAGTAAGAGGGAAACATACAAGCAGGTTACTGTGAAAAGAAAAGGAAGAAATATGGCCCTGGGACATATATACGGTGTTGAAATGATTGACAGGCATAAGTAAACCTTCACTGGGTTTTGAGTTTTAATTTTTTATGAATGAATTTTATAGTAAACAAAATTTTTGTGAATGAAATTTTATAGTAACTTGCTAGGACGCAAATAGTAATTGGAAATTAGGATTTTAATCCGTGATCTTAAAGAATTTCGAACTTCAAGGATGTTGTCCGGATTTGTGCATATCTGTAGTTGAGACTTTGGGGCGGGTTTCGATGTTTGTGAAGGTTGTGGAAATTGGAAGTGTTTTGTGAGGTCTTTTTAGAGTGAGATCCATATTTTGGATACTAGTAGCAGTATACCAGGCCTTGTGAAGGTTGTTGATACCGACTATTCGGGGGCACGGAGGATGCTTAGGACGACATTAGAAAAACTTTTTTTTCTGTTTCATGTTATGAAAAAATGAGTAACACACTGTTAGTAAATATTTTCCGTGGTCTATTTTATGTGGTTTACTTCATGCGTGTCAGATTGTGATACATTCGGATGTATTGTTGTCTGATAGAATTGTGTGGCATTGTTTTGGGTCATGATTTTTGTAGATTTATGTGGAATGTTTTGGGCCTGGAAGATATTGTTTTAGTTTGTGGAATTCTCCGGTTACTCCAGGTAGGAAACTGTTGAGCGAAGGACTGGAGTGTGGTCATGAGGAATCCAGGCGAAATGTATGGCTGGAATGACTAGGGTCACTAGGTTTGTGACCAGGATCTGGGACCAGAGTATAGTCCTTTTAAGATTTTGAGATTCTTCAAGGAATTACAGAGGGCCCTGTTGTGTTTGGGAGGATAAAAGATGCATCCGTATTGTACCTTGATGCACACATGTCAAGATAGCCGACCGCGCAAAGATAGTAAAACAAATTTAGATAATAATTAGCCAGACAAGTGTTACATCGGGAAAAGGTCACCTTCTAATTAAAATTTTGTTTTTTGCTGTGGTTCAAGTAATTTCTTTTTGTGTTTTTTTTCAGCAATTGTTGTCCTTGAGAATTATTTTGTAAAATGTGTGTGTGAGGGGGATGGAAACGAACGTGAAGAAAATTCCACATATAGAATTTTGACAAATGATAACGTTATGATTGTAACATATTGACCCCGGACCCAGCCAACGATCAAGGAACAGGTGCATCCGGTCGAAGATATCAGGCTATATCCTTAACTGTGGACGGGTTGAATTGGGTGCAGATGCAACGCTCACAAGAAGCAGGTGGGTGTCAAACAATGATATAACCCGGTGCGACAGGAAAGTTAGTTTAGTTTGGAGTCAGTTGTTGCAGTTCGAGGCAGTGAGTACCAGCTCTCAGCAGAGGGCTGGATCCCCGGGGCCCCCGGTTGAGCAGCCCACCAGAACGAGAAAAAAGTGCCGCTAAAGTCAGAGGAACTAGGAGTCAATATGTTGCAGTCTCTGTTCAGTCTCCAACTCACCTTTCACACATAATCCTTTCGTAACCCTTTCGCAACTATTTCGAATAAAAGTATATTTTTCTAAAGAAGTGTGTTCGTTCGTCATTATTGTTGATTTTGCTTCCTCATGTATATGTGTATGGTTGTATATGTATCACGGCTATACAACACGATTTCAAAGATCTGTACCTTAGCTATTACACCACTGAAACTTACCCAATGAAAATGTACTCCATAGTCTGGAAGTAAATAAAAATTGATAATTTCAATATGATTATATAAGTTTCTAAATGTTTCATTTAACCATAGCTTGGTGGATTAGTGTGTTTTCCAAAGTTTGGTTTTGTTTGGTCTTAATGGCATATCAATCATTGTAGGTGATTTAATTTCAAGTCCTTTTTATACGTACATTGAATATATAATCAATATTTTTAACGAGCCTGAGCTTATTTTTTTACACAGTTAAATGGTTTCAAATATGAATACAGTTTAATTTAAAAACAGTTCTGTATCAAGCAATTCAGTGTAGCAAGTCAACAAAGTTAAATAGTTCCAAGTATTGCTATGTATCATTAACAATTCAATTAAACATCTGTCATTTGTTTAGAGACAGTTAAATGATCAAACAGTTCTATTTCAAACAATTCAGTTTTACATTAGTATGCAGTTTAAATGTCAAAAGTTCTCTTTCACCCATACATAGGAGTCTATCAGGTGCTACCAATCCGGGCCAGAGTAGACATGGGAGCGATGTCAGTGAAGAATTCTGCGTTCCCAAAAGCTCAATCATTACTGAAGCCTCACTATCATATTGTTTAGTGTCATATCCAGGACACTTGTTGGGAAAGGTCTTACACCCAGAAGAGATGCAGTCGGTGTATTTTACAGTCCCAGCCGACTGAACCATTTCCAAAGTTCCCGTTCTTGTTTCGAAATGAACGCAAGCTATGTCGAAATTTGAATTTTTTCCCATGTCTTCGACAGAGAGGGTTGGTTGGTTGGTGGGTTTTATGGCATATCAACCTTTGTAGGTTATTTCAGGCCAAATCTATTTTTATGCAAATAGTTAGTTCTATTTCAAAAAATTCAGTTTAGCATGAGTACACAGTTTAATTAGCAAATTTCTAGCTATTCAGTTTAGTCAAACAGTTCTAATTCAGCTAATTCAGTTTAGTATGAATAGAGGTTTTGTTTACTCACAGTTAACTGTCAAAACAGTTCTATATTAAACAAACAAGTTTAGTGTAAGTACAGTTTCAATGTTAAAAATTGTTCAGTTTCAAAGAATTCAGTTTGGCATAAGTACGCAGTTTTAATGTAAGTACAGTTTAATTGTCAAAAACATTTCTATTTCAAGCTATTCAGTTTAGTCAAACAGTTCTAATTCAAACAATTCAGTTTAGCATAAGTATGCAGTTAGTTCTATTTAACTCATAGATAGGGCCCTATCAGGTGCTACAATTCCGGGCTTGAGTGGACCTGGGAGCAGTGGCAATGAAGGGGTGCTCTGCATCCCTAAAGCTCATGCATCACTGGAGCCTCACCATCAGATTGCTTAGTGTCATATGCAAGACACTCATTCGGAGGTCTGCCAGGTACAGTCAGTGTATTCTACAGCCCCAAGTGACAAGGCAATCGACAGAGGGGCTATTTGCGCCAGCGTGGTATATCAAACAGTACGATTAATGAAATTTAACTTACTCTCGTGCTGGAAAGCTGTGTATGAGGCAGAATAAAATTGTTTTTCTCTGTAATGTTCTAGTCATCTGGTTTTAGGAATCGTTTCAAAATTGGCTTAATACCACGCGAGAGAGAAACGAGTTGCCTGTCTTTTCAGTTTTGCATTAATTAGAGAGAAAATAAGTGATAGTAGACGTTTCGCTTTACAACTTCGCATTTAATTTTGTGAAAATAACCGTGTAGAGACGCTGGAGACAACAGAACGCGAAAAAGTGATTAAGAGCAAAGTAACCAAGACTGTGAAGAATAAGAATTTTTTTAAAATGGTGCAATATTCCGCAAAGTGGCGCTACTATAGACTTATATGGCTAGTGTGATGACTGATCAATCCATTAAAAGTTACAAGTGACCAACTAAGAAAACGTCATCAGAGGCTGATGTTGAGTAAACAGTGTTTTAATCATGATCGTGCCATCTCCTCATTAGTAGACCAGTTCATATACCTCGGTAGCAACATTTTGTTTATTGAAAGTAACGTTTGCTTTGGTTTCTTGTTTAATGGCATATCAATGCATGGGTTATTCAATGCCGAAGTCATCGTTGTAGAACAGTAAAGGAACTATTAAACCGAGAGTTGATGATGACAGGGAGTTTCATATCTTTTCCCAGAGTATTAATCTGAAAGTGATCCTAAGAGAGCAAATGGAGATCGAACTTTCTTACTCCTATGTCTCAGCCCAGCATGTTAACCACTTAGGACACTAAAGCGATATCAACCATTTGGAAAATTAATCTCTCTGATAGAATAAAACAAGGATTCTTCCAAGATGTATTCTTGTTAGTAGTACAATATAGTTGCAACCCTTAAACTCTAGCGAAACGTATCAAGAATGTTACATTATTTTTTTAACAAATCCGGGAAGCAGCGCCATATAAAACAGCAGCAGTACGGTCACTTTATCTCCCAAATCACAAACACTCCAAATAAGTAAAAATGAATAAATCAGCGACCTTCCCTTATGAACACATAAACAGATCTGCGTCGGCCGACCAGCAAAAACATATATTCAACAGCTCTGTGCCGACACAGGATGCTGTCAAGAAATCTTGCCAAGAGGGATGGCTGAGAGAGATGAATGGAAAGAGAGAGAATGAAATGAATCCGTGCAGTCAACATGACTTGATGATGATTCTAAGTGATATTTATTTCCTGGCCCTGCTTTCTGGTCGAAGTTAGAGTTTCTATGGTGTAGTGGTTAGCATGGCGGATTGCGATGTCGTAGAAAGTGTGTTCGAACTCCAGTCCGCTATAGCATTAGTTATTAGACAAAAACCTTAGGGAAAAGTATGAGTCTTCTCTTCCATTCCAGCTATGGGTTTAATTGAACTTCTATCGTCCTACAAAGATGACATTGGCATTAAATGAACTGCGAAGGTTTATATGGCATTAAACAAAGAAATAAACTAACCAGTCTCTCCCTGTTTGCGGAACAATCAGCACTTTGAGTTACAAAAGGCACAATTGGTCAAAACTGTGTTTTCATTTTCTTCAAAACAAATATTTTCACTCACTTCGACAATGGTCTGGGATATCGGGGTTCAATCCCATGTCAAGTCATAACAAAGACTCAAAAAAGGGTACTTGATGCCACCTTCCTTAACACTCAGAATTATAAGGTAAGGATCAAGGATAAAGTGGAGAATTCCAGGGAATGAAGTTGCACCCTGTACACCTGGCAATTGAAAAGAGAGTCTTCGAGTCACCCTCGACAAAGGTCGCTAACTTTCTATGCAGTGTTATGCCCCAGTTCCTACTTTTAAAGCATAAATTCCCGAATTAGACTACAATGCCGTTCATCTGTGCGATTTTAAAAGTGCACAAAGTTAAGCAATGCATGACATGTCAGCGCACCAACTGCTATGATGCTACTAAACACAACGGGTACTTACTACGGCTTAAATTGCTTCAGTCTCGTGATATATGGGCCAACATCGATGAAAATGTAGCAAAACGTTTAACTAGTATTTCATTTCACTCACCTGCATTTTCCAAAGGCATGAACCTATCTGTTACCTCTCCTGTTATGGGTAAATTGTAAGGGAGACAGGTCTCTTTCCTTTTGATAAGGTAATTAATCGAAAAAAAAATTCTGAATCCAAACCAGTTATATTTCTCTGAAAATTGACCTTTCGTTAAATCATGCTTGCGACGGAGAGGTTGGGTGATTTGGGTAGATTCTTTGCTTAATGACATATCAATCTTCGTGGGTAATTTAATCCCAAAGCCATTTTTATAAATAAGCAGTAGTGATACGATTCAGCCAATAGCTGGATTAGGGGGTTCATGCCTTTCCTACGGATATTGGTCCAAAAGTGAACGTAATAGTGAGAATGAAGTTCGAACTCGTTTACCACGAGGCCATAGTCCCACAACTTAGCCACTAGGCGACAATTACATCCCTGGAGGGGTTGGGTAAATACACATACATTTACCCTATATATGAATATTTTAATAACATAATCGATATGCTCTTTTATTTTCGATTACTTCGGTGTTACAATTTTACTTTGGTAATAAATACTACTTAATGATATCCGTTTTAATTGATATTTCAAAAGAAATAATAAAATCCTGTCATCGTAGGTTGAGAAGGAAATTAACATTTATTTAAAAGATGTAAGGGATATACCTTTTATGGGCTGATTAGTTGGGTTTAAGCATCTCTGTATCAATTAATCCCTCCGTACGAGCAAGATATGACACAAGGTCAATTATTTAAGCAGATCTTTACGGGTTTTAATTCAGAGTTTTCCTTCAAGACTGGCTGTCATACAAAGGTTAAAGAGCCCAGCCTGCCTTACCGTTTATCCATAGTTGGGGTTAAAATAGGTGAATTCAAAACTTTCCCAAGGGTATTAGCATCTTCGTCCAGGATTTGAACTTAGGTTGCCTGGTCTATTTCCAGCAACGATAACAGTAAGTCAAGCTTTGTTTGGTAACTTAAAATCGAGGTCAGTTAAACAATTACCCCCAATTATAAACCGTATAAAAATGTATCTTCTCAAACACTCGCAACAAGTAAATACATCATAATCTGAAAATCTGCTTGACCTATAGATGCGTCTGAATCGAGTACTACATCTCCATGTCAAAGTGGAACTGGGATTTCTGGTAATAAAAGGGTGCCACCTCACATCCCCATACTTCTCTTATGATTACCAATTATAAATCAAGTAAACACTTCCTTTTCTCAAACATATTCATTTGACGCATACATAGGACCCTAACACCTTCTGTTTAATATTGACTTGAAGACCCTCTTTAACATGTCGATGCAGCTGGGGAAGCCGGAAACTGGAAACAAAAATAACAGGAAATTCAACTTGTATCTAAAGTAAGCAGGACGCTGGTGTCTCCGGCGGAAATACTGCGTCAACTGCGTTGGTGGCATGCTAGACGGGATTCAGACACAGAGAACGGGAATAACAAGAAATGAGTCTGGCACCTAAAGTAAACAGCACACAGGTTTCCCCGGTAGTAAGCCACGTAAATTGCATTGGTGGCATACTAGATGGAAGCGTGATCACGTCCATTTTGTGGGTGGCATGCTAGAAGGAGGCGTGTGCACGTGCATGTGTAATTAGCTGGTTGGAGCTGGTGTGCCCACGAGAATTTGAGTGGGCGTCAGAAATATCGTATAACCAGGGAGATTTCGACCCAAAAAGCATAACGAAGAGGAAAGCAGTTCACAGAAGATCTGTACAGTCGGTCCCCGTATGTGCATCTCAGCCGTCTTTGACTCTCTCTTACTTTAGTCATCCTTACATTTTTTATACGTCAGTGTTGTTTTTTCTCTGCCATACAACATTACTATCACTTCATTTCAGAGTGGATCTGGAAGTACTGGAAACAAATAGGTTGACTCCACACTTGCTTAAACTTCGAAATGGAGGCTTATCACTGATTGCAGATTAGTGTACCAAGGAGAAACTTTAGAGGAGGGTTTATCCCTCTAAATTGTGATGCATTAGGATTATTCTAGGCCGGGTGACAAGGTCTCTTTCAGGACGATACTGAAGAAAATTCTATAACATTTACTTTCAGAATAATAACGTTGGGAAATGTATGAACAGCCTTATCACCTTGCAATGGGTTGAATATTGCCACTACTGCGTTTCTACAGGGATGGCTTCTGGAATCAAATTACTCACAAAGGTTGACATGCTATGAAACAAAGTTGTAATTTGGCCCCAAAATATCCAAGAACACATGTAACGAACAAGAATCTATTGTTTGTCCTTTTTATGTTGTTTTTTTTTGTTATTTTGTTTTTGTTTGTTCATTTTTTTGGGGGGGCAGGGTGGCTATATGTATGTAGCTCTTATCAGAAAGAAACATACCAAATTATTTCAGTTTTGTTTCTTTGTTTAATGATATATCAACCTTCCAGGGTTATTTTCTGCCAAAGCCATCCTTCTAGAAGATCACTAATGGTACTATTCAGTTTGTGGGATAAGGGGTTTTCATACTTTTTATAAGGATATTAGTCCTAAAGTGAACGTAATAGCATGCCTGAAGTTCGAACTCGCTTACTACAATGTCCCAATCAAGCACGTAAGCCACTACGCCACCGAGAAACTCCCTTCCCATCGCACCAAATTGGCTTTCCATCAAAGAATAGAGAGACTTTAGAGAAATAAATTACAAGGAAGGCAATACAGAAGAGAATAAATTGCTTAGGCAAGCAGGGCAAAAAGCTCTCTTCTTCTTCTTTTTCCTTTAAGTCTCTTACCAGTAAAATCGTCGATACCCCAAGGCTATAAATCTCCAAGATGTACATTATTATTTTTTCGGTGTGTAAGAAGCTTTTTATTGATCTGATGGTTGTGTGACTGAAGTGAACACACTAAAAAGCGAAATTTGTTGTTGAAACGAACCGAAACTCGACTGGTAGCGTTTAGGGGTCAGCAAGTTGAGGTAAAACCAGGAATACTTTTTGACAAAAAAAAATGAAAAAGGTTTTGGTACAAAATAATTTCCGGTTTCAAGTTCTCGAACGGGTGCGGATGAAAGGGGTGCCACATCCGGGCCAATGAGGCGTCCCGACAGGCACTTTGGTTTATAAATGGACAGAAGTGGAAGCTTGTGTTGGAGAGAAGGAGAAGGAAGGGGAGGAGGGAGGAAGTAGAAAGAAAGAAAGGCAGAAAAGAAGAAAAGGTAATTTTATAAAAGTGACTAGAGAGGGTCAAAAAATGGTGGAGTAATCCAGAAAGAGAAATATATGGAATAAGAGAGATAAGGAAACGATCTCGAAATAGTGATTGATGAAGATTTTTTTAAAGTGAGAGTGGATTAATAGGTAAGACGACGAAAATAAAAGAAGGAAGAAATACTATATGTGTGTGAGAGGAGAGAGAGAGAGATAGAGAGAGAGAGTGAGAGAGAGAGATGAGGAAGAGGAAAATCAATTTGAAGATAGAAAAAGAGAGAAAGCGAGAAAAAGAAAATTAACACACTAATGAATGGAGTGGAAGTATAGACACACAGAAATGGAATGAGTAAAGAGAAAAGAACAGTGAGAATGACGAAGGAAGGAAATTCATGAATAAAAAGAATGAAAAAAGAACGAGTCTAAAAAAGAAAGAAAGAATGAGTTAAATGCATGAGCAAAAAAACGCTTTAAAATAATGAAATTGTAAAAAAAAAAATGAGAAAAAAATGAAAAATGATTTTAACGCATAAGGAAAGAGCGAGTTAAAAAAAAGAAAGAATGTCTTAAAAGACAAAAGGAAAAATTCTTTAAGATAAAGAAGTCGATAGAAAGAATAAGTAAAAAGAATGAAGAATGAGTTAAAAATGACGAAAGAATGAGTTTAAAAAATGAAGTAAAAGAAAATTGAAACAATGAAGAAAAAACAATTCAAAAATGAAGCCTTGTGAAAGAATGAGTAAAACAATTGAAGTTGCGAGAAAGAATGAGTATAACAAATTTAGATTGAAAAAATAAAATAATGAAGAAAGAAAAAGTAAAAAGAATCGAGAAACAAAGAGTCAAAAAGATGAGAATATGTTTAAAGAAAAAAGGAAGATTGGCTTCAAAAAGTGAAATGAAGAAAGAACGAGTTTACAGAATGAAGAAAAAATAAATAAGGAGAATGAGAAAAGAATGAATTTAAGGAATGAAGAAAAATGTCTTAGAAGAAGAAAGAAATAATGTAGAAAGAATGAGCTCAGAGAATGAAAAGAGGGAAAAAGATGAAGAAATAAATCCAATTAGAAAATATATCGCTGACAATGAAAGATAAAAAAAAGAGAGATTGAATAAAGCTAAGAAAAAGAGCCAAAAATTCGATTTATCCTCTCAAAAAAGAAGAAATTAAAGATTAAAAAAACGAAAGAGTAAAATAAATGAATATAAAGAAAAGAGAAAATTAGAAAAAAGAGAAAAAGAAATTAAGCTAGTGACGCAGTGAATGTGAAAAGACAGAGAGAGAGAGAGAGAGAGAGAGAGAGAGAGAGAGAGAGAGAGAGAGAAAGAATCAAATGATGAGTAAAAAGCAATGAAGAAGAAAAAGACAAAAGAATAGAAGAATTATGAACAAAAAACAAAAGAATAAAATAACAGGAAAGAGAGATAAATAAATCTAATGTCAAAAGAATAAAGTACTGAGCTAAAAAAGGTGAAAAAAAATTAATTTGAATAAAAAAAGGTGAGGACAAAAGGCAGTAAGAAAAAAGGAATTGAGAAAAAAATGCAAGAAAAAAGTAAGTAAAAAAAAGGAAGTGAGAAAAAGGAAGAAAGTAAAAAAAAATTGAGAAAAAAAGATTCATAAAAAAAAGTAAAAAAGTAAGTGAGTAAAAAGGAAATGAGAAAAAAGAAATTGAGAAAAAAAAGCTAAAAAGAAAAAAAAAGAAGCTAAGAAAATAGGAAGTGAGAAAAAAAAGAAATAAAACAGGTTAGAAAAGGAAGGGAACAAAGAAGAAATAAGAAAAAAGGAATTTAGAAAAAAGGAACTGAGAAAAAAGGAACAGAAAACAAAAGAATTGGGGAGCAGATTTTTTTTAAACTTAGGAAAAAGAAACTAAACTAAACGAAATATAAAAGAAAGGAACTGAAGTGAAAGGCAAAGAGATTGTTATAGATTTTAAAGTGGATGCAAAAAAAGAGAAAATGATACATGGAAAAGGAATAAAAGATAAACCAGAAGAATTATGATCTCAAAATCTTTGATTTGGGAACAGACGCAGAAGAGAGAGAAATAAATAAATTTAAAAAAAAAACGGAAACAGCGAAAAAAAAAAAACTGAAATTCCCTAAAAGTTAAATCCACCCCCACCACCTCACAAACAAACAAAAAACTAACAAAAAAGTTCTTAGAATGCGTATAAAGAAATGAAAAGCTATAAATTTCAAACGAGGCTGAGGTAAAAAAAATTCAAGAGAAAAAAACAAAAAAATAAATAAATGCGATTACTTCGGTTAAGTTTCTGCAGTGTTAATAACAAATCTCGTGCTTGCAAGAATACATGGACTTACCGCTATCTTGTAATAACGGGGATAAGAAAAGTGCTTACTAAGCAAGATGGCGGTCTTGCAATAAACGTATTCCTGTCTCCTTAAAGCCTTCCGGTTAACCCTTAACCGGACGCTGTTTTGTTCTAGTTTCCTCAGTCGTTTCAATTTCTTCGTATCGAGGTTTTATAAAGCAACAACTGAACACCCAAAATGGCAAAGAAAATATTCTTATCGACGAGAACTGGGAGGTTCGTAAAAAAAAAGGAAAAGCATTAAAGCCTTGATGTATTTTGATGCACCACACGTTGCATTATATTAGGAAGCAAGGCTAGTAGAACATTCTTAGGGAATTCGATTTTTATAAGGTACCCATTCTTCTGGCCTAGTGCTTGCCTAACCTAACCTTACTGAATGAAAACCCTTTAGGTAGTTACACAATGTCAGTTTCATCTGTTCGTAAACATCAACATCATGTTAAGGTAGGACTAATCCTTAATGCCATTCGCAGAGACAAAATGCAAACCCAACCGAAATAACTCCAGCAAACTGTACCCCAGTCGGCTGGGTCTGAAGAATACACCGACTGCATTTCTGAAGGGGGGGTGACACCCACCCCAATGAGTGTTCTAGATGTGACACTAATAAATGCCATGGTGCGGCTTCAATAATACTGAAGCATTGGGGAATGCAGGGTATCCCTTCATTACCATCGCTCCCAGGTCCACTCTGACCCTGAGTGGTAGCACCTGAGAGGGTCGTCTTTCTCTGTCAAATAGAACTGTTTGACATTTCAGCTGAATGCAAACAAATTAGCGACAAGCCAATCACTTACACATCATGTATATCTATCTAAATATGTACAAACAAATGATTGATGTCAAATTGAGACTCTTGTATAACAATACTTCAAACCATTAAATTGAGTGCAAACAAATGATTAATAGGAAATAGATTTATTCCTATAAGATAGCAATACTTAAAACCATTTAACTGTGTGAAAAAAAAAATGAACCCAGATTCGCTTAAAAATGTAATCAACGAAATATGGTATTCAAAAATGTACAATGGTGGATATGCCATAAAACTCCAAACAAACCAAAGCAAATATATTTAATATAAATGTAAAAAAAATGGATGTGACATTAAATAACGTACAATAGTTGATATGCCATAAAACCAAACCAAATCAGCAGGTTGCTTCAAACATTTTCAACATAAACTCGTATTTGGTGAACGTATTGAAGAAATCAACAGAGATTAATAAAAAATAATAAAACTAATACAAATGAAGTTTAATATTAACGCAATATCACACAACATTTCCAACAGCTGATGGATTGACTGTAAACACTAACTTGAACTTCAAAGCACCAAGGCTGTCTGTCAGACAACTACAGTATGTCTGACTGAGCAATATAGTAATAATGCAATTGATTGTGAATCATTTTATTTAGATCTGCCGGGTAAGTTTTGTCCTATCAATAATCTGCTGTTTATTTGGAAGTGGAGCAATACAGCATTTATAGGTCTAACCTAGAACTTTCTGCTAAAAGTCTTGAGGCCGACTTATATCCCAGATTGAATTGTACGCTGAAATAAATGGTCACGCTGAAAATAACCAAAAAATACTGTCGTGTGGTTAGAATTGATTTTATTTCATTTGTATTACACTCAACCTCCTTTATTTGTGTCTTCAGTCCTTTTTGGTTGCATAACAATTCATTTGATTTTTATTGGAGTAATTTTTAATTAGAATGGTTTTAGAGTAGTTTTTATTGAAGTTATTCAATAGTATTTTTTTTCTGCGGTATTTTAGAATAGTTTTCATTGAAGGTATTTTATAGAGGATTTTTGCGGGGTTATTTTATAATAGTTCTTATTGAAGTTGTTTGATAGTAGTTTTTCGCAGTGTGTTTTTTTACAATTATAGATGTATTGAAGTTATTGTACAGACTTTTTTTATTGAAGTTATTTGATAGACGTTTTTATTGAAGCTATCTTTTGAACCTTTTATTGAAGTTATTCTTTAGAGGTTTTTATTGAAGTTATTTCATAGATGTTTTTATTGAATTTATTCTATAGTTTATATTGGAGTTATTCCATAGAATATTGAAGCTATCCTTTTTAGTTTTATATTGAAGTTATTTTATAGACTTTTTATTGAAAGTATTCTATTTTTTTTTTTTTAGTGGAGTTATTTTAATGCTGTTATAATGATACTCTTTTGAATTTCTTGATGAGTTTAACTTTATTCAATGAATTGGATGTGTTCAGTGAGCAATAAATTAACATATCTATCGTGGTACTTTTGAAGGTTAAAATAAGCAATTATAACGAGGTATTTTCCTCTGGCATAATCTATGGAATTATCACTCTTAGATAATGTTTTCATTGTTTTGCTATTATTCCTTTTTAAGTTTTTCACACCAGCTTTGACCGATAGTTTCTCACCAGAGTTTGAGTGAAAGCAAGTCTCCCCACATTCTCCATAACTTTTCACAGTATTCTGGCCGATATCAGCAATGCTGTAGTTTGAATGGTCTCCACTCGTCCTCTTATTTCCTAGTCCTCGAGTCCTTTTATCAATCCTATGGTGACTGGACTGAGCGCACCAGTAACAATTGTTATCACTGTCAGTTTCATCTTCCATAGTTTTTTCAGTTCTCAAGCAATGTCTATGTACTTATCTCTCTTTTCGCTTCCTACAGTTTTATCCTGTGATCAGCCAAAGCAGAAAAGTCCACTATTCGCTAGGTTCTCTTTTTTCTTTTTTCTTTTTTTTTGCTGTTGGCTATGATTAATTGTGGACGTTTGATTATTATTATTTACTCCTTGAGAGTTTTTCACATCAGTTTTAACTGATGGTTTTTCACTGGAGTTTGAGCCACAGCAAGTTTCTTCAAGTCTCCAGGACTCTTCTCAGTATTCTGGCCGTTCTCAATAATGTTGTTTGGATGCTCCCCACTCGTCCTCCTACCTCCAAGCCCTCCAGTTCCTTTAATAATAATTTGGTGACTGTACTAAAAATACCAATCACGATTAGTATAATTGTCACCTTCATGTTCCATAATTTTTTCAATTCCCTAGCAAGGGTGAGGTACTTATCCTTCTTTTCACTTTCCTTCAGTTTTATTCCGTGGTCAGCTGGGACAGCAAAGTCCGCAATTTTGCAAGTTCTCTTTTTTTTTTTTTTTGTGGCTCATTATAAGGTCTGGTCTTCAGGCCGAGTTAGCGTGATCCGTTTATATGTCAAAGTCCCATAGGAGTTTATGTGTGTCATTCTCTACGACAGATGCTGGGTTGTGTATATACAATTTGTTTGTATGGTCAAATTTAAATTTTTTGCACATTTTCCAGTGGATCACGTGGCCCATCCACTTGTGTCTAGTCTTATACTCCTTCTGCGCCAATTTGCTGTATTCACTTATTAAGTGATTGATCGTTTCGTCTTTATCACCATATAACCAACATTTGCTATTTTGTTACGTCTTATCTATTTTCGCTTTGATATGATAGGTTCTTATGGCATTGTTTTGTGCTACTATTAGAAGAGATTCTGCTTTTATTCTTAAGGTTTCCTTTTCTTAGCCACATCCAGGTTTTCTCGTGATGTTGTTTATTAGTCGTTTAAACGCCCATAGAATTGTTTTTCTTCCAATTTTTTCTTAGTTATTCTCGTTCTGTTGGCCTTCGTGTTGTCAGAATAGTTTCTGGTGACTCTAATCAGTCCTCCTTCGTTCTTTTCTATGTAGTCCTCGAGTCGTTGTATCGATGTGTCAACGCTGTCTTCAATACTGGCAAGTCCTCTTCCTCCTTCTTTTCTTGATACATATAGTCTGTCAATGTCATCTCTGGGATGCAATGCCTTAGGCATGGTCCTTAGTTTTCTTGTTATTTTAAGGACTTAACATTCTGGTTTCACAATATCTGCTTTTAAAAACTAGATTGAATTATTTAAATCGAAGGTACTGTTATGTATATATCTTGTCGAGTAGATTTTGACTGGCAAATAGTATTTGCTATACTCCGATTGATATCGGGTTTCTGTTTTTAAGGGTGCATCTAATTTACATTCGATATTACAGGTTCATTTTGATCAAGATATGCTGAGGGAAATATTCTGAAATAGTTCAATATTGAGGATACAAAAATTTCGATAAATGACGGGTCATAAAAAATAATCAAAGGAACGTTTCTAAACATGACAAATGCAGTTCTAATTCAAACAATTCAGTTCAGCGTAAGTAAAGTTTCAATATAAAAAAACAGTTCCATTCTTTTAACAATTTAGTTTAAATGAAGTGCACAGTTTAAATGCCAAACAGTTCTATTTCAAACAATTCAGTCTAACATAAATGCGCAGTTTGGTTCTGTTTGACCCATATATAGGACCCTAATCAGGTGCTACCCCTCTGGGCCAAAGTGGATGGCAATGAAGGGGTACTCTGCCTTCCCCAAAGCTCCAGCATTACTGGAACCTCACCATCTGATTGTTTAGTGTCATATCCAGGACACTCATTGGGGGTATTACCACTCTGTCGACTTGCAGTCGGTGTATTCTACAGCTCCAGCCGACTGGGCAACACGACAAATGGATTGTATTTTATTTCTCTTAAACACACGTGTAAACTCACAAATTTATACAAAATCAAAGAAAAATTAATAAATAAAACTGAATATGTGCACAGTTTAATTACTAAAATTAATACACGTACACAATCATTTGTATATTATTGATTATTTCTAAAACTAATTCATGTTCGTTCAACTAAACTTCCTATTATTTATTTTGAGTTTGTTTTCTTTATCTAAAATTCAGTTAAGCATAAAACTTTCGTCTCAGTTTATTCAGAAGAATAGTCTGCTATAATATTTACGTACATTTTGTTCCAAACTCGTCATAAAAATTTAGTAATTTACGATAACCTTGCGACATCTCCAAAACTGAAATTATTATTATCACCGTTTTTACAATTTTTTTCACATTAACCTTTCAGATTCTGGAAAAAATAAAACAGTAAAAAGAGAGAATCTTTCAGCAGAATATATAGATTATATAGACAATATCTACATACAGAGCAAATTCTGTATAGTTTTCATGCGATAGTTTCCAAAAATGTTCCCTTGGATAATTTTTCTAGCCATTTTTCCTGAAACCATAGGATTTAATCTTTTTTTTACGCTGTTGAAGTTTTTGATCTGATTAGTCAATTTTTCAAAAAATATATTACCCAATCAGCAAAAAAATCCAATCGGTTAGTAAACTTGGCTTTTTTAATCTGTCTTCACAGGAGAAATATTGAAAAAAAAGTGTCTACCAAAATTAAAAATGGCATTAATTATTTTGATTGTTTCAATTAGATCACCTCTCATTCTTCTTTCTAGAAAAGTAGTTAAAGTCTAATATTTCTAATCTCTCATAAAGAATATTTTACTCATTTTATTATTTTTGATAAAGTGTTTGCCTTACCTCTACCAGCAAGAGCTATTATGTAAATGATTGATTGAAGGCTAAATAACCAGTTACAACAGTGACCAGGAAAACGGCGAGGAGATAATTATACATGTACTGAACTGAAAACATGAAATTTGCTGTCGGACGACGCTACAGTCAACTGCTTGACTTTTTATTCTATTATTGCATGAGACAAATATCTAACACCACGGAGGTATCTTGTCCGTAGGACACAAAGCAGAAAGCTTTTATAGGTCACAAACATGTCTAAATAACTGATTGAGACCAAGGAAATATTGCTTTGGTGGTGTGTGGACTGTATTTAATTTCTGTTGCATACACACCTTCACACATTTCCTTCTCTCTCTCTCTTGTTTTTTTTTTTTTTCTTTTTGTTGTTGGTTTTTTTTTTTTGTTTTGTTTTTTTGTAAGACAGCGGTTTGATAATTCGACATAGTTCCATATTTTAAATGAACGTGGAAAGTAAAGACGAGAACAGGTCGCAAATCAGAGGTTTAATAAGTCGACAGAGGTCCAGGTTCTGAGAGTAGAGACGTATAAAGATAACAAGACAGAGGTTTAATGAGTCCATAAACACAGGTCCAGGTTCTAAACGAACGTTGAGAGTAAAGACGTAAATAGGTCGCGAAACAGAGGTTTAATATGTCGACAGAGGTCCAGGTTTTAAATGAATACAGAAAGTAGGGAATCGAACAAACGGGATATTACAACTTCACACTCTAATTGACCAACAAATTTATTTTTTCTCCTCACTGGAAAAAATAATTAACGACCTTCTTTCATCCTGTTCGGAAATTTTTATTGGCTGTGGATGAATGAAAAGTTACGTATTCTCTCAACATTCCACACACGCCAATCGTGGTCTTTTTTCTCTACTATATTTTTATTTTTGTTTCTGATTTGATTTTCACATCTATTAACCTATTGTTATGTGGTATTTCTCATTTCCTCTCTTGGTTTTTTTTTTCTAAATAGAAATTATTTTTTATGAACTGTCTCCGTGTGTTGGTTACAAATCACATAGGCAACGTGTTTCTTTCAATAATTCAATCAACTTCATCATATATTTTTACACACCTTTAATAAATAAATATCTGATAGCTAAATAGAAATGCTGATGACATCATTTATGTATAAATTTGAAAAGATTAACATACTGACTCTTCTTCCGACGATTGGACCTATTCTGAACGTTTTAATGTTACTGGGACACCAAAATGGCCGTTCCCTTCTATGATTCTCTTTGACAGTAATGCCTGGATGGAAATTGGGCTCTCTTTTTCCAGCAGAATTCTTCTCCTAGACTGGTTACCTAATCAGGGCTAAAGAACCCAACCTGCACCACCTGCCTTTCAAGAAGTTCAATTTTTAGGCGGTGAACAGATTCCTTGAAATCAGTGGTCTTGAACTGAAGCCGTATTATGCCTAACGAAATAAGTCTGCTCTGCTATTTACATAGAGCAGAAGAGACATTAGTGGGATTCTTGCTTTACCAAAGGATATTAAAGCAAATTAAAACTTTACCAGTATCATCCAAGATATGAACGCGGCTTGCTAATTAAATTTTTGTTCGACAATAACCGTTACGTCACATGCATCTTGTTTCCAACAGTTTAAGAAAAATTGTTGGCTGATTTTGCTTTGGTTTGGTTTATGGTATATCAACCATTGTAATTTATTTAATACCAAATCTGGTTTATAAATATATATTAGATTTATATGACTTGTAAACATAAGTCCACAAAGTTAAATGATTCCAAATACTGCTATGTATCACTAACAATTCAATTAAACACCAGTCCTTTGTACACACTTAAATGATAAAACAGTTTTATTTCTAACAATCTAGTTTAGCATGTCATTTGTTTGCACGCAGTTTAAATTTAAACAGTTCTATTTGACCCGAAATCCTCAAAACTCCAGCATTATTTGAGCCTCACCATCAGATTATCTAATGTCATATACATGACACACGTTGGAAGGTCTTAGCCTTCTGTAGAAATGTAGACGGTGTATTTTGCAGCCCTAGCCACCTGGGCTGTTGGCTGTTTTTAATGCGTATCAATATTGGCAGGTTTATTTAAGGCTTTCGTCGGGCATTTTTTAGTTGTTTTTTTTTTGTTTTCAAATAACTCTTCCTAATTACAAGTTGCAAACAGTTATAGATTTAAGTATATTTTTATAATATGGAACGGGGAAATTGTGTATTCTTGTGGTTAATACAGTGGACTGCAATGTCATGATAATAATGTTCAACCTCCAGTCTCGTTATGACGTTCACTTTCGAAGTGATTATCTAGAGAAAGTTATAAATTGCTTTATTCCCCAGTTATGAGCAAAAAAAAGTTCCACTACTGTTCATCTTCAATAATAGTTTGGTTTTAAATAACTCATTACTTAACATTAAAGAGAAGATAGATTATTTAACTTATGAAGGCATGGACTGTTATCGATCGTCTATTGATGATATGAAAATCTGATCTCTCCGATAAAATAAAACGGGATTTTGTCTAAACAGGGTTGGTGTCATATTACTGAACGGATGCACCATATTGACGCTGACAAAAAGCATAAAGAAAAAGCTAGAAAGAAGCTGCACAAGAATGCTACGAGCTATATTGAACAACAGTTGTAAGTTGACTTACTTCTCATCACTAAAAACTATCCAAGTAAGACGAACAAGGCATGCGGGAAACTCCAGGAAAAGTAAGGATGAAGTCACCAGTGACGTTTTTCTATGGACCCGTTCACATTGACGTGTCATTGTTGGCCAATCTGAAAAAAACTACTTGCAATATCTCAGCACGGACACAGTATGTCATTTGGAAGACTAGCCAGGAGCGATAGATGTTATGGACAGAGGGAAAGAGAGATAGTCAGGGAAAGAGAGATAGTCAGGGAAATCTCTACTTGCAGTGACACTTGATGATGAAGATGAGATAAATCTATTGATATGCCATATATCATCTCCGAGAAAAGGTGAACTCACCGAAAAGATAAGCAACACATTGATTTATTTTATGTAATTTCCTATCAACTCCTAGTTGGGTGTATAATTTTGAAGTTTTATTCATTCGTAAATATTTGATGAGATCAGATAATTACAGTTATACTCCCCTAAAGAGAACAAATGAAATAGTCATGCAGCAGCAAAAGAGGTAAATGAACACCAGTTGTTTGAAGTTTATACATATGGATATATTGTAAAATAGGTAGGTCCACGAAGAGATTTGTATTATTGGAATTTACTTTTTTATTTATTTTGTTCTAACATACGTGTATTTTTCCAGCATATAATTTTCCCAAAAGCAGTAAATTTAAGAATAGGTAAGCTATCTACAAATGAAAAGATTTTCAAAGAGAGTAGTAAGAAATATATAGATGCCTTTAAAAATAGTGGTTTTAAGGAGGATTTTAGGTATTTAAAAGAAGATATAACAAATGAAATTACTAAAGAAAATAATACTTACGATCAAAAAAATAAAAATAGAAAAAGGAAAATTATATGGTTTAACTCCCCTTTTTGTAAACTAGCAAATATAGATGTAGGTAAATATTTTTTGAGAAAGATAGATAAACATTTTAAGCAAGATAATATATTACATAAAATATTTAATAGGAAAACCTTGAAAATAAATTATTCTTGCACTAAAAATATGTCTTAAATAATGAATAGTCATAATAATGAATTAATTAATAAATTTCATAACCGAGTAAATAATAATAATATTGATAGTAAAAAAATAGAATGTAATTGTAAATCTCGAAGTGATTGTCCAATGAATGGTTTGTGTAATTTAGATAATGTAGTATATCAAGCTATTATTAATCCAAAAGAGGACATAAGTAATAAGAAATATTATATTGGCGTTTCGTCTACCAGTTGGAAAATTAGATATGGAAATCATAAATTTTCCTTCTCCCATGAGCACCAAAAAAATCAAACTGCTCTATCAAAACATTATTGGGGATTAAAAGATAAAGTGTTAACCCCTGACATACAATGGTCCATATTGAAAAGATCTAGTACCCCAAAATCTTTCGATAGTAGGTGCAACCTGTGTCTTGAAGAAAAAATCCACATTTTGCTTTTTTCATGAGCCAAAAAAATTATTAAATAAGAGAAATGAACGAATAGCTAGGTGTAAACATAGGGCTAAATTTAAACTATAAATATTTAACCAAAATTTTTTAAAAAAACATAGAGTTAATTTTGAGAATTAGAGTTAATTTTTAAAATAAATAAAATAAATTGTTAGATAGAAAATTGTGAAAAAGCATATAATACATATGTACTACGCATAAAAAGTGGAACTGATTAATGCTTTCTAAATAGTTTTGAAATTTTAAAATATAGTAAATAAATTAAATATTTGTTTTTGTTTTTAGTTTAATATTTCTATTACTGCATCTTTACGCGAGGTTATTAATTAAAGTTTAAATCTAATACAATAAAAAACCTGTAATTTAGGTCTAAATGTAATTAAAGAATTATTAATTAAAGAAAATTTTTTAAAAAATAATTTTACTACATTGCTAACCGAAATTTACATTTAAAACGGAAGTGGGCTTAATGAAGAGGTAACCTCTTCACCCCACTTCTATCCCCTCCCACTCTGATGTGTCTATTCTAGTTTTTTTTTATCAAAAAGATCTGAAGAAGTCCTGTTAATTTTTTTTCGTGTTTTTGGAAATTTCAAAAATGCGTAACAGGATAGAAATAAATTTATAATCCTATGTGACCGGTTTCGTGTGTTTTTTCTGAAAGAATTTATTGCTCTGTATTATTGGTACATTGAGCTCTTTACCAGGAAATTTTAAATATTCATTCATGAATAATTTCTTGTCCTGATGGAATTACTCCCAACTCCGGTTTAACTGGACCAAGAATACTATATATATGTTTTATGTATCTATGCCTTTACCGGACAAGATGGCGCAGTAGATAAGGCATTTTGTTAGAAAGTGCTTCTGAGTGAAATCATCTGAGGCTGCATATTCAATTTTTACAACAGGTAAGAATAACATGGAATACTTACTATTAATTAACACTTGTACCTGCTCGTGGTTAACAAAATTGGAACAGTCTACCGCAGTGTTTCAAGTAAAGTTCAACTCCCGAGTTCGACAGGAAACACCTATCACGATGTTATTCAAAGAACATGCTTACGAAAAAATCTCTTTCAATATCTGAAGAGTCCGAATACAGGAAACTGAAAAATTAATTTATTCACGTTGATAGATAAAGGTGGCAGAAATATAAATCAATGTGTAGAGAAAGAGATAATTGAAGTGAAATTGGTGATAGTTAAATCATGAGATATCGTGATAGGAATTTTCATTTGTGATTGTGCTGACATGATCGTCGGTTGATGAGTTGTGAAAAAAAGAAAAGAAAATGAAACTGATCTTTTCAGTTCCAGCGAGTGGCAAAACTGATTCTGTAGTATGGTCAAATTTTAACTCCCTGCAAAATTACCATTTACAATTGTTTAGTGCCTAGAAGAGATTCAATTTCTATCTTTAAGTTTCCTTTTTTTGCCATGTTCAGGCTTTCTCGTGCGTTATTTCGTCGGTTTGTCGCTTGAAATATCAATACAGTTGGGTTTTTTCTTTCCATTTCTGTTCCCTAGTTATTGTTTTTCTGATGATCTACATGTTTTCATTGCTGTCTCGTGTCGCTGGAATAAGTCTTTCTTTGCTCTCTTTTTTACGTAGTCTTTAAGTCTTCTTATTAATGCCCCCACGCTATCTTAAACGTAAGCGAGTCTCTTGCTCCTTTTCTTGACACATAAAGTCTGTCTATGTCATACCTCGGATGTAAGAATAATCCAGAGTATCTCACTAGAGAGACATCCCAGATTTTTATCCCTTTGATGAGATTTCTGCCGCAAAATTTGGCTTTGAGAAACTTTCTCGTTCATCTGAGGTACTTTTTTCTTATTTTTGCTTCCATCTCAGCACCATATCGTTATCTTTTTGTTGTCAGTGCTAAATTTTCTTTCGTTATTTTGGAATGTTCCATTACGATTGTATAGCTCGACCCTTTTTCGGTATCTTTTAAGACACCCTTTCTTTTGCCAATATCTTTTGTTTTATCTATTCAGGTTGAATTTCTAAACCTGTCTGTTTTTTTCTATTCTTCTTTTAATCCAAACTTATCTTCTCATGATTTCCTTCTTTGGTATTTTCGATTGCTGTCACAAATTCTTTACCTGTCATTCTAATCTACTTTCCCATCCAGGTATTTCTGTTTAGATTCCTTAGGGACACAACGATTTTATCATTGGCTGATTTCACTCCGGCATTAATTTGTTTCAATTATGTTTCGTTGTGATTGTGATTTCCTTTCTGTTTTCTTCCTCGACATTTTTCTACCTCGATATTTTTCTAACTGTGGTTCTTGAGGAGGAGTAATGTTGTCTTCTTTTCACCTAGGATTTTCTTTATTTACTCAGTAATAATTTTGTCTTTTTGCGTAAACGTTTGTTTTGCGTTGTAGGAGTGAATTGTCTTCGGTCTTCATTAATTTGCCTTTCAATTCTGTTAGAGGATTCTTGCTTTTCAGCATTTAGGGTTCTGGTTCGATATTCTCTTTTGTTGATATTCTTCTCCATTTATTTATTGGTATAATTCTTGTATCTCAAGGTCTAAAAACCAATCTTTGTTCAATGACATTATAGCTTGGCCAACAAGTCTTTGGCTAGTATCAAATCTAATGAAATATGCCCGAATTCCTGTCATTCTTTTTCCTTTGTCTAGGATTGCTCTTTAGATATCAATGATGTACAGATTTGTAATTTTCTTCGTCTATTTCTTTCGTCGGTGATTCTGAGTTCAATAGTTGTTTTGGACATTGTTTGCGTACCTGAAAGTAGAAAAGCCAACATCTACAGGATGCCTTTGGGTCTCTCATGTTGGTTATTAAGAAAGTACCTGCCGATCATGACACCCAAACCTGTTGTCTGGGACAAACATTGAATTATGTTTGGATTAGTCATTTTTATGGATTGTATATCTTATCTATACCAGACCCAGGAGATATTTAATCTCTGCACTCTTCTCACAGATATGACCAGGTACTCTTAAAAAAAAAGAACAGTTAAGCATATTACAAAAAATAGAAAACGAAAAAATAAAAAGTAGAAATTTGACAAAATTCAATAGCAATCCTTTTTTCTAATACTATTTCTTTTTTATCTTCATTTTTTATTTAAATTGTTACAGTAAGTTATAACTGATATTATTTACGTGTTTAAATCCCGAGCAATTTGGTGTTATTCGTTTATAATATTTTCACTGAATTCCAAATACGCTATATTATTTATGTCATCCTATCTACTACTGATTGGCGGCTTTTGTCAAAAGACTTCTTGTCATGTGATGTGTGATATGCTGCTACTACTACCACAACTTTATTTTGTCATCATCCTTCCAGGCACTTCTTTCTCGACTCCACTCCAAACAATATTTACAAAACTTAAATTTCAACTTCAAAAAGAAAAGCATAAAACCCTCACTTCGATGATATAGCACAAAAATTTGAAAATATTTACTAACAGATACTCTTTTCCAGCGTTTCAGCGAAGTTAAAGCGATCATGTGGCATCGTTTTTTGGAATTCTTCAATTCACATCCGCCATTTCATTTGTCATCTAACTGAATGAATTTTTATAACCCTTTTCTCAAAAGAATTTTTGTCACGTGACTTTGGAAATGACCCTTCTATGTCTGCTTCTATATAATTTTACTCTTTGGGAGTTTTTCACACCAATGTCCTTCATTGGGGTCTGAGTGATAGCAAACCTTCTCAGATCTGCAGGAATCCTTTCACTATTTTGTCCTTTCTAAACAAAGCGGTAGTCTGGATGGTCTCTATCCTTCTGCAAATCTCTAGTTCCTCCAGTCTGCTTGGGGACCTTTCCAAGTACACCGACAACAATCGGTATCACTGTCACTTTCACGTATTAGTTCTCGGGTAAAGCCCTAGAACTTGTCATTTTTTTTTCACTTTCTCTCATTTTCACTTTGTAGTCTGCCAGAACAGCAAAATTCACTCGAGAGCAAGTTCTCATATAATTGCTGCTTCTAGACGGAATAAAGGGATCCGTTTGTATCACAAAATCCCAGAAAATGTTATGAGTCTCATGTCCTAGGGTGGATTCTGGCGTGTGTATATACCATTTGGACGAATGGTTAAGATTAAATCCCTGGAATAATTCCTATAGGATAACTTTTCCCTCCCAGTCGTGTCTAATTGTCAGCTGCTTTTGTGCTACTGCATTCATTTACAATCAATTATCAATCACATAGCAAGTGAACGACTATTATCTTAGTCCTGGCGAGTTTTTCTCACCAACATTAGCTCATGGTCTTTTACTAGAGTCTAAGTGATAGTAATTCTCCTGAGGTCTCCAGGTCTCTTCTTAGTATTGTGGCCGACCTCAACAGTGCTTTTGTTTGGATGTCTCTGTTCGTCCTCCGATTTCCAACCCCTTTAGCTCTTTTACTAAAGCTCAGAGGATTGATCCAAGTGCACCAATTACAAATGATATCACTTTTATCTTCATGTTCTATAGTGTTTTTAGTACTCTGGCAAGATCTTAGTATATGTCTCTTTTTTTTTTCATCTCTGATTTTCACTCTGTGATCGGCCAGGACTGTAAAGTCCAATATTTGGCAAAATCTCTTTTTTTTATTATCATAAGGTCTGGTCTTCTAGCCGGGATTAGGTGATCTGTTTGTATGTCAAAATTCCAGAGAAGTATATGTGACTTATTCGCAAGGACGGGTCATGGTTTGAGCATATACGATATCGCAGTATGGTCATATCTAAATTTCTTGCACAACTCCCAATGGATAACCTTCCCTATGCAGGCATGATTAGTCTTGTACTCTTTTTTTGCTAGTTTGCCGCTTTAATCGTTTCATATATATCGTCACATAACCTACACTTGTTATTCTGTTGCGTATTATCTCTTTTCGATTTGATATAGTTGGTCCTTATGGCGTTTCTTTGAGCAGCTATTAGAATAGATTCAATTTCTCTCTCTTAATGTTTCCTTTCCATTGCCATGTTCAAGTCGTTCTGTGTATGATTTCGCTCGTTTGTCGCTTGAAATATCCATACAGTTGTTTTTGTTCCTATTTTTGTTTTCTTTGTTGTTATATTGATCATTATGCCGTCTCTGTTGTTTCTGGACGCTATAATGTTTTTCTTTAATCTTTTTTTATGTATTCTTTGAGTCTTTGTACTGACGCATCGACGCAATCTTTTATGCTGGCGAGGATTTCTCCTCCTTCTTTTCTTTACACATATTAAAAGTCTTCTTCTTCTTCTTCTTATTATTATTATTATTATTATTATTATTATTATAATTCATTTACCCTTTTTACTATCTTCTTACATCAACATTTTGAAAAAAGAATCTTTGCACCGAACATCTGCATTAGTTATGAAATATCTATATACGCATCAAATTCTGTTTAGATTTTCAACTGATAGTTCCCATTATAAATTTTATATACTGATATGGTACATATATATATGCCCACATAATAAATACATATAGATAGATGTTTTATACATATACACAGGATATATATATACACATATACACGTTGTATATATACTTATGTATTCATAAACACACATTTTATATATATATATATATATATATATATATATATATATATCTACAGACGCACGTAATATATATATATATATATATATATATATATATATATATATACACGTAATCCTATACTCGCAACCACACACAGACATATGCTTGTATATATATATATATATATATATATTAGAATAGGTAGGTCCTCGAAGAGATTTATATTATTTAGAATTCATTTATTTATTTTGTTCTTACATACGTGTAAGTTTCCAGCTTGTTGCTTTCGTCAGACAAGATATATGGCACAAGGCATTGTTAATGGGGTACTCAATTAGACTTGAACTCACTCGTGTTTACAGTTTGAATGATTTTCAGTTGGTTATGGGTTTATATAGGTGAAGCAGCGGTCGTGTCGTTTCTGCTATATGGATGCACCACATGGACCCTAACTAAACGTACGGAGAAAAAAGCTTGACGTCAATTTCACAAAAATGCTGCGAATATTATTGAACATGTCCTGAAGGCAACAGCCTACAAAACAGCAGCTGAACAGCCACCGACCACCTATCACGAAAAATATTCAAGTTAGACGAACCAGACATGCAGGATACTACTGGAGAAGTAAGGACGAATTCATAAGCGATATTCTCAAGTGGACACCTTCACATGGACGAGCAAAGGTTAGATGATTAGCGAGAGCCTATCTATAATAACTCTGTGCTGATAGAGCATGTAGTCTAGAAGACCTCCCGGGAGTGGTGGACAATAGAGACGGGTGGCGAGAGAGGGTTCGGGAAATCTACCAGCGTGACATGATAGTAATAATAATAATGATAATAGCCAGCATCGAAGATACTGTTGACGCATCGATACAATGGCTCAAAGCCTACATGGAAAAACACGAACGAGGACTAATTACAACCATCAGAAACGATACGGACAACACAATAGACGAAAGAATGACAACAACTGGGAAACAAAAATGGGAGGGAAAACAACTCTATAGCCGCTTTAAACGTCTAATAAACAACATCTCACACCAGAAAACCAGGACCTGGCTAAGAAAAGGAAACCTAAAGAGAGAAACGGAATCCCTCCTAATGCAGCACAGGACAACGCCATAAGAACCAATCATATCAAAGCGAGAATGGATAAGACGCAACAAAGCAGTAAATGTAGGCTATGTGGTGACCGAGACGAAACGAACAATCACATAATAAGCGAATGCAGGAAATTAGCACAGAAGGAGTATAATTCGAGACACGATGGGTCGGTAAGGTGATCCACTGGGATATGTGCAGGAAATTTCAGTTCGACCATACAAACATATGGTATATACACAACCCAGTACCTATAGCATAAACTCCTATGGACTTTAACATACAAACGGATCAACTAATCCCGGCCAGAAGACCAGACCTTAAAAAAAAAAGAGAATCTGCAAAATTGTAGACTTTGCTGTCCCGGCGGACCACAGAATAAATCTGAAGGAAAGTGAAAAGAAGGATAAGTACCTCGACTTTGCAAGAGAATTGAAAAAGCTGCGGAACATGAAAGTAACGATTGTGCCAATTGTGATTGGTGCGTTAGGCACAATAACTAAAGGATTATTAAAAGGCCTGAAGGACTTGGAAGTTGGCGGACGGTAGAGACTATCAAAACGACAGCATTGCTAAGAACGTCCAGAATCCTGAGACGAGTCCTGGAGACTTAAGGGGACTTGCTGTCACTCAAACTCCAGTGAAAAACCATCAGCTAACACTGATGTGAAAAACTCTAAAGGAGTAAATAATAATATTAATATTATTAATAATAATAATAATATATATATATATATATCAGAATATACACATTTTTATTTTATCTTTTTTTCCACTCGCTCTTGTGGAATATAAATAAACAATGGGTAATATTCATTGGGAAATATTACCATATAAGGGAGACTTTTCCAAAAATTTTAGCTTTCTGGAA
This sequence comes from Sepioteuthis lessoniana, assembly GCA_963585895.1. Lineage (NCBI taxonomy): Eukaryota > Metazoa > Mollusca > Cephalopoda > Myopsida > Loliginidae > Sepioteuthis > Sepioteuthis lessoniana. Next base: position 45,463,172 of record OY757926.1, on the reverse strand, counting down.
CGAGTTGATAAACAAAATATATCACCGTTGGCTAAACTGGTCGTTTTACGGACATTTGGATTGAACATTGTGAATTTGCCAAAAAATGTGATAAACTATCCAATGGGTACATGATTTTGTGTCAGAATTTAACCAGAAATATATTTATGGCTTCTAAATATCTCTATATTTGAAATAAATTAATATTGAAGCAACTTTTGACACACACACATAAATAAGTAAAGTTGGCAATCTATGTCGAGGGTGACCTGAAGGCTCCCTTTTCAATAGCTACTACACCGAGGTGTAAGGGAGGGCGCCACTACATTCCCTTGACTGCTCAAGTTTACCCCAGATCTGTACCTTCAAATGCTGTGTTTTAATCTGGGCGGCATCAAGTACAATTTTTTGAGTCTTTGGTATGACTCAACCTAGGATTTAACCCTTGTCTCCCAGACTATTGGCGACCACTCTATTCATTTGGCGAAAGTGTAAAAAAATCAAAATATACATCTAAAGCAATATTTTGGTGGAGTATGAATAGCAAATGACAGTATCAAACTAAATGAGATGACTAAACCAAGTTTTTTTTTTTCTAACAATGTAATCATATAGGTCATATATATGATATACGGCGACAAAATATTTGCAATTTAAAGACATTTTCGCGGTAGATGTTTGTCAAATATCTATTGCAGAACTGAATAAATTATTTTAAAGAAACAGTATAGAGGTTTTAGTTTTAGAAAAAAAAAAAACATATATATTCCTATTTCAAAGCTTTTTACTCCCAAAATAGGCACTTTTGATGGATATTACCTTAAAATATCCTAATAAAAATTAATATTCTACTGAAATAGTCTCAGTATATATATATATATATATATATATATATATATATATTACTAAACCTTTCGGAGCATTTCTGTAATCTATAGGGATATTTTGTTTTAATTTCCACACTAGAAAGCCATTTTGAATATTACATCGTAATCATGAGAAATTTGCGTGCACAAATTTTACTATCCGTTTTACATGAAACTGTCAACCTTAAAACACCGTAACTCTTCAAAAAAAAATGCAGAAACAAGATTTTAAAAAACCTGTGTTCGCCCTCAAAATTAAAGATAAAGAATATGCCTATATCTTCTTACACAACCAATCTTCAGAAATAGCAAATTTCTCCCACAAGAGCTATTGTTTTTATATAACGCAAATCGTATAGGAGCTCTTGTTCCTAAAAACCCAAGCCAAAGAAAATAAAGGGGTCTATATAAATTATAATAACTTTATTAATAAAGACTTAAACATGGCAAGGAACTCTGTGTTTGACAACTTTGAAATAGATTTTAATTTACAGAAAGCCATTAATATGAACAAATATTGGAACTACCTCAACAGTTTTATTATAGAGTTCTTCTTTATATTTATTTGCTAGGAATTATCATAAAAATTTTGTAGATACGACGTGACCCGATAATAAGCTTAATTGACGCTGATAGCGGCTTTTAAGTTAGTTTTTACTAGATAATTGACAATATGAATAATAGAGGATATTATTGCTCAACGAAAGATATAGAAAAATTAATAAAATTAAAAAAAAGACTAAATAGGAAAAGAAACTGAATATGTTGTTATGACAGAAATTGGGTCGATGCTTTGGAATCATGGGTAAATTGATGAAGTAGGGAAGAAAAGTAAAAGACGAACGTTAGAAAAAAAGAGTCAAGGTATACGAAATATTTACATCAAAGGAAAATAGATTTCTTGATTGTTTCTATTAAAAGTGTCAATCAAATCAACTAAATATTCTTCTTCGCGTAGCCAGCAGGAAATCGTTTAGCTTGTAGATTGGATTAACTTTCAACCAATGTTTTCCAAACAGCTCTGCAATGCCCTTTGGAGGGTAATAGCTAAAATCATTTCACGGTCAGAATCTTGAAGGGCGCTGATCAAATTTGTATATTATAATCAGGGAAGAATATATAAGGGAAGATTAACACTCTGATTGTCACGTTTGATTAAGTTGAAGTTTGTTTTGGAACGATTTTGTGATTTTGGTAAGCATTTACCCCGTGTTAGATGGGAAAATGGGTGAATTAATGTCAAATAGAGCTGGTTTCAACCAACAGTTTTTCTTTTCCTAAACCAGTTTATGTACCCAAGCAAAATAACTGTCTGCCCAACAATTTAGTGTTAGCTGGGAGTAAAATAGTTGGATATATCTTTTTACATTCGGGACACTGTTTGAGAAGCAAGGGTGAACTCATAAGTGATGTTCTTCGATGGACCCCTTCACATGACCGCGCAAGTGTTGGCTGACCAGCAAGAAATTATTTACATAAGCTCTAAGCGGACACAGAATATAGTTTGGAAGACCAGCCGGGAGAAATGGCTGATAGGGATGGAGAGAGAGAGAGAGAGAGAGAGAGACTCATGGAAATCCGTGCCGACAGCATGACTTGATGATAATAATGTGATATAAACATTGTTATTTTTTAAACTTTACATTTCTGGAATGTACAGGGTATCTCAAAACAGATATAACCCATTAATATGATAATTCATAATGCATCAAGTCATCTTTCATCTGAGTCTTAAATAGCAATCATATCACTTCAGAAAGGTCAAACCAGGTGACAAGTGCAGAAATTGATTGACTTTATCCAACAGTGCACGTAAAAGACCAAGTTCTTAGGAAAGTCTTCAGAGGGGCTTTTTTCGGACTCCTTCCGACAGAATCTCTCACCGCATCCACATTGGCAGGACACGTTCTTTCTTGTTGAGGTTTTTCAAAGATCATATGATTTGAAAGTTTGTACCCAATGATAAATTTGGCTTTTCTGGGAATAATTGTTAAAATTAAACTCCCTGCGAAATTTTGCTTGTCCAGTTTTGAATGATTTTGCCTCCAAATAAGTATTTTCCTCCCTTATTCAATGCTTTGTAATTAAGGATTAATATTTGTTATAGTATACTATTTTAACATCTGAAACAAAAAAGAAATTATTATTAGTAGAGTTAGTAGTAGTCATATTGGTCCCATATATATTGAGACACCCTGTACTTGTCATGGATAATCTTGGAAAAAATACAATTGGTATCTTCATACCCTGTTGACTGGGGCTGTAGAATACGCCGACTGTACCTTTGCAGAAAGGTAAATCTCCCCACTCCGATATTGAGGCTATTTCTTGGCTGTTGGTGGTGATCTATGTTTGAGGATGGGAGCCTGGTAGCTGAGAAATACGTGAACCGATAACTTAAGAGGCCTAGTGACTTGTAATACTCCAATTTTGACTGCACAGGACTAGACAGGAAGTCAGATCCAATCAATCAGCGTTTCATTTCAAACTCTAACACCTACATATATCGTTCGAACATAAGCTTCAAATCATTTTCGTAGCAAACCATTACCCAACCCTATTTGATCTTAAAGTTGCTAGAAGGCGTTGGCTGAGGGTCTGCTGAGTTGAGATGACGATGCTTGAAACCATTTTACTGTGTGCAAACAAATGATTAATTTTAACAACTGTTTGCAAACGAATGACTGATATTAAATTATATAGGAATACTTGATGATTAGAATTACTTATGTTAAATAGCAATACTTCAAAACATTTAAACGTGTACAAATAAATGATTTATATTAAATAGAATTATATAAATATATAAATATATAAACAGGATTCAGCATTAAATCACCTAAAAAGGGTTGATAAGCCATTAAACCAAGTAACCAAATAAAACCAAACCTTCACCGTTTTCCACAGCTTTTTCATCTCTCTAGCAAGATCTACATATCTGTCAATCTTTTCGCTTTCTTTTATATTCACTCAGTGGTCTGCGTGAGCGTCAAAATCTAACTAATAGCATGTTTTCCTTCTACTTAATCGGCACAAGGTCTGGTCGTCTGTTCATCTGATCTGTATTGGGCAATCCATTTGTATCTCAAAGTCTCAGATAATTTCTTCCACCTCTTTTCAAGGAGAGATTCTACTTTGGCATATACGCCAAAAAGCACATACGGATTGCTTTGGTTTGGCGTAATTTTATTGCATATCAACCATTGTAGGTTATTTAAAGCCACATCCTCTTTATACATATATAACAAATATATAGGATTTGGTTTTGTTAGGGTTTATGGCATAACAACAACTGTAAGTTATTTAATGCCCAGTCCTCATTATACATATATATTAAATATATGTATGATTTGGGTAAGTTACATTTCATTTCATATCAACCATTATAAGCTACTTAATGCCAAATCCGCTTTATACATATATATTAAGTATATATTTTTGGTTAGGTTGGGTTTAAAAGGTTATCAACCATTGTAGACTATTTAATACCAAATCTTCTTTACACATATATATTAAATATATATGGTTGTTTGGGTTCAATGGCAAATCAAACATTGCAGGTTATTTAATTTCAAATCCTCTTTGTAAATATATATATATATATATATATATATATATATATATATATTAGATATATGTATGGTCTGTATACACATTTTGTAAATAACATTCTCATACGAGCCGAAGCCCTTTTTTGTGCACAGTCAAATAGTTTCAAAAATAGCTATATAACACTCACAATTTAACATCAGTCATTTGTTTGCTCATAGTTTGTTCTATCTGACCCAGAGATAGGACCCTTTAAGGTACTACTATTCCGGGCCAGAGTGGACCTGGGAGCAATGGCAAAAAAGGTATAGTCTACATTCCTCAAATCTTCAACATTTGTGGAGCCTCGCCATCAGATGTTTTTGTGTCATATATTAGAGATTCGTTGGTGGTCGAAATACATACGGAGTATATCTGAAAAGTCAATAGGCTGACAAGTTACTCTAAAGGGATGTAACTAAATGAGTATTTATTTTTCGACTTCTCCTATTGGTGTTGCTATGCTTGGATCCCTCTGGTCAAAAGGTCAACCGCAGGTATGATGCCATCATAGAAACTTTGAAGTTCAACCTCTTACCATTTGTCAGGATTGTAAAACATTTTTCTCTTGAACAATTCCCAATGAATCGCCTTTCTACTCATTCGTACCTATTCTTGATTTTCTTTTCTATCATTCACTTATTATATGATTATGTGATTAACTGTTTTATCTTTATCGCATTTACCCAATCGTTATTCTCTTGCGTTATAGCAATTTTGGCTTTGTTTTAATTAATTTCTCGTGGCGTTTTTTTTTTTTTTTTTGTGCTGCTAATAATCAAGATTTACTTTCTCCTTTCATGTCTCTCTTTCGCTTTCATTTCTCTGTCATCTCCTGTGCAAATTTCTTAGTTGTCACTCGAAGTATCCAAATAACTGTTCTCCATCATGTTTTGTTTTCTAGATTTTATGATGGTTCGCTTGCCTGTTCTAAGCTGATTTTTGTTTTTGCTGTTACTATCTGCAGTAATTAGTCTTTCTTTTCTCTTATCTATATATTTTTCGAGTCCCTGGTTTGCTGCATCTACGCAATACTCAATCCTGGGGAGTCTTCTTTTCCTTTCTTTTCTCTTCACATATAGTCTGTCATGTTTCGAGTGTAGTGCCTTACATATCGTCATCAATTAACTTGTTCTCTGGTATATATTTCTGAATTTATTCTTTTTCTAATTTTTATGACGTCACTGTATGGACGCTCCCCGACGCTATAAATAGCGACTGCATGTACTTCCGTAAATATTTACTGGTATAAACCTTACATTTCTTTGTGTTATTTATTTCTGGTCCTTCAAAGCCACAACCCTAATTCAAGAATGTTTTAGAGAATCATAAAAGAAAGACTGATCGGGTATGTATTCCATTGATAAGATTTTTGCGTCAGAGGTTTTCTTGTTTTTCCGAAAAATACATTTTTATTTTTCTTGTATTTCTTAATTCTTGTTCTTGTTTTGTTTTGTTTTCCTCACGCAATTAGTGACTGAAGTACGTGCACACATATTTCTGTTAAAAAAGAAACAGAACTTTTTCAACAATAAAAGTGTAATTGTTGTATATGGACCTTCAACCCGGCCAAACATGCCATTCCAAAGTGATGCACCGGAAGGAAGTGACACATTCCGATGGAAGTTATGAGAAGAAATCGCGTAGGCGGGCTTGGCTGAACAAATGGGACGAGGTAAAATCTCATGGTACACTCATAGACTGCTGAACCGGAAGAGAGTGACCTGTGAACTGCATGACAGTTATTTCCGCTTGATGACGATCAAACATGCCATTCCAAAGATTGAGTGGGCGATTGAACTATTATATAACTCAGTGAGACAGGAAGTCAGTTAGTTAGAGATCAGATGAGTTAGAGACAAGATGCAGTAGAGAAAGCCATCATCCAGCAGAGAGCTGGGCCCCTGGGCCTCCGGTTAAGCAGCCCTGGAGAACGAGAAAGACACAACGCTGATGACCATAAGAGAGGAGGTCAATATGTTGCAGTTCTGTTCGGTCTCCACCTCCCTCTCACGATAAAACCTTGAGTAACCTTTTCGAACCCTTTCAAATAAAGTGAGAGGTATATTTTTCTAAGAACAGTGTCGCTCGTCTTTATAATTTGCGTCAAGATGTATTCTGCATGTACATGTGTATATATGCATATATTTATTATGTGGCTATACAACATAATTACAGATACTATAATTCATATTCAAAGTCTCAAGAAGCTGATGGATGTCTTTAATGTAATTTACAGGTTGATTCAAAATGAAAATGTTAACATATTCATCGAAGTACCACTATGATATAATTTCAAATTCTCCAATGATTTACTATCCTTGTCTACGTGACACCTCAGGTGGTGTAATGGTTAGCAAGCTATTCTATCAAACCTTCACGAGTGAGTTCGATTCGCATTAGGTGCCACATTTATACGGCTTTGGGCCACATCCAAGTAAAAAGTTTAGTAAATTCGGGCACCTCAGGTGGTGTAATGGTTAACAAACTCGACCAAGCAAACTTTGACGAGTAAGTTCGAGTCTCATTGGGTGCCCAATTCCTAGAGCCTTCTGCCTCATTTAAGCAAAAATCTTAATAAATTCTTATTATCCTTGTCAACATATTCTTAGAATTTCCCCGCAGGAGATGAAAAAATATAAATATTTCTTAGGAGGTATCTTTATTAGAAAAGCAGAATTTTTATTATCCTGTCTACCTGAGGTAAATTCCAATAATGTGTTGATGAGGATGATGAATAGATTGTTAGTTGTTTTATCTGAATGGTATATCAAACTTTATTGGTTATATAATCCCAAAGCTATCCTTGTAGAAGAAAAGTAGTAATACAATTTAATCCATAGCTGGAGGGAGTGCGGGTTTTTTTTACTTTTCCCAAGGTTGAACGTAAATGAACATAATTGTGAGACTGGAGTTCCAACTCCCATACTTTGTGGTCGGAATCCTACCCTTTAGCCATTATGCAACGGAAACTCATTCCAAAGAACGGGTGGAGACTTTAAAATCATAAAATCCGAAAGGTCTGTTTAGTTTGGTTGGGTTTTATAGTATATCAACCCTTGTAGGTTATTTAATGTCAAATCCTATTCATACATCCATATATATTGAATATATATGATTTGTAAACATATTTTACTGGTAACATTTATAAACTAGCCTGAGCTCATTTTTCGTAAACAATTAAATGGTCTCTAGTATTGCTTCGTAACAGTAACCATGTAACAATCTCTTATTTGTTTGCACACATGTATATATATATATATATATATATATATAAGATTTACAAGTGAAAAGGACTAATTTATTTTCACAATAGTATTGCTATTTTTCTACACAGGCAAATCTTTTATTGATCTCTGACAATTCAATTACACATCAGTCATTTGTTTACACAGAGTTAAATGGTTAAACAGTTTTATCTCTAAAAATTTGATTTAACATAAGTTATTTGTTTCCACACAGTTTAAATGTTAAACACTTCTATTTCACCCATAGATAGAACCCTGAGGTGCAACCACTTTCGAGTGGACCTGGGAGCCATGGCAATGAAGGGGTACTCTATATTCCCAAAAGTTCCGATGCCGAAGCCTCGCCATTAGATTACTTAATGTCATGTCCAGGACACTTCTTGGGCTGTGGTGGTGTTCTTACCCCACTGCAGAGATACAATCGGTGTATTCTACAGCCCCAGCCGACTAGGTTGAAATTATGAAGTAACAATAATAGAAATGTTAACATCTTAAAACATTTTGTATAACTTACAGATCCGTTTAAATGTCAACACTTTTCCTTTGGTTATTTCTTAATTTTAACTTCTTTTGGTACAAGGCAATCAGTGCCCTCAACCAAGTAGAGATCGAACTAACTACAGAGGACTGATGAGATGTTTTACTTGCTCCCTTTCTATTTCATTACGATGATATGCTCCTTTTTCTTTGTTGTTGTTGTTGCTGTTAACATTTTGTTGGTTAGTTCCCTTATTAGAAAATGTGTTTGTATTATGAGCACCGATTCCTTCATTTTTCAATGCGATGCTTTCTTCTGTTATTCTAACTGGTATTTTCATAAAATAACCTGCCACAGTAACACAAACAAACCTGACCGTAAAAACGAACCTAAATCCTCGATCAATAGTCAGAATCGATAAATTAGAATTTAATAAGATCAGTATAACCTTATTGAATTATTTCCTTCACCAAAAGTGTTCTTTGATCCAGGTTTTATGATGGCCATACCATTGAACTAACAAGCTAAACAGAAAACAAATATTATTTCTTTGATTTTTCTAATAGATTGATTTGTGAAGCTAATCGATTTTATTGACTTCCAATGCGGGAGGGAAATTATATTGAAATATCCTTGCACTTAAGAGAGTTCAATCTCCAATCTTAACACAGAAAAATTGTGGTTTAATCTCAAGGAAGATTAGTAACTATCAAAAGTATTTAAAGTCACTTATGTTCGCTGGCCATTTTAAAGGGTGATTAGTCTTTCTCATGGAGGTCTTATTGTCCAGAATCGGATTTAGGCAAATCACTTGTCCAAGGAAGCGCTTGTTGTTGGAAATGGACACGGCGACTCGAGTTCAAATCCCGGACGAGGTTGTCTGCATTTTACGTTGTGCTAATACCCCTTGTAAAGTAACTATTCTTCGCCAACCAGCAAAGAATAAATAGTATCGCAGGCTAGGCTGTTGATTCTTGCTATGACAATCAGACTTGGGGAAAGAAAATCTCGGAAATCATAGCAACTGTACCCAACTTAGAAATGGACCTTGTGTCACATACTGCACGTAGCAGAGGGCTTGGGTAAATATAGAAAGGTCATGATTCCCCTGACGATTTCAGCTTCTTGATTCATGGACTAGGCACGATCCACGACAATTGGTTGTTGTGAATGAGCAATCCATTGATTGACTAATTTTTACGGCATGTCAACCCGTCAAAAGGATATTTTATGCCTAGAGTATAGGGAATCTCGTTCATTGTACGTTTATATTTACATGTTTTGTGTAGCTAGTTTCTTAGATTTTTCCACATGATATCAAGAATTCTTATCAAATTCCAAAAATCATTTTATCATATTTGAATTGCAGTAATACAAGTCATTTTCACAATCCAACTCGACGAGGCAAATCTAAATACTTGACGAGGCTGTGTCACTGTCGCATTAATGCCCTTCCCTCCTACCTAGGGATAAATAGTAGGTACTCTGGGTTGCTTTATAAGACAACCACTCTGGGAGAAGAACCAGGGTTATTCAATCTATTACCTCTACGCCGTAAATATCGACACACAAATTGTTACTTTTCCCTCAACAAATCGGAGTAACCCAACACTTCGTCACACGGGCATTCAGGGCCGATGCTATGGACTCATGCTCCCAGAGACGCTAAATCTCTGATATATCCTGTAAATCTATGTTACTCTCCCCATTCTCTGATCTTCTCCTAAATCAATGATAGGGAGGCAGCTCTCTATTACATTTCAATTTACAGAAAATGATATTTATAGAAAAACATCCTGCCAAGTAAGGGTGTGGCTTTAGAATACACCGACTGCATCTCTGCATCGGGCTAAGACCCCGCAACGAGTGTCCTGGACATGAGATTAAACAATCCGATAGTGAGACGTCTATCCTGGATATATGGAGAATACAGAGTACCCATTAATTGCCATTACTCCCAGGTCCACTCTGACCCGGAAGTGGTAGCACCTGATAGGGTCAAATAGAACTGTTTAACATTTAAACTGTGTACAAACAAATGACTTATGCTAAATAGAATTGCTTGAAATAGTACTGTTTGATCATTTAACTGTGAATAAACCAATAACTGATGTTTAATTGAATTGTTGGTGATATATAGCATTTACCTTCGTTGACTTACGTTTACAAATCTTTTATATCTAATATATATGTATAGACCTGATTTGGCAATAAATTACCGATACTGATTGATATGCCAAAAAACCAAACCAAATCATAGAAAATATGGGACCCAAGTCAGGGGCTTTGGTGTTGGTACGCGCCAGCCTTATAGACATCTGTATGTTAGCCATAAAATATATTTAATATAAACATTTTGAACATGAAATGACACTAGTGTATTATGAAATACTGGATACAACAAAAGGATTAGTTTGAAAATTCTAATTTAAAAATATTAATACACCGTTTTGTAGAGGATTACAAGTTAATTATTAAGGCTTTTGGAAGCACCGGTTAACCTCTGTCAATCAGGATTCTAAAAGCTCAGGAAAAGTTGTTTTTTTTGTTTTCTAATTATCTTTTATTTTTCATTTTGCAGAACGAATTCTGTTACTGTCATACAGCAGTTTTTAGGACACATTTCCGAAAAATACTTGCGGAGTGGACAATCTATTTAATATTAAAAAAGTGAAAATGCAAACAATAGTACGTTTGTGTAAATGTGAATATCCGAGGAGATCACTATTTGATAATCAACTGGAGCGCATTCGTGTTTGTTATCAATACAGGCCACAGAAATCAAAGACCGGCTGTGTCTCAACGTACCTCAGCAACAAAAAGAGCAAGCAAATCAAGAAATCCCACCGTTTTTGTTGGGTTTCACTGAACACCCAAACTTTACTTCCGCTTCGTGTGAGCAGCATCGTCCGACCAGTCCTTGCTACAATTGTTACAGCGTTATTCATGCTCATTTCATGTCACGTTAGAATAATGCTGTTCCGGATAAAATTTTAACAAATTGCAGTATTGATTTTCTATCTAGAACAGCATCAGTCTGATGTAATGTGAAACGAGCATGAAAAGCAATCTGATAAGTATTTACAGTGATTCTTCTTTGAAACAAAGATTTCAACAGCAAATGTACCCGTTCAAGCTATGATCCTATCTGATTGTATTTCATAATTATCCTTGTTTGCGATAGTTTTGTAATTAACTTTAACCTTTTTAGCAACAAGCAACGTTAGAATTAGTGTAATGTAAAAAGGGGAGGTGCTCTGAGTATTTCAACCATTTGACAACGGCTTGGTAACTATCATTTTCTTGATTGTATCAGATGACTATAGAAAATAGAACACGAACAGAAGGTATGATAAAAAATATAGGTTTTAATTGGCTGATACAGACACGTGAGCATAAACAAAAGACTCTTTGCGTTTTGTATTCTTTTTTACGGGGGTGGATTTCTTTTCCTTTTTATTTATCTAATTTCATTTTTCAGGTAGTTAGAGCATCACAAACGGAAAATAGACACAATTTGAAAAGCTAAGGGGACTTTCGTCCTCTGGGTCTTTCTTGGTCAAGACATGAAAGAATTACTAAAGAATTTCATTTCCTTTCTTTAATGGCTGTTGCATTTCAGAGACAGTCAAACCATTTAAACATCTGCATAGAAAGTGGGGAGATATAAATAGAAATAACGAGTTCGTCTATTTCTTTTTGTTGAACCCACGGAGCTGATGCAGAAGTAAACTAAATCATTCACATAAAGCGATAACTAAATTCTTTTATCAAAAGTATAAATAGTATGAATATATCTACCTACAAAAGTAAGGAATTCACAACAGAAAACCGAATATCCCATTTCTGATTTTATTCATTTTATCCCCTCCCCCACACACACACATATATATATATAGTGTGTGTGTGTGTGTGTGTGTGTGTGTGGTTAGGCAGCAGTCGTTCATTAAGCATGTTTGATTAAATAGTAAATACAATTTTTGTCTCTATAATTTTATTAAGATCCTTTTGAGTTTCCTGATAAGTGTCTTGGTTTGAGATTGGAATAGAAAGCCTACGTTGGTGGATGACTTTACCAAAATTGTCCCGAGCGCTTTCAGACCCTTCATAGGTCATAAGACCCTTTCTAGACGACTTACAATACACCTTAATGATTCTAGCTCCTTAGCCCTCCATCTTAAAACTCATTTTATTCCTAAATCCAAGTTTTGAAAAATTCTAGTTGAAAACGCACAATATAATTGCAAATGGAATTGATTTGGAAAATAGCGACAATGTTTTGAAATGCCTTTAGAATTTTTTTTTTTTTTATGTTCCATATTTCTTGATAATATTCTATTTCCGTTGATAGCGTTCTGTTTTTATATTCATCAACAACTCAGTTTTATCCAACTCTGCGTTTGCATAGTTTTGTTATGTTATAAAACCCAAAAAACTTTCAAAACTCTTTAAAAAATCACTCTTTACACATGCAAGCAACTCCTGATGATGGCCTACGAAGGGTCCGAAAGCACTCGGGACAATTTGGTAAATTCATCCATCAATTCCAACCTGAAAACAAGACACTTATCGGGAACCTCGAAAGGATCTTAATAGAATTATATAGACAAAATATGTCTTTACTATTTAATCAAACATACTTATATATATATATATATATATATATATATATATATATATATATATATATATATATATAGGATGTGATAGATAAAGTGTCACTATTTTATATTATAGACGTAAAGTATGTGCCGTATCTATTTTTTGGAATAAATTTAAAATATAGCATTTCCACATTTTATCAGTTTGGTAAATATATATGATGAAGCAAGATGTTATATTCAGTTCTGCGTAAATCAGACGACAGTTTACCTATCACACTCGATATATATATATATATATATATATATATATATATATATATATATATATATATATATAAAAGCAAATACTCACGGACATGAGCAAATATGGAGAATGCAATATATGGAAAAACATTTTATTAGAATTGGCGTCTAACGACGACATCAGAACTCGTTAAAAACAATGTAAACAGAATTGATTTAAATTAAAAACCAACCTGAGTCAAGCAACAATTATCTCCCTGTAAATCTAAGGGGTGCTTAGGGTTTTGCTTGCACAGAGTTGGTCTATAATGTAGAATATAAAGGGCCTCCAGGACAACTAAATGTTGTTTTCTCCTGGCTCTATGCAAGACACCCAAGCACTCATCATTATAATAAACCGCACAACTATTTAAAGTATTCAAATGCTCACAGATGGCAGAATCGAGCAATTTTGAATGCCCGAATGTTGTGCGGTTAAGAATATATCTGGTAACATGCTGTTTGACTCTAATCTCAAGACGTTGGGAAATGCGCCCAATATATATGGCATTAGAGCAACATTGAAATTTATAAATTAAATTTACTTTCTCTTCCATGATTCGTCAACAACTGTCTGGTTTTGACTTTCAATTCATGGTGTCCTTTGATATTAATTCACAGTTTACTCATGTTCCTCTTGATTAAGTAATTTCTATTTCTGCAGACTTTTTATATCGAATTCCATTAAAATCTGTCTCTTCTTTTCCTGAAAATGTTTTCGTGGAATAGATTGAATTGGCTACCAAGTCAGTTTCCTTAAGTTTTACTGACACTATGTACCGTCAAGTAGACGATATTTCGATGGATTCTCCATTAGGTTCTTTTCTTGCAAATGTTTTTGTTAGGTTTTATAAAAAACTATTCTTTGACAGGTATCCCTAGCCTTATCTTTATTTTCGTTACGCGGACGATACTTTAGCCTGTTTCAGTTCACGTAACGAACCTTAATCATTCTTCCAGCGGTTGAATGAGTTACATACTTCTCTAACCTTTACAATGGATGAAGAGAAGGATAATCAATTATCATTCTTGGATGTATTGGTTGAACGCCATTCGTTTGCTTTCGTAACTAGTATATATAGAAAGCCTACGTTCACCGGTTTGTATTTGAGTTGGGATGCGTTTGCTACCTAAGTCTAGGAAGGTTAACCTGATCAAGTGTCACACATTCAGCGCTCTTAAGATTTGTTCAGATAACAAGATTAAAAGTGAATTTGAACAGTTTAGGAATAATATCAGGCCATTTGACCCTTTTAAATTCCCAGTTTATGTTAGATTTACTTTGATTGGATCTCCTAGCCAGTTGATTGCGGGTAACTTTTCTTCTGTTACATGCTATTATAATGCGGCTATGGTTCGAACTATCTTTACGTCTCGAGCTGCTTTTTGCTCTACTCATAAGGATGTGCTCCTTATCTTTCAACAAAGCAATCTAATTTATAAATTTCAATGTTGCTCTAATCCCACATATATAGGGCGCATTTCCCAACGTCTTGAGGTTAGAGTCAAACATAATGTTCCCAGAGATATTCGTAACCACACAATATCCGCGCATTCAAAATTGCTCGATTCTGCAATCTGTGAGCATTTTAATGCTTTAAATAGTTGTGCGGTTCATTATAACGATGAGTACTTGGGTGTCTTGCATAACGCCAAGAGAAAACAACATTTAATTGTCCTGGAGTCCCTTCACATTCTCCTTTTTGACAAGTTCTATATAATCTATTCTAACTTCTTTGTTAATCTAGAAACAGTAGGAATAGACAACTTAATGTGCGAAATAGCCTTCTTAGAGATTTTCAAAGTGAAAGAGTTGTATATTCTGATGTATTCCAGTCATCGATAGCTGCTATGTCCGGGATCACAAAAAGTCAGATGCGGGTGGAGGCACATAGAATCCCTATTCTTCTTAAACGTTCGAACACCTCTTTGTCAATCCTTTCTGTTTCGTTTTGAGTCAGTGTAAAATGATGGATAGAGATACTAGAGACACCATATATTGGGTAGCTACTTCGTTCTACTATGAACCAATAATTCCGCCTCTCTCTCTCTCTCTCTCTCTCTCTCTCTCTCTCTCTCTCTCTTAGCATACACCTGAATATATGTCTCTTCGTGTCCTTAGCCGCCAAAAAAAGAAAATCGACAAACCAAGCTTCTTTCATTGGGGTTCACAGAACAATGAACCCCAACTTACGCTTGTTAGAGAGGTATCGCCTGATGAGCCCTCACCACCACGTAAATAGACGATCGTGTCTCCTGATTTCAGCAACTTTTAGTTCATTACCGTTTTCAGTCCGGGGTGCTCGATATAGCATATATTATTACCATTCACTACACATTGAGGACTGCTATACTCATAACATTTCAGTTACTGTACTCTCCGGCCTTTTTCAGGCGTCCTTTGTGATACTCAGTGACCTTCTGGAAATTCTAGGTCTTAGACGGTGGAATGAGACTGTCACCAACGTGATTCGAATAAAGCTTTAATTTAGAAATTTTGGGAAGGTGACCAAGTTGGACAAAAGGCAACGAATGAAGGCTGGAGAGAACATCGTCTAAAAGGCAGAGAGAATAGCAACCAAAATGAGTAAAGCAATGAGCAATGTGTAGAGAATAATGATAACAACGGCTCGTCACAGAATTATAGACAGATATTAAAGCATATCTTTATATACCTAGCGCACAAGCGAAGATGCTGATCTTTGTCAAATCATCTTTCTCCCGGTTGGTTGGCTTATTTTTCTTAATGATTTACCTCTTCGCATTCCGGTACCATTCGCTTACAATTTTACACTTGTCTTCTCTTTTCACAACATTGATAATTGGCCAAGGAAATAGCAAGAACCTATACAACCTGCTACCATTGTTGCCAGAATTTACCAAAACAAATCTGAAAACAATGGCGAAGCCTACTGTAGAGATGTTAAAATTTTCTCAACTTGTCTCGGGTCCATTTCTTTGTTGAGGGGTATTTTTATTGGTTGGTGGGCTTTTTTAATTCACACTCCTCTGCCACTTAATTTTACATCGAGAACTTCGGCATTTGATAAAGATGGCCGGTCTGAAATGATTCAATTAGGTATACACATAGTCTCAAAAACATCATGGACAAACGTTTTGTCAACGAGGACCAATAGACGAGAATCTTCAGATTAGACTTTGTCACAGTTCAAAGAGTGGATACATGAATGAAGTTAGAGCATGATGCGATACTTTCAATTGCTCAGTAATGTAGTCTTTGAGTACGGTGTTAAATTATGTGAAAATTTTCTGACTTTTTCAAAGGGTTTTGCAACCAATCGACTGCATCTTTAGAATGTGCCGATTACATTTCTTCAGAGGGAAGAGAAGTCCCCCCCTACAACGAGATTCATAGATATAACACAAAACCATCTGATGGTGAGGTTCTAGTTCTGCAGATTTAGAGAATGTGAAATTCCTCTTCAGTGCCTTTAATCCTAGATCCATTTTAACGCACAGGATTCCATCTAGGGGTCATATAGAACTATTTAACATTTTACTCTTGATGAAAACATTTAAAAAATAATTAATACAAAATAGTATTTTTAGTATTAAATAGCAATACATGAAAATATTTAACTGTGAGCAAACAAAGGATTAATATCAAATAGAATTATCAGTGTTAGATAACAATACTTGATACTATCTAAGTACGTTCAAACAAATGAGTAATGGCTCGTTTGAAGATAATGTTGCCTAAAACTATTCTATCACAGGACATATATACATAATAAATGTATAAAAAGGATTTGTCATTAAATGAACCATAAATGATGATATGCCATACAATACAACCAATAAAATCAAACTAATTAGAGCTATGCAATCTAGGAAACATTATTTACTATCTTTCGCCGAGATAGAAACCTGTCTCATTATGCTGACATCGTAATGTAGATAGTGGGTTCAAAAGTTCGACAGAAAATTATAATAATATCATGCATGTCATGTTAATTAACTGCTATTGAAGTAATTCTGCAGTAAAAATAGACAGATATATGCCAACGTATACATTATCAAAAGTTAAGAAACATTATGTTGGGGAAGTTTCTGTGGTGCTGAGGCTAACATACTGCACTGTGACTCTGGAGTAAAATAAGTTCGAACTTTTTGGACAATTACTCTTGGAAAAGGAATGAACCCCCTATCCCCCTGCTGTGGATTCAATAATGCTACTATTGTTTTTTTCTATTAGGATGGTTTTGGCATTAAATGATTCACAAAGTTGATATGCCTTTAAAAAAACAGTGGTCTTCAGGTACTTATATAATATTGCCAATAAGTACACCTCGAACAAATTTTAATAAGAAAATAATTTTCTTCTACACCTACGATTCAAGAGTTTTATTAGTTCTATTGAAACATTTTACAGTCAAAATGAATATTCTTAAGAATACCACGATCGACCATCAATAAATATACGCCTAAAAAATGTTAATATAAGAACTTTATATTCTTCTTCAGCCTATATATGTTACATTCTTAAAACGCTCTTGATTGTATGTTCGCAGTGATTGAATATAATTGTAAGGAATTATGGGAAAGGGGGAACTAGTTTATGGAGCGTTCTTGAAAGGTCGTTTTAATTTGTACTGTTTGGTTTTTTCCCTCTATATGTTATGATGTGTTATTTTATTTACCTCACTATTTTGTAATGTGTTATTTCATCTATATCGCTTTATTGTGATTTGTTATCTTATTTACCTCATTATTTTGCGATTTGTTATTAAATTTGCCTTGCTATTTTGTTGTTCGTTATATTATTTACTACGCTGTTTTGTGATTTCTTATCTTACTTCGCTATTTTGTGATATGCTATTTTATTTACCTCATTATTTTGTGATTTATTATTTTATTTACCTCGCAATTTTGTGGTGTGTTATTTCATTTACCTCGCTATTTTGTCATCTTTTTTTATCTTATTTACATCGTTATTTGTGGCGTGTTATCTTATTTATCTCGCTGTTGTGCGATTTGTCATTTTATTTACCTCGCTATCTTGTGGTTTGTTATCTAATTTACCTCACCATTTATTTATTTGTTTTTTTACTTATACCATTATTTTATATGTTATCTTTTTTGCCTCTGTGTTTTGTGATTTATTATTTTTTTACCTCTCTATTTAGTGATGTGTTATCTTATTTACCTCACTAGTTTTTTGATTTCTTATTTTACTAACCTCACTATTTTGTCATTTGTTATCTTATTTAATTCGCTGTCTTGTGATACGCTATTTTATTTACCTCGCAATTTTGTGATGTGTTATCTTATGCTTTCATTTTCTGTGTTTTTATTCGTTATTTTATCTAACTCGCTTTTTTGTGGTTTGTTATCTTATTTACCTCAATATTTTGTCATTCGCTACTTTATTTACATCGCTATTTTCGGAATTGTTATTTAATTTATCGCAATATATTTTACTTATTTTGTGCTGCATGATTTAACATTTTTATTTATAAATTTTTCAGTTCAATCTTTTTAATTTTTTTTACCAGCGTTACCTGATAGTTTCTCACTAGAATCAAAGTGACAGCAAGCCTCATCGGGTCTCCAGGACTCTTCTCAGTGTTCTGGCCGATCTCAACCATACTGTTGTCTGTTTGGTCTCGATTCCTCCTCTAATTTCCAATTCCTTCAGTCGTTTTTAAAAGTCTTTGGGGCCCATTACAAACACACCAACTAAAATTCGAACCATCATCATTATAATGTTACACAACGCTCTTTGTTCTCAGGCAAAGTCCAAGCGTTTGTTTATCTTTTCCCTTTCTTTTATTTTTCCCTGTCGTCCACCAGAACGGCAAAATGTATCAGACGGCAAGTTTTCCTTCTAATTTTTCAGGTTTTTTTTCTTTTTTTGTTAATTAAGACTTGGTAATTAAGACTAGTAGCCGGGATTAAATAATACGTCTGTATGTAAAAATCTAGCGAGTTCTCTGAGTCTCACTCTCTAAGACGGATTCTGCTTGTGCATATAAAACTTCGTGGTAGGATCAAATTTCAATCTCCTGTATACTTTCCAATGGATCACCTTTCCCAGTTATACTTTGAACTTCGTTTCGAGAAGTTATCTCGTTCTTCTAAGGTACATTTTTCTTGTTTTTTTCTTTCATCTCCACTTCTTTGGTGATTTCAAGTATTCCCAAGTACTAATAAATTTCTTTTTCCCCGAGAGTCCTGATGCTTTGGTAGTTCTATTCCTTCTGTTATTTCTTTTTTCCCACTTTTCATGATTGACACGGCCCATTTTTTCTATGCTAAATTCCATTCCTGTATCCTGGATGAATATTCATATTGTTTGTACCAGATTTTTCATTTCTTTTTCGCTTTTTGAAAATAACATCATCTTATCTATGTACATAAAGAGATTTATCTTTTCTAGTGATTTACAAAATATGAAGCCCTCTTTCACTGCACTCGCAAATTATAAAGTTGACTGATATCATTGCTACAAACTATTGCAGTGGTGAGTGTGAGTTTCCCTGGAAAATACTTCTTGGATTTTTACCTCTGCAAGGGTCTGTCCTCCCATTGTAAATTCCATGTTCCGTATATGTATTCATGTTCTGATTCCTTTTGGAGATATTTCAAAACTGACTAGTTTTATTCCTGTATGAATTATCTCGTTCATTTCAGAGATGTTGTCCTTTGGGATGTGTTGAAATAATCTATTTACATTTTTGGTCTCTACCTTGACTTTTTTTCCAATCTTAATTCCTGAGGGATGGTAATGTAGTCTTCTTTTCACCTACAATTTTATTTATTCAATATTTTTCTGTATTATTGAGTAAACATTGATGTTGTGGTGCTGGGTTCTGTGATTGATTGGTTTTTAATATTTTGTGTTTCGATTCGTTAAGAGTATTCCTAGAATCTATAAGATCAGAAAAGCAGCCGTTGTATAAAATCATCCTCGCTTGATCAGCTGTGTTAGTTTAAAGGATTCTAACCAGGTTTCAATCATCTTTTTCTTCTACCTTCTTTTTGTTGGATTTACTTTGAAAATAACAGTAGATTTCATTTTTTGGTCGCCTTTAGTCTATTTTTCCTATATGTCTCCCATATACATTGTTATTTTTGACTTTGTTTGTGTACTTGAAAAAAGAACAGCCACCATTTGCTTGATGCTGACAAGGCCCCCATATGGGTTATCAAGAGAGCAACTGCCAATCATAACTCTCAGATCTCTCATCTGAGTCCTACACTGATTTGGATTTCGATATATTTTTTACGGGCAGTATGCTGGGACTAAACCAGGCTCAGGGGTTGATTAACATCTGTGCTTCTTTCAGGTATATGACTTGGTATTCTTGCAATAACGTGGACACGTCCGTGGTCCACAAAATGTACTTACGCCTTTAAAATTGTGAAATTTTAACTTACTCCAACGATACCATTTTTAAACTGCTTTTAGGGGTTAAAACTAGTTACTGATTCAAACTACAAGATTTCACGTAGATTCGCTCATTATTGGTTCTAATATTCAGACACTTGCTCACTAATCAATTTTCAGGATTCCAATATATCCGGTCTTATATGAAAGTTAGAAACTCGTCCGTCAACTGATTCTGTTAAAAACAATTTATTTATTTATTCATATATAACTCCACTGCTAAGGGACTTTTGCCAAAAGAAAACTCTGATCATATTCTTCTTGTTTTTCATATTTTCGTTTTTAAAGACTAAATTTTACTTCGATAGTACAGCATTATCTATTATCATTATCATTAATATTATTCCCTGCAAGTTTTTACACCGGCTCTGGCCATTGGTCTTTCACCAAAGTCTAAGTGACAGCACGTCTCCTCAAGTCTCAAGGATTCTTCTCAGTCTTTTGGTCGATCTCAGTAATGTTGTAATTTGGATGATTTCTGCTCGTTCTCTGATTTTTAACTATTTCAGACTTCATTTCAAGCCTTTGGGGATCGTTCCAAACTCAGCTATTACAATTGGTATCACAGTGACTCTCATTTTACATTGTTTATATTATTATTATTATTATTATTCTTTGAGAGTTTTTTTCAACAACTTAGCTAATGGTGTATCATTGAAGTTTGAGTGACAGCAAGTTTCCTCATGTCTCCAAGACTCTTCTCAGTACTCCGAACGATCTCAGCAATGTTGCATTCGGAATGGTTTCCACTTGTCTTATTATTTCCAAGACTTCCAGTTCCTTTATTCATATTTCGGGATTGTTCTAAGTTCACCAGTTACAATTAGTATCACCGACACCTTCATGCTCCAAGACTTTTTTCATCTCTCTAGCAAGATCCTGTTATTTATCTCTCTTTTTGCTTTCTTTTATTTTTACTCAGTGGTCTGCCGGAACGATAAAGTCCACAATTCGACAGGTTCTCTTTTTATTTTTGTTGATATAGCTAGGTCTGGTCGTCTAGTCGAGATTTGGTTATCTCTTTGTATCTCAAAACCCCAGAGAAGTCTGTGCGTCTCATTCTCCAGGACGGATTACGGCTCGTGTATATACCCCTTGTTCATATGATTAAATACAAACTTCCTACACAATTCCCAGTGGATCACTTTGCCTACCCACATATGTCTTGTCTTATACTCTTTTTGTGCAAATTTACTTCATTCGCTTATATGGTGATTAATCGTTTTGTATCTATCACCACAAAACCTCCATTTACTATTTTGTTGCGTCTTATCTTTTTCGTCTTTAAAATAGTTTCTCCTTTTGCTGCTATTAGAAGTTGCAGTAAATCCTAATTGAATATATGTCTCTGGTTGAATATATTAGTATATACGGCAA
Source organism: Sepioteuthis lessoniana (assembly GCA_963585895.1). Lineage (NCBI taxonomy): Eukaryota > Metazoa > Mollusca > Cephalopoda > Myopsida > Loliginidae > Sepioteuthis > Sepioteuthis lessoniana. The sequence goes on along the minus strand of OY757926.1, from coordinate 45,441,339 downwards.
AAAGATTTTGAATCTTCTCTAAAAGCTTAGAAGCCTCACAGTTTTCCCACCCCCGTAGCAGTTTATAAGAAAACAAACTAACCCAAGAAAGATTTGAAATGCCACCTCTCCTTAAACAAAAAAAAATCCCCCCTCCCAAAATGACGAAATGAATTGCTTCCCATACCGTAAAATGTAGAACTTCGCAAAATTATATTCTAAATTCATTAGTAACTAAACATTAGAGCAGAACAGAAGAGATAACTAACAAGCCCGTGCCGCCATGAAGTTTAAAGGTTCAATACAGGTCAGTACAATGTCTTTAAGTTTTACTAATTTAAAATGCCGAAATTTTTACAAAATTGCACGCTGATATTTTTATTTCTTTGTAAAATGCCACTTGTATGATGTATTTTAAATGTAAAGACATTTTTTGCAGTAAATCCAGATTGAATTTATGACTCTGGTCGAATGTATTAGTATACACGGCAAAAAGGTTTTGAATCTTTTCTAAAAGTTTAGTAGTCTCACAGTTTGCCCACTTCCATAGCAGTTAATAAGAAAACAAACCAACCCAAGTAAGATTTGAAATGCCACCTCTCCTTAAACAACCCCCCCAAAAAAAACACATGTTAGGGCCAGTATCGGAAGACAGGTGAAAACATACCCAAAAATGTCTTTACATATACATTAGTCCTGAACTTTAACTAAGTTAAAACTTAAGGCAAAAGAAAGCTTCTACCCACCTTTTTTTTCTTTTACATGTACACATGGGATGGACGTAAAGGTATGCGAATAAACCCTTTGACCGCTAAGTTCAATGCCTAACCTTGTCCTGGACGTGTGAGTCTTGCGGCTTAACGCTCAGGATTGTCATTTCGATCGGGGAACTACTGCTGCTGATCTATAAGAGTGGCTTCTATAGATGAGAATAAAAACAACTATCGAAAGATAACCTTGACCCACACTTAAACCACATACATAAACCGTATCGCTCTTCGTGCGGGTAAAAAAGGGGCGTGTCCTGCTGAGGTTGGAGCCCTGGCCTCAGTGTTCGAAAAATCAGCTACAGAGCTCAAACAAAAACTACTAAAATGCAAACAAACAATACAAATAGCCACATTTAACGTAAGAACCCTAAACAGAATAGGCCAACTACCAGAGCTAACTGCATTGGCCGTAGAGCATAAGATAGGCATAATTTGTATACAAGATCACCGATACACTCACATTGAAGATATCAAATATCACGAAACTGGCAATGTATGGACTCTAGCCACTGTATCGGCACGGAAAAACTCTGTCAATGCCACGGTAAGAGGGGTAGGAATGCTTACAGGACCAAGAGCGTTAAAAACACTTAATAGCATTGAGAGAATACAACCTAGCATGATGGCAGCTACGTTTAGTGGCAACCCCAAAGCAACAATCATCTCCTGTTACAGCCCTACCAATGTTAGTGAAGAAACCGAACTATTCACATTCTACGAGGAGCTATCCTCCCTAGTGCGTAGCATTCCGAAACACAACCTGCTAGTCATTGGCGGGGATATGAATGCCCAAATTGGGAAAAACAGAAACAACAAATACAGCCTTCACAACACGTCAAATAGGAATGGACAACATCTAACTGATTTCATGATAGAAAATAGATTAATATGCCTCAATACAAACTATCAAAAAAGGGAGGGGAAATTATTGATCTACTCATACGCGAACAATAGTAAAGCACAGATAGACTACGTCTTTATAAACAAGAAATGAGAAAATAGCGCGATGAATTGCGAGGCATACTCCTCTTTCGATGGTGTGTCCTCCGATCATGGAATAGTCACGGCCAAATTACGACTAAGCCTACGAAAAAACGCCACACGAACAGCGACAACTAAACTCTATGACTGGGTCCTACTTAACAACAGAGATATTAGAGATAAATATGTATTAGAATTAAGAAACAGATTCGAGACACTACAAGAGAAGATAGAAAAAGGTACCCCAAATGGCGAATATGAGATTTTGTTGAAGCACACCTCGAGACGGTATCAAAGTGCATTCCAACAAAACCTAGAACTAAATATAGAATCCCATGGGAAACGTTCGCGGTTAGAGAAACACGTGAACTCGTGAAAACTGCCTCCAAAAGCTATAGAAAGAACCCAACAAACACAAACCGAAAACTAGAAAGACACAATATCAATTAGCAGGCATATATCTAAAAGAATTGACGGAATACATACAAAATCAGATGGATAAGATTAGAGACTCGGTGGAAGATAGGCAATCTAGGATAGCGTGGCAAACAATAAACGAAGTGAGTAGAAGGAAGAGCACAGCCAAAGCAAAATTGAAAGCTGCAAACCAACAAGAAAGAATAAAACTGTGGAAACAGCATTTCGAAAATCTTCTCGGAAACCCACCGAAGGTAACGAAAGAACCGATCACCAGAATTATCAGTAAGCAATTAGACATTAAACTAGGGCCTTTTACCAAAGAAGAACTTGACTCAGTTCTTAGAAAAATTAAAAATAGGAAAGCTGCTGGGCTTGACGAGATCCTCCCAGAAGTATGGAAGACCAGACAATTCGACGACATACTGCTCCGACAATGCAACGCAATCTATAAACAAAATAGGATAGACAGATGGATGAAGAGATGCATCCTTCCTTTCCCTAAAAAGGGTGACCTCGGATTAACCAAGAACTACCAAGGTATAACACTTACATTCATAGCAGCCAAAATCTACAATGCCCTACTACGAAACCGCATAGAACCCAAAATAGACAAGATCCTTAGGAAAAACCAAAATGGCTTCCGAAGAAATAGATCCACGACCTCACAAATATTGACCATCCGTAGAATCCTTGAAGGTGTACGGGCAAAAAACCTACAGGTGACATTACTATTAGTCGACTTTACCAAGGCCTTTGATTCCATGCACAGAACAAATCCTACTATTTACGGCCTACCAAAAGAAACCGTAGCAGCAATAACAATTCTCCACAGAAGCATCAAAGTGAAAGTACGTTCACCGGATGGAGATACAGAATACTTCGACATTGTAGCAGGAGTACTACAAGGGGACACGCTAGCCCCATCCCTCTTTATCATCTGTCTAGACTACATGCTTAGAACTTCGATCAACAAAATCAGAGAAAATGGCTTCGAACTGACAAAGAAAAGAAGCAGAAGGTACCCCGCAAAAACAATTACCGACGCCGACTACGCCGATGACATAGCGTTACTAGCGAATACACCTAACCAAGCCGAAACACTACTGCATAGTTTTGAACGAGCCGCCGCAGGCATTGGCCTCCATGTCAATGCACACAAAACTGAATATATGTGTTATAACCAAACAGGTGACATTTCCACACTAGACGGAACCTCTCAGAAACTTGTAGACAAATTCACTTACCTTGGAAGCAGTGTCTCATCAACCGAAAAAGACATCGACACACGACTAACGAAAGCATGGACAGCTATCGATAGACTCTCGGTCATATGGAAATCAGACCTGACCGATAAAATGAAATGCAGTTTCTTCCAGGCAGTTGTCGTAACGATACTGTTAAAAGGATGCACTACTTGGACGCTAACAAAACGGCTGAAGAAGAAGCTAGACGGCAATTACACAAGAATGTTGAGAGCAATATTGAACAAGTCCTGGTGGCAACACCCCCACAAGGCACCAACTATACGGCCACCTGCCTCCCATCACGAAAACTTTGCAAGTTAGATGAACGAGACACGCAGGACACTGCTGGAGAAGCAATGACGGACTCATCAGTGATGTACTTCTATGGTCCCCCACATATGGCCAAGCAAAAGCAGGAGGATCAGCTCGAACATACATACTGCAGCTATGGGAGGATACGGGATGTAGCCTTGAAGACCTGCCAGAGGCAATGAATGATAGGGAGAGGTGGCGAGAGAGGGTCAGGGATATCTGTGCTCGCGACACGACATGATGATGATGATGACTTAAGGTTTACTTTTTAAACATGTCCAAGTTTTTTCGCGTGATATTTCGCTTGTTTATCGCGTGAAATATCCATACAATTGCTTTTCTTCTAATTTTTGTTTTCTAGTTTTTTTGTTTTTGTTGTTGCTTGTGTTGTCTGAATTGTTTCTTGTTGCTTTGATCAGTCTTCCTTGATTATTTTTTATCTAGTTTTCGAGTCATCTTATCGAACACATCAATGCCATCTTTAATGCTCGTTAGTCCTCTGCCTTCTGAAACAGCCAGTCTATGTCATCTCTGTGATGTAAGGCCTAATACATCGTCATTAGTTTTCTTGTTCTCTCGTCCATTTGTTGAAGTTCTTCACTCGTCTACTTTAAGAATGACCCCGAGTATCTCTAGAGATGGACAGTCCAGGTGTTTATCCTTTTGATGAGAGTTCTGTAATATAGTTTGGTTTCCATTAGTTTCATCGTTCTCCTGAGATACTCTTTTAAATTTTTTATTTCATCTTAGCTTGTTCAATGGTGTCCGCTTCCAATATTTCCGAATATTGTTAAGTTTCCTTATCTCCGAACCTTCTGATTCGTCTATTATTACAGTAAGTAAAGTAAAGTTGGCGATCTTAGTCGAGGGTGACACGAAGATTCCCTTTTCAATAGCTACAACACCAAGGTGTAGGGGTGGTCTCTACTCCGTTCCCTGGATTGCTCCACTTTACCTTTGATCCTTAACTCATAATGTTGAGTGTTAAGCAAGGCGGCATCAAGTACCATTTATTGAGTTTTTGGTATGACCCGACCTTGGATTGAACCCTGGTCTCCCGGACCATTAGCGAACACACTACTCATTAGGCAAATTATTATTATTATTATTATTATTATTATTATTATTATTCCATTATTCATTTATTTGAGTTTATTTTATACATGTATGTGTGTGTGCTTGTGAATTTTTCTTTCTGTTTTTATTTTATTTTATTATCTTCATTTGTTTTTTGTTTTTTTTACTTTATTCAATAATTGAAAAGAAAAATTGTTTTTAGAAAATTGAGTAAAAATGGCAAATAAAATAAGTTTTCATTTAATCAATTAAATTAAATTGAATTAGCTTTAGTGGGATATTAAATATAATTACTGATAAATATGTGTGCATATATATATATATATGTGTGTGTGTGTGAGAGTGTGTGTGTGTGTGTGTGTATATGTGTGTGTGTTCACGTCTCAAGGTACGTGAATTACAATTTTCCTTTTAGTCAATATTAGTATATATATCAATACATGTGTTCACGCGCATGCTTGAGTCTCTAACTCAATACGAAGAACTGTTATGCCGCCATCTTTGTTCACTAGACACTGACTTTAACTAATCTGACCTGACAGAACTGTAAAGGTGGCTCCGTCTTCGACACTAGAAGTCCATATTTTCGCATGTGATTAGCGCTCCTCCTCGCCACATTTATCTTACTCTTTCACGATCGCAAATACCTATGGCGTTAAGTAGGTTGGTTACCAAAGAGTATACGAATCGAAGAAAACAATATGAGATCATTGGCTGTTATTTCATTCCATTTATTTTGCTTTCTGCTTCACCTTTTAAGCTTTTCTGTTCCATTTACATATATGAGAAGGTCAGTCAATAAATAAGACGAATGAATCTATCTATCTATCCATCTATCTATCTATGTGATGCTCATTCAATAAATGAGGGGAATCTATCTATCTATCTATCTATGATGATACTTCAATAAATAGGAAACAATCTCTCTCTCTCTCTCTCTCTCTCTCTCTCTCTCTCTATCTATCTATCTATCTATCTATCATTCAGTAAATAAAGGAAACCTATCCATGTATTTATCTACTAGTGTCATTCAATGAATTAGAGGAATCCATCGATCCGTGTCTACCCGCACATAGGTATAATGGTTAGAGTTATCACCAATGGCCTGGGAGACCTGGGTTCAATCCCAGGTCGAATCATACCCAAGACTCAAAAATGGTACTTGATGTCTCCTTGCTTAACACTCTGCATTATAAGGCACGGATCAAGGGTAAAGTGGAGCAATCCAGGGAAAGCAGTATCACCCTCTCCTAGACTTTGATGTAGTCGCTACCGAAAAGGGAGACTTGGCGTCGCCCTCGACAACGGTTGCCAACTTTACTTACTTTACTCTATCTATCCATGTACGTATGTGGGTCAGTCAATAAATAAGACGTGTCTATCTATGTATCAATCTATACACGAGGGTCATTCAATAAATATTTGAAATTTATCAACCTTTCACATTAACAAGCAATTTAACTATCGTTTAACTGATCGATCTATATATGAAGGTTATTTAATACATAAGTGAAATCTATATCTTTATCAATCTACCAATCTCCAAGACCCTATCAATAAATAAGAGTAATCTATCTATCTCTCATTCAATAAATAATCGTAATTTATCTATCTATCGATCGATAAATATACGATCAACATCTAATAAATAAGTAGAATCTATTTATCTTTTTTGTCTGTAAGAGTCATTCAATTAATTCTAATTTTTTAATTAAAGTTAAATAATTTTTTTAGATTTTTTCCATTAAAGTAAACGCTGCATAGTTTGAAATTTGTTCATTTTCATCTCGCACAGATATTTATTTTGAGGCTATTCAAAATTGTGGCAAATCAAACAATGCTCCAGTCTTGAACAGAGGCCAGTCATGCGCTTTTTGGTGACTGAGAAGTGCAAACCAAATGAAATTTACAGAAGAATGAGTGATGTGCTTGACAAAACATTTTTTAGTCAAAAACTATTTTAAAATGTTCTAAACATGAAATTGCTTCGACAAGCCTGAAACCAAAAGATAATCCAGAGAGTAGAAACTCTCTTACTCTCTGGTAAAGAAAAGTTCTAGGCTCAGTGGGCAGAAAAATAGTCGTCCTGACAGTCATATAGGATATGAAAGCATCCATCAATTTTTACTTCCTTGTGTAGGCGAAACTGTAAACAGTGTTTCTTATTGCCCACTCCACACGCAAAATTCACCTAATAGATTAAATGACCCTCAAATATATACTATATTGTTGATAGCATCAATATTTACAATAACAATATCAGCCCTTTTAGTTTAGGCTTTAGAATACAACGACTGTACCTCTGCTGAGGGGAAAGTCCTTATTCCTAGATCAAGTCTGACCCGGAGTGGTAACGTGGCACTGTGAGCCTGAGGGGATTAATAAAAAGAATTAAATAAGAGAAAATAATAACATTGAAAGAGTTAAAGTGTGATTTTTCTTTTTCTTTTCTTTTTTTTTTTTTTTTTTTTTTTTTTTTTGAAGGACCTGTGAATTTACAAAATCAATAATTAGTACCTAAGTGTTCGAAACCATGACAAATGTCAAAATTGTTCTTGGGGTTATTTTGACGAAAGTTAAAATTGTGACAATGTCGTTTCAGCGGAGAGGTCACAAGATTAGATAAGTCAAGCTTGACATGGCATGTGCTGAGTGGAAATTAAAAATGAAAAGCCTGTAAAGAACTATATTTTTTCTAAACGTAGGCGTTTGCTGTGATTAAAATATCGCGTGATAAAAAGTGAAATACCGAAGTTTTTACAAAGGGATGGAACAAATTTACGACCCCTAATTTGGAAGGATTTATTTCGGCATTAACTAGTATAGTTGTAGACCTTTCCGATTCATACTAATCCCTAACTGGAAACTTAAAAATATATATGCAGCATTTTTTTTATCGATATTTACTGTCCAGCAACTGCTGGAGTCCGCGTCACTTGAAAAGCCTTCTTCAAATCGCGACCTTGTGCAAACCTTTGAATACCACAGTGTCACAGGACTATGACGAGAATGGTAAAGATTAAAACTACTGTTGAATTACAAAGTTGATACATTTGTGATACATGTGGCCGTTGTTTCTTTTGTTGAATAATTCTTCATGTGATTAATAACTGCCTTTTTGCTCCACGCTCCAATGACTTCATCTGGCCATATTCTTCTCACTTTCGGTGATCAGAGAGAGAGAGAGAGAGTGGTAGTGAAGGACACAGACGCCATCAGCTCAAGATGAACCATGCATAAAGATCTACAATCAGAGAAGCACCGTGAACGCACAGTTGGGTGGTGACCACTGTGGCCCGAAGTGCCGAGGGTCGTTGTTCATGAGTTGGTCAATATATTACCTATCAGTGTCCCATCTATGGTACAAATAAAACTGTTTAATTGTTTACTATACTTTGAACTAAATAAATGTGCCAGCAAATGATAAATATTGAATTGAATTATTTGTATTTGATAGCAATACTTTAACTGTGTGCAAACTACAAATAGTACAGAGTGAAATGATAAAATTGTCGTCCGAAAGAAAACAACACTACAGCTTTATTTTAAAACTTTTATTGAAAAAATCAATTCAGGTAACTTGATTATGTAGTAGAGCTGATATCTATTCAATGTAGCTGCCCTCAGCCTCAATCACCGCCTCGATACGGATCCGGAACTGGGAATATGCCTTTTCCTCAAGCGCCGGCGGGAGCTCGGCGAATACTCGGCGGATGGCGGTGATCAGGCTAGCTTTGGTGTCGTGGGAGGTCATGTTGGTGATGTTCTCGACGTATGACCAAACGAAGTAGTCCAGCGGGTTCAGGTCGGAGGAGGAGGGGGCCAGTGAGAGAAGGGTACAAAGTCGTACCACTCCTTCTGAAGCCAAGCCAGGGTCTCTTTGGACTTGTGGGCCGGCACCGAGTCCTCCTGCCATACCCAGGGTCTGCCACCGGCCACCTGATTGCACCAGGGGATCACCACACTCTTCAGCACATCCAGGTACACTTTCAAGCCGACTTCAAAGATGTCAGGTGGCATGATATGGCCCTCACTTGAAACCATATCAAAGACCATAACCTTAGCTGGAAACTTTATTTTCATCACCCTGGGCACGTGGAACCGTTCGGATTTGCATTTTGAGGGTGCTGGCAATGGTCCTATTGTCATAGAGTGCATGAGTTGTACAGCGGCGCATCGCTATCTAGTGCGTTGAACATTGTGTCACTTTCAGACATGATAGAAGTATCCTATCGCTCTTGGGAATTGTACACAACTGGCTTACTAGTAGAGAGTCTGGAACAAAAAAGAAAACCGGTTTTCATTAAACGGAAATGGAATCATGTCGTTTTTTCTAGAGCGACAATTTCATCGTTCCATCCTGTAATGGTTGAAATCATTTTAGTATATGCAAATAGAACTATTAGAGTTAGACAGCAATACAGCAATTCAACTGTGTACAAACTACAAATAGCAATACTTGAAACCAGTGTGCAAATAGAATATTGATTTTAGAAAGCCACACTTGAAGCCATTTAACAATGTGCAAATAACAAATAGCAATATTTGAAATAATCTAAGTGAGTGCAAATGGAATTATTAGTGTTAAAAAATGATACTTGAAACTATTTAACTGTTTGAAAACAATAAATAGCAATTTCGTAGGAAATGGACAAAACGACACGAGTTCAAATCCTGGACTTCACTGATTGCATTTCATATAGCACTAATACCCTTGGGAAAGGTATGAATCCAATTTTTCTCCCTCCATCTATGGGTAAATAGTAGGGCCAACAAGGTTCTTCAGCCTTGATGAGGCAACTGGTCTAGCAGAAGGAAAACACTGATTTCAAACCTGTTAAACTCCGCTTAAAAATTAATCTTCTGTTATACCCTGCCCAAGCGGAAGGGCTGGTAAATATGTATGTATAAATAGCAACACTTGAAAGCATTTAAGTGTGTGTAAATAGAGTTATTAGCGTTAGAAACCAATACTCGAAATGATTTAACTCTGAGCCAACAATAAATAGCAATACTTGAAATGATTTAACTCTGAGCCAACAATAAATAGCAATACTTGAAATGATTTAACTCTGAGCCAACAATAAATAGCAATACTTGAAATGATTTAACTCTGAGCCAACAATAAATAGCAATACTCGAAATGATTTAACTCTGAGCCAACAATAAATAGCAATACTTGAAATGATTTAACTCTGAGCCAACAATAAATAGCAATACTTGAAATGATTTAACTCTGAGCCAACAATAAATAGCAATACTCGAAATGATTTAACTCTGAGCCAACAATAAATAGCAATACTTGAAATCAGTTTAGTATGTGCAAATGGAACTACCAGTGTTTGATGGTAATACTAAAAACGATTTAACTGTGTGCAAAGAAATAAGCTCTAACTCGTTTAAAAATAAATTCACCAATAAACTATTCTGTAGTAGTACACCCACCTTCCTCACCCTAGGGTGATACCGCTTTCAAACCGCTGACCAATCCACTTGTCTGGCAATGTCATTGGATCAATTCGCCAATATGCCCAAGTTGTGCTTTTGATCCAAACAGCAAATCAATCGCTGATCGGAGTCGCCAGTCAATAAGTGGACGGATGATACCACATAATTAAGTAAAAAAATTCGAACACCAACAGGATACAGCTTTTATCTTAAATAATATTTTGTTAAAAAATGAGTCTTTATAAATGGTACATACATTCACCCTTTTTCGGATGATGGTAATGATAGACGGAGACCTTATTAACATATTAACATCAGTCAATTTTTCGGTCTTCAAAGTAAGGTACTGGGCTTCTCAAATTATCGTATAAGTTTTAGGCTTTTCTCTTCCCACACACTAAAGTCTGGTATAAGGCAAACTCAAGAGGGAGTCATGTTCACCTTTCTCAGTCTCTGGCTCACAGCTTCTCTCGGCTTCTAGATAGTCTGGCACAAGGGGATTCAAGTAGAGTATTATGTTTGTTTTTCTTGGTCTTTGGCTTCTAGCTTCTCTGTGTTAAGGTGTCTGGTAAAATGTCAAGACTCAGAGTATCACGGAGTCTCAGTCAGTTCGCGCTGGTCTCTCTCAAGAAACGAAATACTTGCTTATTTGTTTTTTTCCTTATCTGAGAAGAGAGGGTTTTCTCCTGATTTCAATAATTAATTCCGCCTCTTTAACTTGCTACTCCTTCAATACGCGATTTCCTACAGATATGATTTAATTCTGCTCTTCCCACCTTCTCCCTACCACTTCCAGTGTCGGGCCTCTTCTCAACTTTACCCAGAAAGGGGTAGGTATTTTAGTATCGAACTCTTCTCTTTAGTTCTGACTATTTACCCGATGATATTTAAATCAGAGCTATGAGCTGACCAAACTTTTTATACGGTAACAACTTCATCGACCAAACTTTGTTGTGCTTCACGTGTACCATGAAACATGGAACTTCACCGTGCTTAAAAAAGCATCTTCATTTAAGTCTGGTACCAAATTATCGTTCAGCAACTGGATCTATTTGTTATAGTTTAATTTATGTCAATTTTAACCGATTTTCTCGAACCATCTTTTTATATATCCCGTAAGCATCAGACTTTACCCCCATAGTTCATTGTTTTTGTTCATTTTAACTATGGATGTTTCACTTTCTTGAAAGGCTTCAGACAAATTATCACTTATAAGAATGCATCAGCATTTTAGTTTCAAAACTGAATATTCTAAGCATCCGCATCCCATAATTCATACCTCCTGAACGAACTTAATTTGCTTTCAAAAGCTTTTTGGTTTATGCTGCTTTCTTAGCTGCACGGCACCTCTTCAGTTTATGGTCTCGAAAGATGAGCTTAGAGGTATATAAGTAAAGTAAAATTGGCGACTATAGTCGAGAGCGACACAAGGCTTCCTTTTCAGTAGCTACTACACAGAGGTATAAGGGAGGGTGTTACTCCTTTCCCTTGGTTGCTTCACTTTACTCTTGAACCATACCTTATAATGCTGAGTGTTAAGCAAGGAGATATCAATCACAATTGTTGAGTCTTTGGTATGACTCGACCTGAGATTGAACCTCAGTTTGCCGGGCAATTGGTGAACACTCTACCCAATAGACAAATAGGCTGGTATAGTGGTATATACAGGTAACAAACTGGACAAGTCGCACCAATCCATCATTTTTCTTGCAGTCTTCTTTGGCAGAGCTTTCGCTCACCTGAGCATTTTTCGTACCATCATGTACTGCAGTTTTCGAGAGCTATCACATCTTAGATGATCCAATATACATCCAGTACCTTGAAAATTCGCAAGGATTCCTGAGATTCTGCTTCGTGATATTCCGAGTTATTTAGCTATTGCTCGCCAGCTCATATTCTTGACCAATTTCACGATCTTTATCGTCATTTCTTTGGAAATTTTTGCTACGATCGCTATTCAACCAAATTCCCACCAAGCTAGTATGACGCACAAATTAGGACTTATACACAGCCAGACAAAAAGTGCTTGGCCCCTTTGGCATGACCTTATGGGAACGCCTTAGGCGCCGAAAAATAAACCTAAACTTGGAAAGCAAATGTAACCTGAAACCAATCAATTCAACTCAATAAAACCTAAATAACGCTAGTGCCAATCAAACACCTAATAAAACAGAAGCAGAACAAGCCCATGTTATCAAAGCAAAACTTTATCTAGAATGGCTATTTGGCTATTTAACTGATTTCCTACCAAGCTGATATGGTACATAATGTTGTTCTATAGTGGGGAGCCCTACATAAATCATTTCACAATTAGGACACCTCAGGCGCTGAGCCATAAAGTCAACTTTGTGAAGCAGGTATAGCCTAGAAAGAATGATGAAAGATGATTCAGTCCCATAACACCGTCCTGGGGCAAAACCAGACCCACTCCCAGAAAATCAAGAGTGGAACAAGCCCGAACTATCAAAGCAAAATTTTCTCCTTGATTTTAGATCAAAGAATTTTCACTATATTTACCAAAAAAAAGCGCTTTTGCGAAAAAATATTTGTATTTTAGCAGTGGGACATTTTTCTGTTTTAAAATACTGTATTTTGATTGATTTATGTGAGATGGCCGAAAAAAAAATTCGTGGGTGTCTTGCATTTTCTTTTTTCATTCTGAAACCCTACTCAAAATATAATGATTACGTTTGGAAATGACTCCATCTGGTCCAATGTTTTATCTTTCAAAAAACGCATCATGAAATACAAACTTATAAGTTGGCAATTTGAAGAAATTAACAATTGCTTTAAGTGGCCGAAGACATTTTTTTAGTCCTGTATGAGTTGAAAATACTTTTTGACAATTATTTTTCAGTTGATTTTTTATTCCCTAAAGAATAGATTTAACACCTTTGTTTAACTAAATTGTTATTGCACGCATCAAACTTGTCAAAACTTTTACCATACTCTTGCGAAATAATTTCACACCAGCAGTCGTTTTCTTTTTTCTCCGTATATCCGTCTTTTAAAATAAAAACAGGAAGAAAGATAAAGTAAAATAATGCCAGAAAAAAGAATTCTTTAAAAAAAATAAACAAAAATGAATTGAACAGCAAGAAAATATTTAGAGAATCTGGCGCTTAGAAAGTAAACAGAATGAAAAATAATGAAAATTAAGAACATTGGCTGAAGACACGAAAACAACAAATTTGTCACCTTTTTAAGTAAATATCAAAAAGAGAAACGTGTAAGTTTGGCAAAGAAATACATGAACACTTATTCATTTTAATCAAATTGAATGGAGCTGATGACTGTAATATTTGCATAATAATAGAATTTCTTATTGCTCTCAATACACACATACACGCGTATATATATATATATATATATATATATATATATGTGTGTGTGTGTGTGTGGGTGTGGGTGTGTGTGGAAGTAAATAATGGAAGTAAATCCGACAATAGAGAGAAAAAATGTTAACAAGGTTATCCAAAAAGAAGAGTTTAATGAGAAAGAAAATCTACGTTACAACGTTTTGGTTCTAATGAACCACCCCCAGGACTAGGAAGATATTTTGTGATGTTAAATCACCGATGAGTGCGTAATAAAATGCATAATATAAAAACAAGAAAAAAATGCTATATATACAGAAGATAGGTAACAGTTTAATCAATAAATCAGCGTTCGTGTTTGAAAATATGTCACGTGACTGTTTAGGAACATTCTGTAGAACTTATTTGTTCTATTTGTTCACCTAGAAAGATTTGAATCAGAAGAAGAAAGAAAGAAGGAAAAGAAAAGTAAAGGAAGGGAAGAATGAGATAAGGAAAATGAAGAAAGGCGGGAGAATGTAAAAGAAGAAGAGAGAGAGAGAGAGAGAGAGAGAGAGAGAGCGACGAGAAGAAAAGTAAAGAAGCAAACAAAACAAACTGAATAGCTAAATAAATAAGGTTAATCACAAAAACCGATGTAGTTTGATATTTCATAAATATTAAACATCCATCAGTGATTTATCATCACGAGATATCATCGTTTCAAGTCATGATGGTGGTTCATTTGAACCGAAACATCGACTTTCTTTCTCATTAAATTCTTCTTCTTGGAATACCGAATTTATCAATGTATATATATATATATATATATATATATATTCATCATCAACATTAAGTCGCACAGATGGAACGGACTTCCTTTTCTCTCTTCATTCATCCCTATCATCCATGGCTTCAGTAGGTCCTCTAAATTAATCCTTACAGAGCTGATGTAAGTTCTTTCAGATCAGACAACACTTGGATGCTCTCTGCGATAGGAAGTACGTGGCCGTGTAGCTGCTGTTTTGTTGGGTGTTGCCTCTAGGATTTGTTCAAAACGTAGCCTTCTTGTATATTTCCGATCTAGCTTTTTCTCCAAGCGTTTTGTTAGCGTCCACATTCTGCATCCATATTGTAATACTGACATAGGTACCGCTAAGAAAAATCCCGTTTTATTTTAACTGATTGATCAGACATCCATGTGATCGATAACCTGTCGATAGATGTGCGCTCCTTTGTGAGGCCAATGCTGACATCACTTTCAAAAGATTTGATATAGCTTCTGAGCTTTGTAAACGTGAATACTAATTTCAGTGGTAATGTAGAGTAATGTATGTGACCCAGGGTTTCATGCATTTTGCATTCGTCAGACACAGTGAAGATTTAAAAAAAACATTGATATAATTAATTTTTGGTTAAAAAAATGGAGGTCATTTGTTATTGCGAGCCGAAGTTTGTGTATTATTAAATGTTTGTATATTTGTGTATACGGTGTTTCTCAGCAATATATATATATATATATATATATATATATATATATATATATATATATATATATATTGTAATGGTAGATAAATATACATTAGATATTCATATTTATTTCATAGAACTTACACTGCGACCTCTGGGTTTCGTGGAGATTTTTTTGCAAAACAGCATGCATCGGGTGATTAACCGCGACCTTGGATAGGAATGCTGAGTCTTGTAATCGTATCCCCAATACTTACCGCCTTCCATAGTTGTTGTCTATCGCACCAGATAAGGAGAACAAATAATTGGATTTATAAGACCAAAAAATCCAACCGTGATCGCCCTTCGGGGCCCGTGGCGCAGTGGTTAGAGGCGTTGAGTCACTACGGTTCCAGGTGAGCATTGTCAGAAGATAGCGGTTTCAATTCCTACTCAATAGGTTTACTTGGTCAAAAAATATGGTGCGATAGACAACAAATATGGAAGGCAGTAATTACTGGGGATACGGTTACAAGACTCAGCATTCCTATTCCGAGGTCGCAGTTAATCACCTGAAGAAAGCCAGAGGTGAAATTTGGCTGAAACGTAGTGAGAAAAACAACAAAAAACCTACCAAGATGAGGACAAAAGGTCCGCATAAAAAGCATTCCCAATAAAGACAACAAGTATCAGGCAGTTAAGAAAATTTCCTTGTCATAACTGCCTGATGATTGTTGTTTGGCAAAGAACTCAATGAAACCCAGGGATCGCAGTCTAAGTTCTATGAATTAAATATATATAACTAATATAAATCTATTTATTATTATTATATAATAGCTCTATCCTAGATATTGAACACTTTCCATATTATGGTGCACTTGATACGACACAAATCCACAAAGTGATTTAGTGACAACCAAAACTGTTATAATATATATATGTATATATATTTGCGCTATATACTGGCATGCATCTTTACATATATACACATACTTCTGCTGTCTGTTGATGGGAAGGGATGAGAAAAGAGAAGGGAAGAGTGCAACATTTGGTCCTCCATTACCTCACCAAGTGTGATTGTAAGAACCATAAACCTCTCTCTCTCTCTCTATATATATATATATATATATATAATCATAGACCTCTCTCTCTCTTCCCGTCTCTCTCTCTCTATATATATATAGGAAAATAAGAGTATTTTTTTTAAATAGGTAAAATATACAAAGGATAATTTTATCTTTAATTGAGATGTTCGGTAATGTAGAGTGTTTCGGTTTTTGTATTGAAATATCATCAAAGCATTTAAATATGTAATGTTGTATCTTCAGAATTTTATTTTAAAAAGTAATAAAATATAATTCGGAAGATACAATGTCATATATTTAAATAATGATTGTGAGATTGCTCCCGAAACATTTTCGGTCGCAATACATAAAACAATCCACACTATAATCGACCTTCGGATCAATGGCCACGTGTCAAGTCATGTCTGTTAGGAGGCAGAGACAAATAACCCACTCATAGAACAATCAAAAGTTTTAAAAAGATGGAAATATCTGACTTTCGCAAATAGTTCAGCTATTACAAATCATCTTCTGAATCAGTAGTTTTTTCATATATATATATATATATATATATATAAGGTTGTAAAGCCTCAACAGTCAGACCAATCTACCAGGATTTTACCAACTGGATCATAATTGACTCAGTCTTATCTTTTATTTAAAAGATTTTTTCCATATATCAGTTTGTATAATTTTCATTTGCAAATCTTATCATCTGTGTTTTTTCACTCTATCAGACTCTTATTGGTTATATATATATATATATATATATATATATATATATATATATATATATATATATTGCAACTGTATATAGTTGTCCCTCTCTCACTTGGTGGTTTTGTGGCCGAAATGCGTTTTGATTTGGAAAGTGCTCAATATATGTGATAGAGTGATTAGAAAATAAAATAATTGGTAGATAGATTCGAGATTTTATGCATATCTAATAGCTTGGATGCTTATCAGCGACCAATGGTTGCATGCAATCTTTATATTTTCAGGAAGAAAAAGAAAGAATTCGAAAAAATCGAAAAAATCGAAAAGATACAATCAAAAGACTGTTTCCGTTAGAATTGGATATAAGTCTTTTGTGTGAGTGTGTGTGTTATTTGGTTATCGTTGTATGTGGTCGTATATGTGATTGTTAATGTATGTATGTGTGTGTGGCAGATTTGAGGAAAAGTATATTGGGCCAAAGACTGTCCCTATCGTACAAAAAAAATCTCAAAACTGGGATAAATTCGGACATTAGGGCTCGCAGTGTAGAAACAGAAAAATAATTAAAAACAGAGTCAGACATACAAAAAGCTAGGACGAGTCAGACAATGTCGTTCGTAAATACATAACAGTCAAAGCCGGTAAGATTTTAGTTAGACTCTGACTCTGATCTATCAATAATAAACATACAAACTTGAAGAAAATTAAATAGTCCAATAAAAAAGATGACAAGCAAGGCGGTGCGAACGGTAACAAGAGACAAAATAAAATTTGAAGACGAAATAATTATCCCAGTATCACTGAATGGTATAATCAAAAAATTAAGTCTTCTTACTGAAGGGCACAGAAAATTTGTTTGGTTCGGACTAGTTTCAGAAATTTAATCTCTAGGATCAACCAATTAATACGTTTTGCCAAAAAAGTAGAATGCATTACGACCGAAGCAGAAAAAATTAAGATGGAACAAAAAGGTAGTTTCCCTGAAGTATTTTCAGCTGATCTTGGCAAATTTACTAAAATTACGGCAATTTACTAAAATTACGACCGAAGAAATAAATAAAGAGGTAGACCGATTAGTGAATATGGGCGTATTATCGAAAGTGGAATTCAGCGATAAGCTACTCCCGAAACAAAATAAGCTGCGAAAGACCACATCAGCGCCTAAAAAAGGTTCAATCCGGGAGAGAAAAAATTACTTTAAAAGATATCAAAATAACACGTCCTGTTGGGAACGTAGAATAGTTAAAGAACCAGTTACAGAAACGTCATTTGAACGACTCCAACAACGTCCCACAAACAGAAGGAGAGCCAATAGACACTATTTTCGACATGTTCCTCAATCAACACCTGAAAAACGTCGATCAGGGAGAATAAGAAAATTCACCGACCCGTTGATGATCGACCCAAAAAGAAAAAAATATTAACAGTACTTTTACGAAGTAAAAATCACGGGGGAGGGGTGTTGCGGGAGTCTTACCCATCTCACCATAATGGACTCTTCTCACCGTTATTAGTACGGAGAGATTTCGCTGCCAGACGGGCAGATCAATATCGGTGTTATCTGAAAAGTACGACACTTCTTACTTTTTCTATGTAACTCTATCATCCTCGTGTAATATAATCTGTAATCTAATATCCGTGTTTGTGTTTTCATTAGTGACCCTTTCCGGGGCTACAACTCCAACCAAACAAGATAATGAAATAATTGATACAATTAATCATCACAGTAATTAGTTCATACTATCCCCCAAGCTAAATGTTATTCTCTTTAGTATAGGTTACCTAATACTTTAAAAGGTTGATATGCCATTAAACAAAGAAACCAAATCAAACCAAACCTAATATTTTAAGGGTTTTTTTTTTTTGTATTTTGTTTGTTTATTTGTGGATTTTCGTTTATTTTCTTTTTCTTTTCGGCTGGTTGTAGGGTTTGTGGGTTGCAATTTATGCCGTATAATCAACAACAATTTTTCGAATTACCATATGAAGTATATTCAGAATGTATTTCCAAGGAAGCAGAATAAATAAATAAATAAATAATGAAACGTTAATTTTTTATAATTTCCTCTGGCAAAAAATACATTTAACGTGTTACATTCTCCAAAACATTTTTCTTTTGATTTCTATCAAGTAATCACTATCAAATCATCAATATCAAATAATCTACTTAATATACATCATAAGATGTGAAAAAAATTGTTCAGTTTGGTAATTTAAGCCTTAAAAATATAAAACTGGAGGAATGTTGGAGCAGAGAGGGGTTATACTGATATAAAAAAAAATCAAAACGAAAATCTTATTCATAGAAAAATGAGCAAAAAGTTTTCAGTTATTCTGTAAAATCTGATAACCTTTAAACTCTTTCAGTAAATTTTGAATCTTCGATCCCGTAATTCTGTGAATGTATTACATATGCTTGAATGTTGCTCATTATATATATATATATATATATATAGTGTTATGAAAACACTGAATTCAAATCAGTTAAACCCCACTTAAAATTGACCTTGCGTCTTTTCTTGCTCTAGTGGAGGGGTGGGGTAAATACATTTATGTGTATGCATATATGTGGAAAAAATTTATGCATATATGTATGTATTTATATATATATATATATATATATATATATATATATATATATATATTCATTGCACTATTTTTCCATTTCTTGTTTATAAGGACGTAGTCTATCTGAGCTTTAGTATCGTTTGCGTACGTGTATGTCCATAGTTTGCCCTCCCTTTTTTGCTAGTTTGTACTGAGGCATGCTAATCTATTTTCTATCATGAAATCTGTTAGATGTTGCCCATTCCTATTTGACGTGTTGTGGAGGCTGTATTTGTTGTTTCCGTTTTTCCCGATTTGGGCATTCATGTCTCAGCCAATGACTAACATGTTGTGTTTCGGGATGTTACGCACTAATGAGGATAGCTCATCGTAGAAGGTGACTAGTTCAGTTTCTTCACTAACATTGGTAGGGCTGTAGCAGATGATTGTTGCTCTGGGGTTGCCGTCAAAAGTAGCTGCCATCATGCTAGGTTGTATTTTCTCAATGCTATCCTGCGTTTTTAATGCTCTAGGTCCTATAAGTAATCCTACCCCTCCTACTGCAGCGTTGACAGAGTTTTTCCATGCGGATACAGTGACGAGCGACCAGCCATTGTCAGTTTCGTGATATTTGATATCTTCGGTGTGCGTGTATCTGTGTTCTTGTATGCATATTATGTCAATCTTATGTTCTTCGGCCGATGCGATTAGCTCTGGTAGTTGTCCTATTCTATTTAAGGTTCTTACGTTAAATGTGGCTATTTGTAGTGTTTGCTTGCATTTTAGTAGTTTCGATTGTTTGAGCTCTGTAGCTTATTTTTCGAACACTGAGGCCAGGGCTCCAACCTCAGCAGGAAGCGCCCCTTTTTTACCCGCGTGAAGAGCGATGCGGTTTGTGTATGTGGTTTGAGTGTGGGTCATGGTTATCTTTCGATGGCTGTTTTATTCTCTTCTATAGAAGCAACTCTTATAGAGGAGCAGCAGTAGTTCCCCGATCAAACTAACGATCCTGAGCGTGAAGTCGTCGAACTCACGTCCAGGACCTGTTTAGGTATTAAGTTTGGTCGTCCATGGGTTTATTCAAATACCTTTACGTACATCATGCTGCTTCCAATGTGTACGTAGTAAAACAATTTAAAAAAATAGTGCAATGAATTGCGAGGCACACTCCTCTTTTGAGGGTGTGTCCACCGATCACCGAATAGTCACGGCGAAAATACGGTTAAGCCTACGAAAAAACACCAAACGAACAGCGACCACCAAACACTATGACTGGGCCCTATTGAACAACAGATATAAGAGATAAATGCGTATTAGAATTAAGAAACAGATTCGAAACACTACAAGAAAAGACCAAAAAAAGTCCACCAAACGACGAATATGAAAATTTCGTCAATGCACACCTCGAGGCAGCAGCGAAATGCATTCCAACAAAACTTAAAACTAAATATAGAGTCCCATGGGAAACTTTAGCGGTGAGAGAAAAACGTGCACTAGTGAAAACAGCCTCCAAAAACTATCGAAAAAACACAACAAACACAAATGCCTTAAAACTAAAAACGGCACAATATAAATTAGCAGGCATATATATAAAGGAACAGACAGAATACATTCAAAATCAGATAGATAAGATTAAAGAGTCGGTGGAAGATAGACAATCTAGGATAGCCTGGCAAACAATAAACGAAGTGAGTAGAAGAAAGAACACAGCCAAAGCAAAACTGAAAGCAGCAAACCGACAAGAAAGAATAAAACTGTGGAAACAGCACTTCGAAAACTTACTAGGAAACCCACCGAAAATAACACATGAACCAATCACCAGAATAATTAGCAAACAATTAGACATTAAACTAGGACCGTTCACACAAGAAAAAGTCGACTCGGTTCTCAGAAAAATTAAAAATAGGAAAGCTGCAGGGCTGGACGAAATTCCCCCGGAAGTATGGAAGACCAGACAATTCGACGACATACTGCTCCGACACTGCAACGCAGTATACAATCAAAATCCGATCGATAGATGGATGAAGGGATGCATACACCCCTTCCCTAAAAAGGGGGACCTCGGATTAGCCAAAGGCATAACACTTACATCCATAGCAGCCAAAATCTACAATGCCCTACTACGAAACCGCATAGAACCCAAAATCGACAACATACTTAGAAAAAAACAAAATGGCTTCCGAAGAAATAGATCCACGACCTCACAAATATTAACCATCCGTAGAATCCTTGAAGGTGTACGGGCAAAAAATCTACAAGCGACATTAATATTTGTTGACTTTACCAAGGCTTTCGATTCCATTCACAGAGGAAAGATGGAACAAATCCTACTAGCGTACGGCATACCTAAAGAAACCGTAGCGGCAATAACGATTCTCTATAGAAACACTAAAGTAAAAGTACGATCACCAGAATACTTAGACATTGTAGCAGGAGTACTACAAGGGGACACGCTGGCTCCGTACCTCTTTATTATTTGTCTAGACTATGTACTTAGAACATCGATTGACAAAATCAAAGAGAATGGCTTCGAACTGACGAAGAAAAGAAGCAGAAGGTACCCCGCAACAACAATTACTGACTCCGACTCCGCCGATGACATAGCGATACTGGCAAATACACCTGATTAAGCCGAAACACTACAGCATAGTTTGGAACGAGCAGCAGCAAGCATAGGCCTCTATGTTAATGCACACAAAACGGAATATATGTGCTATAATCAAACGGGGGACATCTCCACTCTAGAAGGAACCCCTCTTAAACTAGTAGACAAATTCACTTACCTAGGAAGCAGCATCGAATCAACCGAAAAGGACATCGAAACGAGGTTAGCGAAAGCATGGACAGCTATCAATAGGCTATCGATTATATGGAAATCAGACCTAACCGATAAAATGAAACGCAGTTTCTTCCAGGAAACGGTCACATCGATACTGCTATATGGCTGCACTACATGGACGCTAATAAAACGGCTGGAGAAGAAGCTAGACGGCAATTACCCAAGAATGCTACGTGCAATCTTAAACAAGTCCTGGCGGCAACACCCCACAAGACACTAACTGTACGGCCACCTGCCCCCTATCACGAAAACGATTCAAGTTAGACAAATCAGACATGCAGGACACTGCTGGAGAAGCAGGGACGAACTCATAAGAGATGTACTCTTATGGACCCCCACACATAGTCGTGCAAAAGCAGGACGACCAGCACGAACATACATTCAGCAACTATGTGAAGATACGGGATGTTGTCCTGAAGACCTATCTAGGGCAATGAACGATAGGGAGGAGTGGCAAGAGAGGGTTAGGGATATCCATGCTACCAGCGCGATATGATGATATATATATATATATATATATATATATGTATGATGAGACTCCCATAAGTTTCCAGACTTCTTTATACAGTCATTTGAAATTGTCGTAGACTCTTGAAAGTACAATATGTTATTCTTATACATCTTATGAGATGACTGGCCAATTTTTTTGATTTCAGGTTCAAATGAACAGCTACAGCAGCAATTGGAATACAACCCTACTAAAGCCTGATTATCATTGCTGGGGAATTTCAATAATGTAATCTGGACGTGATGACACTTTAGAAGAACAATATGCAATAAAATTATGTTTTAAACTTGGAAAAAATGCCACAGAAACGTATGGAATGCTTTAGACTGCTTTTGGAACATCTTGCATGAATCGAGCATCAGTTTTTGAGTGGCATAAGAGATTCAAGGAAGACAGGGAGTCTGTGAGGGATGATGAGTGGTGTGGGAGGAGCAAGAAAGTCAATACACGAGAGTTGATTGGCCATAGTGTTAGGGTTAGGGTTACTATGTTGAGGTTTTAAGTGAGTTCAGGAAGAGATTCGGTCGGAAGAGGCCAGCACTCTTCAAATCGGGTGAGTGGCATTTCCACCAGGACAATACACCAGTCCACAACTCCATCCTTGTCACAGACTATTTGAACACGATGGGCATCCAGACAGTTCCTCACCGTCCCTATAGTCCAGACGTTGCTCCCTGTGACTTTTGATTATTCCCTAAGGTCAGAGGCTGTCGTTATGAGACAACTGAGATGAAAGAGGCTGTGACGAATTTCATTGACACGCTCACACAAGAGGACTTCCATGGGGCCTCCCAGAAGTTGTTGGAACGGTACAAGAAGTGCATTGCAGCCAGAGGAGATTACTTCGAAGGAGACTAGAGTTTCATGCGTGTACAATCAATAAAAGTGCCCATACGAAAAAAATCTGGAAACTTATTTAATGATCCTCGTATATATATTTACGGAAATAGGCCACAAGAATACGAGGAAGACGATTAACCCAGGAAAAATGTTATAAAATTTGCATACTTTGAGGATGTTTATATTCTTTTTTATTTTGCTGTAAATAAGCTAATAACAGACAAGACCGAAAGGATTAAGGGTTTTCTAAATTCTTTAAGCATAATGGTCTAATTCATTTCAGTTAATGGAATTTTTTCCAAACGTGGTAGAGAGAAACGTAATTAAAAAATGCAATATTGAATGTGTTGTTTTTTTTTTTTTGTTTTTTTTTTTTGTTTTGTTTAATGGCATATCAACCTTGTTGGGTTTTTCAATGCTGAAGCCATCCAGGTAAAAAAAAAACATTAGTGGTACTATTTAAGCCATGGCCGACGAAATTATGAGGTTGATACCGTTTCCAAGGGTATAAGTCCGAATGTGAACGTAATAATGAGATCGGAATAGAACTCACTTACTAGGATACCGCAGTCCAACGTTAGCCACTACATCACACGATCCCTTCAACTTTGAGGAAAAAATTACAGTAATATTTTGACATGCATTGTGAGTAATCAATTTCCTTCAAACTGATATTAGCGTTACGTTTGGTTGTTTGTTTGTTTATGTTTTATGGCATATCAATCTTTATACGTTATTTAACGCTCAATCTATTCTTATACGAATGAACTGTTCTATTTTGAACAATTTGGTTTGGCATATGTACTCAGTTTAATCGTCAAAAACATTTCTTTTTCAAGTTATTCAGTTTCGTCAAACTGTTCTAATTCAAACAATCGAGTTTAGTGTAAGTACGCGGTTTACATGTCAAAACAGTTCTATTTCAAGTAGTTCAGTTTAGCATGAGTACACATTTTTGTTCTATTTAAGCAATGGACCCTATCAGGTGCTACCACTCCGGGTGACAGTGGACCTGGGAACGAAAGCAATGAAGGAGTACTCCGCATTCCCCAAAATTCCAGTTGCATTACTGGAAACTCACCATCAGATTGTTTAGTGTCCTATCCAGGACACTCATTGGAGAGGTTCTTACCCCACAGCAGAGAAGCAGCCCCTGCCGACTAGGCAAGTTAATGTAACATTCTTGGATAAGATATTTCCTGTGTGTTACAAGTCACACACTAGAAACTTTGGCTCAAGATAAAACCCATTCAATATAATGCTTCTTTATATTCAGCAAAGTTAATTATGGCTCACCTTGCTAAGAAAGGGATTCAAAGACAACAAATTAATCGAATAACCTTCTGTCTAATCTAATAGAAAATTTACGATATAACATGAAAAGAAGCAAACTGCGACTTTTAAATAAACTTTACTATAGTGAAACATATCATTCGAATAAAGAAGCACACAAAAATGGATTTCTCAGCAGCACTAATCTTTATTGAATACCTTACAACTATGTTGCATGGACAATAGCAACTTGATTCAAAAGTGTTAGATTTTAGATGGGGCTTGAGGGTTATTTATTATATTGCATATATACATTCACCTTAAAAAAACGAAGGTACTCGACCAGCCTGCATCCCAGGAAGAGTACTGTTCTCTCCACATACCATTGACATGATTGAGTTAAAGACAGTCCATCGATTCACCTACCTGCAGTGCACCATTACCTCAGGTGCCAAAATCGACAAAGAAGTAGACAATAGGCTGGCAAATGTGAGCAGATATGGATGTGTGTAAAAATGCATGTGGTTCAAGAGAACCCTAAAAAGGGCACCAATACCTGTATGTATAGAGTCAAATTCTTTTCAAACTTTCTGTGTGGCTCAAATTTGTCGTTACCACTTGCGACTCCTTGCTGTTGCACAGATGCTTCCAAATCAATGATCGCAACATCTACTGGAGTGACTTCGTCAGTAATTCTAAATCCTTGAAAAGACGAATATCACCAGTATTGAAGCCATGCTACTGAATTCCCAGCGACGGTGGGCAGGTCACATCTCCTGGATGAAAAATCATTATCTGCCCAAGATCACATTGTACAGCAATCACCCTATTGGTAATTGCAACTGAGGGCCGACAAATAAGCAATTCAACGACTGCTTAAAATTTCCAGTCACATCGACCATCGCCAATAATCAACCCTTGCTGAGAACCGTAACCCTTGGCGTCTCAGCACCAAACATGCTGTCTTCTACCGTAAAGACAAGCTGCAGGAACGCCTTCCAGGAAAAAAGTGCAGGAGTAAGAATTGCAACACTTTTCTGTTAAACCCTGACCAAACCTTCACCTGCCGCCACAGTGACTGTAACTGCCTGCTCCACATCGGCCTTGTGAGATAGAACGTATGTGGAGTTAGCGCTGAATATCTCCTTCTTGATATTCTTTCATGATTCGAAGCTATGATGATAATGACGATATATATATATATATATATATATATATACATCGTCATTATATATAGATACTGAGTTTATGTTAGATCTTGCTCGTGCAGGATATATATATGCGACACAAGATCAGTATTTAAGCAGAGTCTATCCCGTTTTAATTCAGAGTTTTACTTCTCCAAAATATGTCGCAACACTAAGGTTAAAGAGCCAAATCTGTCCAATTATTTATCCATAGCTGGATGCAGATACTTCGATTCTTACCTTTTCCAAGCGTATTCGTGCCATGGGAAATGCAAACAGACTTGTCCTGGTTTGTGCTCGGGTCAACGTGTCCATTTCCAACGAAGGTAACCATTACACCACGAACATCTCCATATAGGCCTTCGCATGGGGAGACAATGACATGTTAGGTCATTTTTGACAACGGAAAGAAGTGTTTCACATTTTGCGTTTGAATGTTGAGATGAGACAACACCAAATTTGCTACAGTCTCTTGCATGTTGATTATTTTCTTTGTATTTGCACTTGCAGCACACACACACACACACACACACACACACACTCTCTCTCTCTCTCTCTCTCTCTCTCTCTCTCTCTCTCTCTCTCTCTTCTTAGGTGACGGATTTTACTTGACTTTTATAAGTAACCAATGACGTCCACCTAACCAAGCGTTCCATAGACAAGTTCATCAACATGACCTGAAAGTATATTAAAAATTTCAATTTAAGTCATGAAATTCCTTTTAAATAAAAACATCCTAATTTCTCATATGTGAATCAAATTATCTCAGTTCATTATCGGTAGGGATTACAGAGGGATATGATTTCTACCCACGACCATCTCCCCACCCAAAAAGAGATGTCCTGAATATAACATTACATTGCATCCGACGATAATGTTCCAGTTCTTGATGGCTCAGTCGGCTGGAGGAGCTGCAGAATAAACCGACTGCATCTCTGCAGAGGGGCGACATTCACCATGAGTTTCCTGGATATGACACTAAACAATCTGATGGTGAAGCTTCAGTAATGCTGCAGCTTTGGGCAATGCAGAGTGTCCATTCCTTGTCATCGCTCCCATGTCGACTAAGGCTCGGCGTGATAGACCCGGATAAGGTCTTATCTATGAGTCCAATTGAACTGTTTGAAATTTAAACTGAATGCAAACAAATGAATTATGCTAAATTGAATAGTTTGAAATAGAACTGTTTCATCGTTTAATTATACGTAAACAAATGACTGTTTAATTGAATTGTCAGTGATACATATGAATACTTTAAAATAATTAACTGTGAATAACAAATGATTAATATTAAAAAGAATTATTCGTTTTACATAGAAAGAAGACAAACCAATTTTCTGTGTAAAAATGCACTTAGAAATCATATAATCAATATATATTTATAGAGAGGATTTTGCATTAAATAACTAAGAGAGGTGCCCGTGATGTAAAGAGGTGTCCGTGGTATAATGGTTATCGTCGTAGGAAATGGACACGGCGACACAAGTTCAAATCCTGGACGAGACTGATTGAAATTCACATAGCACTAATACCCTTGGGAAAGGTATGAATCCAAATATTCTCCCTCCAGCTATGGGTAAATAGTTTGGCAGACTAGGTTCTTCAGCCTTGGTGAGGCAACTAGTCTAGGAGAAGGAAAACTTTGAATTCAAACCTGTTAATCTTCGCTTAAAATTGACCTTGTGTCATATCCTGCCCGAGCGGAGGGAATCTAAATGAATCTAAATAACTGTTATAAGACATTGTGCAATTGTACAAATGTTAAAAGTTCAGATGGACCACCAACAGAAGAGTGATAAAAGGCAACAGAGAATTGAAGAACGTCTAATGGAACTGCAGGTACACCAACAAAATGATCTACAACAACAACAACAACAGCAGAGGAATGAGGAAAGACTCCTCAAATAACGAATGGAACAGCAACAACAACAACAAAGAAATGAGGAAAGACTCCTCCAAACATTAATGAAAAGTGAGGAACGACAGCACTAAATGAAAGAGTTACAATCAAAATCGTTAAACGGCACTAAAACTTCTTCCCCAGGGTACTATTTATTGTACCACAGAAACTTTTGAGTATGTACCAGAAAACGATAAAACCTTTGATTCATTCTACAGACGATATGAAGTCGTATTTAACGGGGACTGCAAAGAATGGTCAAACAAAAAAAAAGGTACGTTTGTTACTCTGGAAATTGGGTACAATTGATTTTATCCTCAAAAAAAAAAACATTGGATCTGGAGTTCTCAGAGAAAGTTAAGTAATTATCTGAATTGTTTGTGCCGAACACATCTCTTTTTCATAAGAGATGGAAATGCCTTAATATATTTAAGGATGACCAGCAAGATTATTTGACGTTTGTGGCGACAGTGAATAAACACTGTAACGATTTCAAGTTAGCAAGATTTAACCGCAGACGACTTCAAATGTCTTATTTTCGCACAGAGTGTGGTCTCAGCAGAAAACGCAGAAATTAGACGCCGTGTGTTAACTAAACTAGAGAACCAACAAGGTCTGACCCTTAAAAAATAAAATGCCAGAGGGTAATATCCGTTAAAAGTGGGGGGGTGTCCTCGTGGTGTAATGGTTAAAGCGTTGGACTGCGGAATCGTAGTACGAGAGTTCGTACTCCAGTCGCGCTATTACGTTCACTTTCGGGCAAATACCCTTGGGAAAGGCATGAGCCCCCTTATCCTCCCAGCTATGGGTTAAATAGTTCCACGACTGTTCTTCTAGGAGAATGGCTTTGGCATTAAATAACCTAAAAAGTGTTGATATGCCATTAAACAAAGAAACCAAACCAAACCAACCGTTAAAAGTAACTCTAAAACTATTGAGGTATCGGGACTTGCTCATATTAAAAAGATCAAGAGCAAACCGACACTCTATTCGGCACAGAAAGAGAAAAGTAAAATTCTGCGATTAAATATTTACGACAAAGTACGAATAGACAGAAAAATCCACCACCAGGACCATATTATATCTGTGATGACCTGAGGATTTGCCCAGAGAAAAAGAAGAAAACCTATAAAAACTGTGGTAAAGTTGGCCACGAAGTAAAACGTTGTTGGTATGCCAAAAAATTGAGGAAACCCTGAAATAAAATAAGACAAACACAGTCAGGCAATATAGGCTATGGGCCAAGTCCTCGAAAAGCCTCTAGTTTTGAAATTCTGTCGGCTATAAAAGTGGAGTCAATAATTTTTACATATTGATTTAGATAAAATCAGGAAAAAAGTGTTTAGTTTTGGTTCACGCGTAAGTTATTGCATCATTAATTGATTATTTAAGTTTTAATTCACTAAATTACGCGTAGCTCTACAAGAAAATTTCAGGGTCAATACTTCAGGGTAATAACAGAGAAGAAACTGCTGAAGAAGATGAACTACCATCTAAAAAGTGACGGAGTCTTCGCTCCAGTTTTGAGCAACCATCAGTATCAGCTAGATCAAAATATGTTTTACCTCGTATATGTATTCTCTGCCAAAAAGAAAAAAAAAACAGTTGTGTCTAAATTAACACAAGCACAAAGTAAAGAACCCCTGCTGCTCAACCACAGATGCAGTCAAATGAAATCACCCGTGAATGTGAAGCCATGACTGACAAAGGAGAACATTGTGGAACTCAAACAGATCTCCTACAGAGTCGCATGAAACGGGATAAGACTGACGTTGTGCAGATTGTTGACTCAGTGAAGAGCATGGTAAACCCATTTGACTATGAACAAGATGAGCTGATCCATATAACATCAGGAGTTATTACAACTCAGAATGTTCAAACTGATCTTCTGTCTGCAAATGCCAGAGGGGAATTAGAGTTCATAAAGTTTTGTGAACAGCATCTACAAACAAGAACAGTGGACTTAACTAAACTACAATTTCAAAATTGAGTACCTGTCTTCTAAAAACATCTGTCATGCCGACGGTTTATCCCGACTTGTTCCGAAGAACACCAATGTATTCGAGGAGTCAATCATCGCAACATTAAGGACTAACTGCGAAATAAAGAATATGATCGCGGATACTATAAGAGAGCTCCATGTCACACTTGCAGACATTAAAAGGGAGGCTCTGAAGGATGTCTTTATTCATACCACAAAGAATAAAATCTATAATAAAGATCCTAATGTGCCGGAGGTTTTTTCACTCTGCGTGGTGATACCGAGCAGTCTGCAGAAAAAAATGCTGCGGGATTTTCATATGGGACATACTGGTCAAAACCGCACTAAAAGCCTCATGCGCTGTTATGTCTATTGGCCGAACAGGGACAAGGACATAGCAAACATGGTTGATTCATGTAAAGGATGCGCACACGCAGCAAAAGCACCAGCAACTACGTGTAAATCGTGGCCAAAAACCGACCAACCGTGGCAAAGGATCCACGTCGACTTCGCAGGTCCTTTGGATGACCAGTACTATTTCATTGTCGTCGATAGCCACACTAAATGGCCGGAAGTCCTGAAATGTAAAAGACTTACCACAAATTCCTACACAAACTATTTGCACACTTCAGCGTGGTTGATTGTGTAGTTACTGATAATGGGACGCAGTTCACGTCTTATGAATTCAAGCAATTCTGCGATACGTATCGGGTGAAACACATCACGACTCCGCAATACCATCCAAGTTAAAACGGTCAGGCGGTGAGGTTTGTGGACACGTTGAAGAGGGCTCTGAGAAAGGCACAAGGTACGCCGATAGATAGTGCGCTGCAACAGTTTCTGCAGGTGTACAGAATAACGCCTAACCCAAATACACCTATGGGACGCTCACCCATAGAAACTATGTTTGCGGGAAAAATGAGGTCGGTGTTTGACAAACTCATTCTGCGGCAAGCAAGATTTAAAAAGACAGTCACCCTTCAAAAAAAAAACTTTACGCTTGCGGCGAAAAAGTGTTATTCAAAGTTTACAAGAATAACAAAATGATTTTGAAAGTGGGCACAGTGAAACAAAGAGTTGGAAGACCTAGTTTACATTATCCAAGGCCCCCAAGAACATACATAAGCGCCATGTCAATCAATTGAGAAAATGCTGAGTTAATGATTCGATTGTTTCACCACCACAAACTTGCAAAGAGCCAATTGATATTATATTCGAGAACTTTCACCTCGAAGCATCCCAGGCTTCTCACGAGGTTAGACGTTCAAACAGGAAAAGGAAATTTACGGATCCTCAGTGCGTCGATCCTAAAAGGAAAAAAATACTAAACAGATTTTTTTCTTCAGAAAAAAACTTCTTGAAAGGGAGGTGTTATGGGACCGTAACCTACCCATTCATGGACTCTTCCATATTCTATATTAATCGAGAACCAAGTACCCTCGAAAATATTGGATACTCTACCGATATTCGGCTGACAAGTAAGCCAAGCTAACGCCACCACTTTTCTCTGTATCTTGTTACTCCAATATATCTTTAAACTTATACCGTGTTCCGAGTTGTCTTTACGTGGTCCCAACCTGGGTCCACATCAATAACCTATAATGCTTGATATGCAATAAAATCAAACCAAACCCACTCATATATATTTGATATATTTGTATGAAGAGGATTTGGCATTAAATAACCAACTATGATTGATATGCAATAAAATCAAACCAAACCCACTCATATATATATTTAATGTATATTTATAAAGTGGATTTGGCATTAAATAACCAACGATTATTGATATGCCATAAAACCCAACGAAACTAAATCATACATATTTCATACATATGTGTAAAAGGATTTAGCATTAAATAACCTACAAGGTTGATTTGTCATAAAACCAAACCAAGACGAAAATCCAATCCTGGATGTTTATGGAATGTGGAATATCCTTCTATAATCATTTCTCCTAGGTCCACTGAGACCCAGCATGGTTGTATATTAGGGTCCTATCTATAGGTTAGCAGATCTGTTTAAGAATTATCCGTATTCGATGGGACAGTGAACAAAACATGGAGGCCTTCTTAAATTAACGGATATCCGCGTAGGACATGCACTCGGCCAACCGTGTTCAAAACCTGAATAAGATTTTTTACATTTCATTTCTGGGTGATTCTCTAGGGGAAGGTGTGAATCCATTTATTCTGCCCGCAGTTACGGATAAGTAGTTAACTCAGGTAAGGCAACCAATCTAGGAGAAAGAAAACTTTGAATTAAACAATTTTACACGGCTTAAAAATTGAACATTTGTCACAATCTGCCCGTTGTAAAAGGCTTTGGTCAATTGATAAAAATATGTAAACCTTAATATAGAATGAAGGTGATTCCCTAAACTGTTGACAAAAAATAACCATGGACTGATTGACATGCCTTTAAGACCAATCGGTCCGAAATATATTCGTTTATAACTAAATTTTCAGATATAAAAGTAATCGATATTTTAAAATTGAATATCAAATTAATCAATACTACAAATGGTAAAAAGAAATAAATCGATGAAGATTAATATTGAATTATGTCGATCGTCGAAAGTTTAATATCAACTTGATCAATACACAAATTTCTTATATCAAATTAATTGATATTATAAAGTTTATTATAAAATTAATCCAATTTTTATATTTTAATATCATCGACACTCAATATCGGAATCAAACGGCACTATAAAATTTAATATCAATTTAATCTATACACACAATTTTAATATCAAATTATTCAGTATTTTATAGTTAATATAAATGTTGTTTTTTTTTCTTTTTAAACTACATATTATCTGAAACGCATCAGTTGTGGCTGAAGTTCAGTAATAAATGGTAGTATTTTAATAAAATTAATAATTGGAAAATCAATTTTTAAACGGAGTATCTAATCAATAGTTTTTATCTTCGTGTCGCCTGGAACGAAAGATTACGTTGACACCATCCCAACGAGCGTACTCCGTATGACACGAAAAAAAATCTGATGGTGAGGCTACAGTCTTGAAGATTTTTACCTAAAATTCTCTATGGTGTGCACAATCATCAGGCGGAAATATGAAAAACTGTAATTGTAACGAGTTTTTACGTTTTAACCTGCTCTGACACCACAGCCTCGATCATCTACTTATGCGAACGTTTCTTACTTGCATTTCTTTTTGGTTATTTTACTACTTGTGAGTTTTTATCTCGCCAGGTTTAACAGGTGTTCTTTCACTGGAGTCTGAGGTACAGCAAGTCAGATCTCCAGGAATTTTCCGCATATTCTTGCTGATATTATCTTTTTGTCAGTGTTGTCTCGATTCTTCTTCTTATTCTCAATTCCTTCAGTCTGCATGTTTTGGAGACAGTTCTAAACGTACGAACAACGAATAGTATCATAGACCTCTTCACATTCCACAGCTTTTTTCATATTCCTGGCAAATATTTGTCTATCTTTTCGCTTTCTTGCATTTTTAATCTGTTGTCCAGTGGAGCAAAAATCCATTAAATAAGAGGCTGTTTTTTTCTCGTCAGTTAAAACCACACATATATACATATATACACAGAGAGAAACCTAGGGAAAGAGAGGAGGAGAGAGCAGGGCCCTTGTTTTTGTTTGGAATTTGCATAAATTTAGAAAAAGACGTATAGAACTTCAAAAAAAGTTGTATTTGAAAACAAAGGTGTTCGTGGTGTAATGGTTACCGTTGTAACAAATGGACACGGTGACCCCGTACAAGCCATGGATGAGACGATTTGCATTTCACGTAGCATTAATATCCTTGGGAAAGGTATGAATTTAATTATTTTCTCTCCTGCTATGAATTCAAACATGCTAAACTCCGCTTGAAATCGACTTTGTGTCACATCTTGCTCGTGTGGAGGGGTTGAAAACAAATTTCTACATATAATCTTTAGAATCATTTCTCAAACCTATCAAATGAATCTATCGTTAGTTCCTTCAATACGGGAGATTGCAGTGTTGACATGCCAGAAACAAAGGACATTTATTAACGTTTCATATAGTGCTGTGTCGGTCGGATTTGTGAGATATGGTATTATGGGAGTGTTGAATGACCTCTATCTCGACTACATCTCATATGTAATGGTCCAGTGAGGGCTAGTGAGTCAGAAAACTGTGCGTCTGGAATAAAAGATTGCCTCTCATCCACGCTTGTGTTTTCCAACCCTTGAGACAGTGTAGAGACTTAATGAACACATATGATCTTCTAGTACGTACTCTGTCTCTCTAGGGTTTTATTTTCCCAAACATTCCTGTGTATACAGTAAAATTGACTCTTAAGCATTGTGAAAAAAAGAAAGGAAGCATGACATCTGTCATGTTGCTGACGACTTCAACACCCAATGTGGTAGAGTTGGTATTCGTGATTGTTGGAACCTCACTTAGTTTTCTGCATTAACGGCTGTTGTTCTTTCTGCTTACCTTTCAGTAAAAGTTTTTATCATCGGAAAGATAAAACGCATTCTGTGACGTGATATCGAAGGTCAAAAGTTATAAAGAGAATGAGAGACTAATTTCTGGGGAAGAAAAGATAGAAAAATAATTAGGCGAAAAAACTGTCAGAGATTCTACGGAAACAGCTATCTGGCCTCTGAGTGACTTAGCCCAAGTTACTTAATTAAAGATAACTAAAGAAAACCGGAAGTATCAAATCTGCGAAGATCTGTAACAACTAGAAACGGATATGTCCTCCCAGTGACACCAGGCAGAAATAAGCGGACAACTCCGGTTTGAAAGTTAGTCGACTGCAAGACGTAATAAAGTAAAGACGTCAGTTGAACATCAGCTACGGAGATGTAAGGACAGACGAAGATATCGGCCCTCATTTTGGACTGGGTTCCAAAATGGAGTTTCTCACCAGACGCGAACCCATGAAGACTAAACCAGGGAAGCATGTTCGAAATTCAAGAGAAAACCAAGGCAGAAAATTCAAGGTCTGTGCCTGCTCTCTCTTTCCCCTCATGTTGTTTCTCTTTGTCCACCTAACACGGTTGACTCAACTTTCAAACTCTCTTTCATTCTCAAGGCGACTACTTTAAAATTGTAGCAGTGAATAAACTAAGTTTAGTGAACTAAGTTTTGTATGTTCGTCAACTTTTCCTAGGGTGAGGTTACAACAGGGTCCGACTACTGTATAAGATGTAGCAATACCACGATTAACTCATTCGACACGTAGCGGTTCGACCGTACGTTTGCTCTGTAACTGTACAACATTCTATTTGAGACGTAATGGTGCAAACGTTCTATTTGGTACCGTTATATCACAATTCCAGCCCTTTATTTTTTTAACTTGTTTAGCAAGAGTTTTGTGCAGATCGAACGATTCTCTCCGGTCAAATTCCACAAAAAGTGACCCCACCAGGATCGTAAAAAATTTGAAACGGATACCTTCATACGCAACTCTTCTGAAATTTTATGGTCATTTATTATATCTCCGAGTGACTGTTCGGTTATTTCTGGAACTATTCATTTAAAGGTAAGTATTTTAATGATATAAGAATCCTGCATATACGCTTTGCGCTTTGCTGTTGAAGTGGGATATCTGTCAGCAACTTGTACGTTATTTAGTGCTAATCCATTTTATGCATATATAAATTAAATACAGAGGATTTGGTTTGGTTTGGTTTTATGACATAACAACCATTGTAGGTTTTTAATCCAAAATCCTCTTTATACATATATAGTAAATATATAAGGCTAGGTTTGATTGGGTTTTATGTCATATCAACAAATGTAGGTTATTTAATGCCAAATCCTCTTCATAGAGGATTTGGTTTGGTTGTGTTTTATGGCATATCAAACATTGTAGATTATTCAAGGCCAAATCAGCTTTATCATTATCACCATCATGTCACGCTATCAGCATGGATATCTGTGACCCTCTCCCGCCACCCCTCTCTATAGTCCATTGCTTCCGGCAGGTCTTCCTGGCAACATCCCGGATCGGCACAGAGCTGCCGTATGTAGGTTCGAGCTGGTCGTCCTACCTTTACTCGTTCATGTGAAGGGGTCCACAGGAGTACATCACTTAAGAGCTCATCCCTACTTCTCAAGTAGAGTACCGTATGTCTGGTTCGTCTAATTTTGATAGTTTTCGGGATGGCTGGTAGGTGGCCGTACAGCTGCTGTTTTGTGGGATGCTGCCCCCTGGACTTGTTCAATATTGCTTGCAGTATTCTTGTGTAGTTGCAGTCAAGCTTTTTCTCCATATATTTAGTTAGCGTCTATGTAGTGCATCAATATAACAGTATCGACACGACCGCAGCTTGAAAGAAACTGCATTTTATTTCATCGGTCAGGTCTGACTTCCGTATGAACAAAAGTCTATCGATAGCAGTCCATGTCTTTGCTAGTCGCGTGTCTATGTCTGCCCCTGTTGATTAGACACTGCTTCCTAGGTAGGTGAACTTGTCAACTAGTTTCACAGAGCTACTGTTTAGTGTGGAGATGTCGCCCCTTTGATTAAAGCAAACATATTCTGTCTTGTGTACATTGACATGGAGGCTGATGCCTACTGCGGCTCGTTCAGAAATGTATAGCTGGGTTTCGGCTTGGGCGGGTGCATTTGCCAGAAGCGCTATATCATCGGCGTAGTCGGCGTCGGTAATTGTTCGTGTGGGGTACCTTCTGCTTCTTTCTTTTGTTAACTTGAAACCATTTTCTTTGATTTTATCGGTAGATGTTCTAAGCCCGTAATGTCGACAGATGATAAAGAGGTATGGAGCTAATGTGTCTCCTTGCAGTACACCTACTACAATGTCGAAGCAATCTGTGTGTCCATCCGGAGAACGAACTTTTACTTTGGTGTTTCTATAGAGCATCATTATGGCTGCGACGATTTCTTTTAGTAGGTCGTAGGCAAGTAGAATTTGCTCCATCTTTCCTCTGTGAATGGAGTCAAAAGCCTTCGTAAAGTCGACAAATAATATTGTTACCTCTTGATATTTTGGACGTTCACCTTCAAGAATTCGACGGATAGTCAAAATTTGTGACGTCGTGGATCTATTACTACGAAAGCCATTTTGGTTCTTCCTAAGTATGTTCTCAATTTTGGGTTCTATGCGGTTGCGTAGTAGGGCATTGTATATCTTGGCTGCTATGGATGTAAGCGTTATATCACGTTAGTTCTTGGCTAATCCGAGGTTGCCCTTCATTGGGAAAGGGAGGATACATCCCTTTTCCTTGGGTTGGTTTTTATGGTATATCAACAATTGTCTGATATTAAATGCCAAATTCTCTTTATATATAAATATATTAGATATATAAGACTTGGTTTGGTTTGTTTTCATGGGAGATCAAGCATTTTAGTTAATTTAATGACAAATCCTCTGTGTATATATATAGAGAGAAAATTTGGTTTGGTTGGGTTTTACGGTATATGAACCAATGTAGTTTATTAAATAACAAATCCTATTTATATATATGTATTAAATATATGATTTGTAAACAAATTTTTATGATAACAGTTTTTAATGAACCTGAGCTCGTTTCTTTGCAGACAGTTACATGTTTTCAAGCATTGCTATATAACAGTACAAATTTAACATGAGTTATTCGTTTTCATACATTTAAATAGATATACCTGATATGTAAGTGATTAGTTGGTTAGAACTAATTTGTTTGTATACTAGTATTGTCATTGTTTTAACACATTTAAGTGATTTTAATATTTGTCATTACACGCTAATAATTCTATTCAATATTAATCATTGCTTTGTACATAATGAAGTGGTTACAAGTATTGCTATTTTACGCTGATTAATCTATTCAACATTATTAATTCATTTAAACACATTTATATCTTTCCAAGTATTGTTATGTAATACCTATAATTCAATTTTGGCATAATTATAAAAGTAAAGTTGGCGACCTTTGTTGTGGGAGACCCAAAAGCTTCCTTTTCAATAGCTACTACACCGAGGTGTAAGGGAGGGCGCTACTCCATTCCCTGGATTGATACACTTTACCCTTGATCCTTACCTTATAAAGCTGGGTGTTAAACAAGGTGTCATCAAGTACCTTTTTTAAGTATTTGGTATGATTCGACCTTTGATTGAATCCCGGTGTCCCGGACCATTCGCGAACACTCTACTCATTTGACAAAATAGCTTATTCTTTTGGACACAGTTAAGTGGTTCCACGTATTGTAATATCTTACTAACAATTATATTAAACAGCCATTTGTTTTCAGAGAATAAATGACCAAAAAAAACTCTATTTTAAACAATTCAATTTAGCATAAGTCATTTTTTGCACGTTGTTTAAGTGTCAAACAATTCTATTTGATCCATTGATGGGAACATATCATGTACTACCACTTCGAGCCAGAGAGCCATTGAGAGCGATGGCAATGGAGGAGTACTTCACATTCCCCAAAGCTCCACTATTACTGGAGCCTCACCATCAAACTTTTTTATGTTATATCCAAGACACTCATTGGTGGGGGTTTTCACTCCTCTGCAGAGATGCAGTGGGTGTATTCTACAGCCACAGCCGACTGGGCTAACATATTCTGTGTATCAAGGTTCTGTTTCATTTCGTACTATTTTTACAACCACTCGAGCAGAATGTAGATATGCCTTATATATATATATATATGCCTTATATATATATATATATATATGCCTTATATATATATATATGCCTTATATATATATATATATGCCTTATATATATATATATGCCTTATATATATATATATATATATATATATACCATATCTAAGCTTATATATATATATATATATATATATTCATATATATGTACATATATGAGTGAATATGTTTGTATATGCTTGTACGTTTGTGTGTGCGTGTTTATTTGTATGTGTGTGAATATCTCTGTATATAAGTAATGGCACTCGCTTTTCTTTCCGTAATCTTATAGAAAAGAATCTCTGGTAACCGACATTTTGCAAATCAGGTCTTGGGGCATCTACAACCATCCGGTTTCCCTCCTCCTCTTTTTCGCCATCTTTACTGGCGTTCATCTTGTCCTCCATCCCCCTACCAGCACCACTACCTTCACAGTTCTACCAAAAGCGAATCACCAACAAGGGCGCAAACAAACGCTCAAACATCCAGCCGCCACGAACAATCGCTTCGTTAGCAATACACGGTCGTCTCTGGCGGTGATCTTGCTGCCAGCGTTATTTTCTGTAAACGATCCCGGCCTTCCGTGTCAATGGCGGGAAAAAAGCGCTTCCTTCTCTTTTTATTTTTTAACCTTTTTGACTTTTTTCTGCATCTTTACAGCTGATGATTACACCTTGTATTATAATAATAAACATAACCATACACAGGAATTGCATTAC
>OY757926.1:45344668-45399668 GCA_963585895.1 Sepioteuthis lessoniana | reverse complement strand
GTGTGTGATGGATTTGTCAGAGTATATAGTGGAATCTAATTAAACATTTAATTAAATATGAGACATTATGTGTGTTTGCCTAACTCTCTCTCTCTCTCTCTCTCTCTCTCTCTCTCTCTCTGTGCACCTGGAGAATTAAACTATTAAATATGAGACATTATGTGTGTTTTCCTAACTCTATCTCTCTCTCTCTCTCTCTCTCTCTCTCTCTCTCTCTCTCTCTCTGTGTGTGTGTGTGTGTGCACCTGGAGAATTAAACTATGGAACCTCGGAAGAAAAAGTGCGTGTTTTTTTAAGATGTGTGTGTGTGTATTACCAAACCCCTCTACTTGAGTCAATGTTGAAGCGAAGTTCGATAGTTTTAAATTAAAAGTGTTACATTCCATTGACTCCTTACAATACCAAACTTAAAGTATCCAGTCTGCCTCACTATCTACCCGTAGCTGGAACGAGAATAGTTGGATTCATACCTTTCCCAAGGATACTGATGCCATGTAAAATTCAGACAGCCTCGTCGAAGGATTCAACTTGTTGCCGTGTCCATTTCCTACGACGGTAACCATTATACCACGGGCTCACCCAAACACACAGGCCCGCGTGCATATATATTAGATACTCACACACACATATACGCAAACATACGAGGATCATTAAAAAAGTTTCCAGACTTTTTTCATATGGGCACCTTTAATGATAGTACACACATGAAACTCTAGTCCCCTTCGAAGTAATCTCCTCCGCCTGCAATGCACTTGTTGGACCGTTCCAATAACTTCTGAAAGCCCCTGTGGAAGTCCTCTTGTGTGAGCGTTTCAATGACCTTCGTCACAGCCTCTTTCATCTCCTCAATTGTCTCATAACGACAGCCACTTAGGGAATAAGCAAAAGCCACAGGGAGCAAGGTCCTAACTATAGGGAGGCTGAGGAACTGTCTTGATGCCCATCGTGGTCAAATAGTCTGACAAGGATTGAGTTGTGGACTGGTGCATTGTCCTAGTGGAAATGCCACTGACCCGATTTGAAGAGTGCTGGCCTCTTCCGACCGAATCTCTTCCTGAACTCACTTAAAACCTCAAAATAGTAACCCTAACCCTAACCTTTTGGCCAATCAACTCTCGTGTATTGACTTCCTTACTCCTCCCACACCTCTCAATATCCCTCACAGACTCCCCGCCTTCCTTGACTCTCTTACGCCACTCAAAACTGATGTCTGATTCATGCAAGATGCTCTAAAAGCAGTCTGAAGCATTCCATACGTTTCTGTGGCATTTTTTTCCAAGTTTAAAACAGAATTTTATTGCATATCGTTCTTCTAAAGTGTCCTCACGTCCAGATTGCATTTTTTGAAATTCACCAGCTGTGACAATCAGGCTTTAGTAGGGTGTATTCCTATTGCTACTGTAGATGTTCATTTGAACCTGAAATCATAAAAATTGGTCAGTCATCTCATAAGATGTATAGCAATAACATAGTGAATTTTCAAGTGTCTACGACAATTTTAAATGCCTGTACAAATAAGCCTGGAAACTTATTGAATGAACCACGTATACGTCGATTAAACATTCACGCCCCCCCATATATATATATATATATATATATATATATATATATATATATATATATATATATATATATATATATATATATATATATATATATATATATATATATATATATATATATATATATATATATATATATATATATATATATATATATATATATATATATATATATATATATATATATATATATATATATATATAT
Source organism: Sepioteuthis lessoniana (assembly GCA_963585895.1). Lineage (NCBI taxonomy): Eukaryota > Metazoa > Mollusca > Cephalopoda > Myopsida > Loliginidae > Sepioteuthis > Sepioteuthis lessoniana. The sequence continues at coordinate 45,397,901 of OY757926.1, read as the reverse complement.
ATATATATATATATATATATATATATATATATATATATATATATATATATATATATATATATATATATATATAATGATATTTGGAGACAAGCTTTTAGTGGAAATTTAAAGTTCGTATTGGGGTGTCCTCGTGGTGCAATGGTTAAAGCGATGGACGGCGAAATCCTAGGAAGCGAGTTCGTAATCCAGTCGCTCTATTACGTTCACTTTCGGGCAAATACCCTTGAGGAAGGTATAAGCGCCATTATCCTCACAGCTATGGGTTAAATAGTTCTTCTATTGCTCTTCTAGAGGAATGCCTTTGGCATTAAATAACCTTCAAATTTAAATTGCTATTAACATTAAACAAAGAAACCAAACCTAAATATCTAAAAAAAAAAAGCGCTCAGTACTTCTATTCTAAAATCACTTCACAAAAATCTTCGCACACGCACACACACACACAAACAAACAAATAAAAAATTGGTTTAAACATGGATTTGTCTCTTAGTGAGGTCCATTCATGGTTATTTCTTTAATTTCTCGATTCTTATCACTTTAAATTCATAATCCCCCAAAGATTATCACTTCCAATACACGGAATGATAACAACAAAAATTACGGAAAGACTAATCAAAATTTAACTTCCCATATATTTTATTTACGAGGAAGAAACTAAGAACACTTCAGTCCTACAAATCAGGGGCTAAAATAAAAGCTCTCAAAATTCAAAAAGGAAAAGGTTTGTTGGTTGGTTGGTTGGTTGGTTGGATTTAATGGTATATCAAGCTTTATAGGTTATTTAATGCCAGATCCATTTTTTATACAAATAATGAGTTCTATTTCAAACAATTCAGTTTAGCTTGAGTACACAGTTCAATCGTCAAAAGTATTTCTATTTCAAACTATTCAATTTAGTCAAACAGTTTTAATTCAAACAATTCAGTTTAGTATGAGTACAGATTTTTTTTACACACAGTTAAATATCAAACAGTTCTATATTAAACAATTCAGTTTAGCATAAGTACAGTTTCTATATCAAAGACAGTTCCATTTCAAATAATTCAGTTTAACATACAAAAACAATTCATTTCAAACAATTCAGTTTATTATAAATATCCAATTTTTAACTCTCCGGGCCAGAGTTGTTCTGGGAGCGATGGCAATGAAAGGGCACTCTGCATTCCGAAAGCTCCAGCATCACTGGAACCTCACCATCAGATTATTTAATGTCAGATCCAGGACACTCATTTGAGGTCTTACACATCTGCAGAGGTGTAGTCGGTGTATTCTACTGCCCCAGTCGACAAGGCAAACGGAAATGTTTTCCAAAAATCCCTTACAATAATTTTACTGAAAAAAGATTATTCAACCATTATATAATTTTAATTTAGAAACTGATCACAATTTCAGTTTTAATAATTCCAAAATGTTAGTTTATATAGATAACGAAAAACACTGGAAGACGGTTAAATCTAACACACACGTATACACACACACACACACACACACACACATATATATATATATATATATACAAGTTGGCCGACTGTAGTCGAGGGCAACTCGAAGGCTCCCTTTTCGATTGCTTCAACATCGAGGTGTATGGAAGGGCGCTCCTCATTTTCCTAGATTTGTCTACTTACTATTAATCCATACTTCAAGTGTAAAGTAAGGCGCCATCAAGCATCATTTTTAATTCTATGGTATCACTCGACTTGGGATTAAACCGTTGTCTCACGGATCATATATATATATATATATATATATATATATATATATATATATATATATCAGATTTATATATTTAATACCATGCCAGTAAATATATACGCTCTCCATATAATATTGCGCTCGGTTCGCCACAAACCCACTTAGTGATTTAGTGAAAACCAACAATGTTATAATATATATATATATATATATATATATATATATATTAGTTCAAGAAAAAAATAATATTCGGTCACATTAGGAAAATGGTTTTATTTCCATTAATAGGAATCAAGGACTCTAAAATAATTTTTAAGAGGACTTCATCAGATCCAATTAAAAAATAAAATAAATTACCACTAGATAGGAGGGATAGTAAAAGGAATGAAGGAGAGGGAGAAAAGAAATCCATTTCAGCTATGTATAGCCTTTACCCATGTAATGTTAATTCCGGCCGCTATTTTTAAAGTTAATTCTATTAATTCTATGTTGGGTTTTTTTCTATGAACGGTTTCTGGATTTGTAGTTGTAGCTTATTAATTTCCTGTGCTATTATCGTAGTGTTTTCAGCAAGAATTTTTCGAAATTTGGATTTCGGAATAGAGTGGCTTGGATAAGGGTTTTTTTTATATACATTCAGCAATCTTATATTAATATAATATTTAATATGTAAATGAATATAAGCTGATAATGAACAAACTATGTTAGATAGATAGATAGATAGATAGATAGAGAGAAAAATCAATTAGACCATTTGGCCTCCGTATGGAGCCTATTCTCAAAGAACCCACCATCCCTCTAAATAATATCCATAAAAAACATCTTGCTTCAAATACCACCTTGGATCTTTAAAAATCCAAATGTTAACCTCCAACTGAATCAACTCCATAAAACAAAGAGATATCCCTTCACCTACCAGTAAAAACATCAAAATATCCTCCAACAGCATCCCAACTTACCTATGTATCTATACAGATGGATCTAAAGACAACAACAAAACAGCATGTGCAACAGTCTTAAACAAAATAATAAAAACAACATCTCTTCCAATGGAAAGTTCTATTTTCACATTGAGGCCTGTGCTATAGACTTGGCCCTCGACATTATCTTGAAAGAAAAAGTACAAAAAATTCGTTATATTCTCAAATTCACTCTGTCCTATAATCATTAAACAATAAAAAACTAGAGGACCCACTTATTATCAAACTACTTTGAAGACTACACTCAACATCAAAGTAAGAAATCGTTTTTTGCTGGATTCCAAGCCACATAAGGGTAAGAGGCAATCATAGAGCAGACGCGGCAGCAAAATCGGCTTTAGACTTGACCCCCGACATTTCTGAAACCCAAAATAAATAATTTCTTCCATATAAAATGGCAACAACTCTGGAATAGAATTACCAATAATAAATTATTCCAAGTTAAACCCTTTTGGGGAGAATGGCGCCCAGCTTTCCGAAAATCGCGAAAATAACAAGTAACTATAACTTGATTGCGTATTGGTCACAGCAGACTTACGCACTCTTTTATACTCAAGCAAGAACCAGAAAGCACTATTTCCTCGCAAATACCATGGACGACTTATTTGAGAACGTCCTCATGGATAATGTTTTGTCGTTCTTGAAAGAGACCGGGTTGTACCAGAAAATATAGACTTGGTTACAATCCTGAAAACACCACAAACAAATCAACTGAAAGCAAATTATTGCTGAATAGAAATACCACTATGTTTGTGTTAGTAAAAATAGTAGTGAGAAATAATTAAAAAAACTATCATCATTAAATAAACTAATGTCATATAGAAATACTTGAAAATATTTACTCGTATGTGAGTAAATGAGTCGTTTGTTTTTCGTATGGTATCATTGAATTATGTGTTTACAAACCGTACATATGTGTAAACAGGCTTTGTCATTAAATAACCTATAGATGTTGATATGCCATTAAATCCAACCAACCAACCAACCAACCAGATATAAATATTGTTCCTTGCTTCTTTCTCCAGGTCCTTTTCCATTTGTTCGTAGAATGCTAATCCCATGATTCCTATTAACTGAAATTACCAGCAAGTATCTCAACTGCTAGAGGGGAAATTTTACCGTCGTAAATTCCATAATAAAGCTGACACTATAACAACGAAGGTCTTTAGTAGTTAACCTCTCTAATCTAGCGCTGAGATGTTACACATTAATTTCAAATCATTCATACTCGGATTACCTACCAATATTACATATATGTTATAAGATTGTTTTTATTCCACATAAAAGACATTAAGATGCGAATCTTAAAGCTAAGAATAATATGTAAACAGTACTTACCCATACTACAAAGGCTGGATTTGGTTTCATTGTTTAATGGCATATAAAAACCTTCACAAGTTATTTAATACAAAAGGTATCCTTGTACAAGAGCAGTAGTGATACTATTCAACGCGACACATACACGCGTGCGCGTGCGCGCACACACACACACGCACGCACTCTCTCTTTCTCTCTCTCTCTCTCTCTCTTTTCCATCCATCCCTATCATCCAGTGCTTCCGGCAGGTCCTCTAAACTACATCCAAAGTCTGCACTGAGCTGATATGAGTAAATTCTTGTTGTTCGGCCGAAATTGACGCGACTCTCTTTCGGCGTTCATAGAAGAACGTCACCTAAGAGTTCGCACTTAGTTTTCTAGCAGTGCCCCATGTGTTGTTTTTTGAGATGGGAGGTAAAGGGCCGTATAGCAGCTGTTTTGTGGGGTGTTGCTTCGTCGATTTTTTCCAAACAGCACATAGCATTCTTGTGTAGTTCTCATTTAACTTTTTCTTCAAGCATTCTGTTAGCGTCTATAAGGTGCATTCATACAATAATAGTGACACAGCCAGAGCTGTGGTATTCAGCTAAATTTAATTTATACTTTCTGAAAAAAAATTAAGGGACGTTTTGGTTTAGCCACCCACGTTAGAAGTGGCTTATTAGTGTAATTGATTCTGAATCGATGCTTCTTACTTCTGGTCTTGTGTCACAACGAAGCTTAGTAGAAAGATAAGCAGATGAATAAATAGATAAAAACTGATAAATAGAACAATCAGGGCAAGAGTTTCTCTCTGACGAACTTCTTCTAACTCAAGAACCATTCTTTTTACTTGACTGGTTATTTGGTTAGTTGGTTGGTTGGGTTTTATGGCATATCAACCTTTGTAGATTATTTAACGCCAAATTCACCTTTATGTAAATAATCACTTCTATTTAAAACAATTCAGTTTAGCATGAGTACACAGATTAATGGTCAAAAATAGTTCAATTTAAAACAATTCAATTTAGCATAAGCACGCAGTTTAAATGCAGGTACAGTTTAATTGTGAAAAACAATTCTATTTCTCGCTATTCATTTTATTCAAACAATTCAGTTTAGCATAAGTATGCCGTTAGTTCTATTTAACCCATAGATAGGGCCCTATCAGGTGCTACCACGCTGGGCCAGATTGGACCAGGGATCAATGGCAATGAAGAGGTGCTCCGTATTCCTCAAAGCCCCAGCATTATTGGAACCTCACCATCAGACTGTTTAGAGTCATATCAGGACACTCATTGGCGGGGGGCTACCCCTCTGCACAGGTGCAGTCAGTGTATTCTACAGCCCCAGTCGAGTGGGCAATTTACCTGACTGAAACCATCCCTTATGAACAGTGATCTCAAACTGACCGCGAGTGTAACAGCTGTCAATCATACCGTTATGTTTTTCCACTCGTTTCATGGCTCAGAACTTAATGTGAATGTTGCATTACATGTCACAAGCCTACAAAAAATGTAACCGGTTTTTATCGGAAATCTCAAATATCTCCGAAAATCGTGAAAAATTCTGAAATAGTTAAACTTGTTGATTGACTGATTAATTGATTTTAATGGCATGTAAACCAATCTGGTATTATTTTATGCCGAAAGGTTAGAGAATTGTGTTCAATTTACATCTTTTGCGTATTTGTTTCTTACGGGTTTTTTTCTTTTCTTTTGTTTTTTGCTTCTATTGAATGCAGATAATTTTTAAAACAATTTGTTTGACCAACATGGGTCACTAACACTACACCGGATCAGAGTGGACCTGGGAGTGATGGTAATAAAGGGATTCTCTACTCACTCCAGATTCTCCTTAACTGGTACATCACTACAGGATTCAGTTTAATGTTATACTCAGAACACTACTTTTGGTAAGGCATCGCTCCTTCAGTCAATTTGGTCTAAGCTTCACTGACAGGGCGTTCAATATGAATTTATCTTTAATATTTTCCATATTTGTAGGTGTATCATGAACTTCCAATTAAAAGAAAAATTGAAACGAAATTGACCCTTCTTCGTAGCTGCTCTAACTTATCCTCGTTTGAGAGGGACTAAGTGCATATGAAGGGGGAAACCTTTTGCCTTTCGTATTGATAAGAAAAAGAGCAGGTCTTCACTGTGTGACAGATTACCTTTCACAGCGACGAAATTAACAGGACCATTTGAGAAAGCTAGATACTAATAAATATGTTCTATCTAGAGTGACATATTACAAATAACTATTAATGATACCACCTTCGAAAAGAGGCATTTGGGGTTCGGTATTCTTTGAACCCAATTGAAAGGAGCTGGGTTTTTTTTTTTTCGATTGGATCTCTTTTTTGGCAGGGGAAAAATGAGGCGAGTGGTAGAGTAGACGAAAAGTGATTTCACTACGAAAGATACGAGAAAAACTAAGTGTACTATAGTCACTAAAGACTGCTACGTTCTTGATAGCTGATTGCTTTTAGGGAGGGTACTAAAAGCGCTCGCCTAAAATGTAAGATCCTCTCTTGTTTTAGTCCCTCCATTCAGTGACTGAGATCGTAAAAATATGCGGAAACGAATAACCGGAAAAAATTCCAGGGTTAATCCTTCGTTCTCGTTGAAACCAGCTGTTCTTGTCTTTGAATGGTTCACGCGCTCTCTGTCAACACTACATTTATCTCGTTCCTTTCTCCAGTAACCAAAGGGAGAGAACCGAAATATGTAGTTTCCTATTATTGAAATTTACTGAATACCGAACTCTTACTTATATCTTTCGAAGGCAGTATTGCCAATTAGCCCCGGCCACGACTCAGATGACTCGTCCTTCTTCCAACGGCCCAATTTTTTTTAAATAACTTATCTATTCGCATCCCGAGATCATTTATTTACTATGTTACATATCATGAAAACAGATGGAAAGATGGATAAATAAAACGCTTACAAAGGTTTAGTAGTAGTAATATTTCATTCTTTTATTCTAAGAATTTTAGTCTGTAGAAATTCTTGAAATAAATGAAATTAAATATCCCTACTTTGAAAGTGTCTGATTTATCCATCTTTCAACTATTTTTAATATCTTGTCAGATTTACCACAATCTAGCATTTTAACAATGTTACAAATGAAACCCTCTCAGTAATTTACCCGAAGCTGTATCTACAAATGCAGATACTACACTCTGAGACCAAAGTGTAAAAAGGCCCATCGATAAAAACGATATTTTTGACTCAATCTCTATTCTCATATCTCATTATAATTTTTTCTGGTGATGGTGATGCCATACCAAGTTTTTTTCCCAATACGTTTTTTCTCAGAGCAATTGGAGAATATCGTAGTTCGTAGTATTATTCTCATAAAATAATGTGGGATTAGATATTATGGATTTTCTTGGGCGAAAATATTCGTCGAAAAGCCAGGTATGATCTCAAAATTAGACAGGTAAGGGATAGTGTTTCAGACGAAAATGTCAACTGATATTTTGGTTTTGTGAACAGTAGTAATTTGCTAAGTGGTCTGTTCAGATGTGGCACAAGGCCGTATGAATGGGGCACCCAATGAGAATCGAATTCACTCGTGAAGTTTTGCTAGTCTATCTTGATAACCGTTAAACTACAAGAGGTCAACAGTGGCCTTGACTGAAATGGTGAAGACATAAACATAAGGAAAAGGACTTTGACCCCAAATTAGAAAAAAAGAGAGTTATTTTGGTGTTTGAATAGTTTTATACGAGGGTGGAAAATTGTGTATAAAGTCAACTGGATTTTGGGAACACGAACAGACGACATTCAAATGGTAGACGGGCCTTGCGAGAGACAGCAGAGAAGAAACCAAAAAGGAAGAATGCATACTAACTCGAAAGGCGTACAGACGAAAGAAAAAAAACTGTCATTCACTGATCTGATTGAATTTTGTTGACACAGATCACTGTCTTGTATTCTTTTATGTAATAAATTGCCCACATATATTTGATTGTAGATTCTTTTTATACTCTTTTATTAAATCGTCTATGTATAACCAAGATTGGCATTTTTATTTCATCGGCAAAGCTCAAATTATTCCATTCAGAGAAGTCATCACAAAAAAACATACCACGACTTACTGACTCAGGAAGAAAGGCATCTTTCTTCGTCGGTAAGAATCACAACACTTTTGAATAACAAGACAGGACGATCGACGAGTAAAACTGATACTAAGCCCTCACAGTTTCAAATTGTAACACTCGCCCATTTGAGCAGTTGTATGGAAATTGGGATATCGGAATAAATGGGGTCGGAACTGAATGGTGTACGTCGACTGAAACGAAGACTAGACCTCAAGGGTCTAGACTATGTATGGGAATCTGACTTGTTTGTTACAATTGGAGAGTTATTTCGTGATGCTCATCTCCAATCTAGGATATGGTCGCTTACATATACGCGTTCTGGCGTAACGGTTATCGTCGAAGGAAAAGGATTCGGTGCCCCGATTTCAAACCCAAGACAAGGCTCAATAGGAAAGACATGAATCTATCCTCTTCTCAGAATGAACAACTATCATTAGTAATAATTTACAAAGCATTTCATTTAAATGTGACACAATACCGTATGAAGCGGGTACCCAATTAGACTGGAATCCTTTCGCGAAGGTTTGCTAGTCTAGCTTGCTGACCATTGCACTACTTTTGTAAGAAACAGAGACACCCGACCGATTTTTTTATTTTGAATTCTTTGGAATTGTTTTTTTGTTACTTTTTTCTGCTCATCACTGCACGAGAGAGAAATTGGCGCTTTATTATCCAGTCTGCAAACAGTTCCGATCAGTCATCGAAGCACAAGATAGAGAGAAATAACTATGGGTATATGAACAGAGATACAATTGCCGCAACAGTCACCTACCAACTAAAAGGGCTCTGTGGATCTCATCTCAACTCAACTGTCAACTTATCACTCTTCAACTGACTACTTCTCAACTGAGTAATTTTCAAAATTTGCTAATTTTTATGTATTCTAAAATTTAGTATGTCATCAGTGTGATGTCATCTAACTAAGTTATTGCGTCATATCGTCATGACCAACACACGTGTCCCTAAGTTTTTATTTTACGTCAATAAAACTTATGACAACATGAATCCATTTTATTTACATTTGGCCATCCTGTTCCGAGATGACAGGTATCCCCAATTATATGTTCGCACATGCACGCGCTCGACCTTTCTAATTTGACTTACATTTCCACTCAAAAATTTTAGCGAACTAAAAGACCTCTGAATAATTAGTGACCTGACCAAAGTAAATAATAACCAATTAATACAATTAACGATCTCAGTAATTGTTGTATACTATATGAGGCGCTCTGAACGAATATTATTTAAATTATTTAAACATGTACGTTTTATTAAAAAGTATTTTAGATTAATTTTCACATTTTTCATGCCAATAGCGTCGTTAATAGGTAATCTTATAAAGCAGCTGAAATTTTAAACCTTTGGAAAACGCTATGGTTAATCATACGAAAATGCAGAATTTTTAATTTTTCAACCTCATGCGATGACGCATGTGGCGTAGCCGAGTTCAAATTTTAAGCAAGTCTGTCTGGTGATCCAATCTTCTTTCCCTACCCAGCTTCCCTACCTCGAGCAGGGTTTGACAAAAGGGCAGTTTTTAAAGCACGGTACAAAACATGGTACTTGATACCTCCTTGCTTAACACTCAGCAATATAAGGTAGGTATCAAGGGGAAAGTGGAGCAATCCAGGGAAAGGAGTAGAACTCTCCCCTACACCTAGGTGTAGGGGAGAGTTCTACTGAATAGGAAGCCTTCGATTAACCCTTGGCTACAGTCGCCAACTTAACTTACATACCTTACAAAGTACTATTAAAAGATTTAAAAAATAAAAGCAGCAGAGCTTGATGAAATACCCCCAGAAGTGTGGAAGACCTGGGAATTTGACAACATATTTCTCCGACATTGTAATACCGTATATAATCAAGAGACAGATAGACGAAGGGATGCATCCTCTCCTTCACGATGAAGGACGGCCTCGGATTAGGCAAGAATTACCCTTACATCCATGGCAGTCAAGATATACAATGCTCTACTATGCAACCGCATAGAACCCAAAATTGAGAAAATACATAGGAAGAACCAAAATGGCTTTCGGAGAAATAGATCCACGACGCCACAAATTTTGACTATCAGTCGAATTCTTGGAGGTGTACGTGTAAAATATCAAGAGGCAACAATATCATTTGTCGATTTCGCCGACGCCTTTCATTCTATTCACAGAGGAAAAATGGGACAAATACTACTCGCCTACGGCCTGCCCAAAGAAACTGTTGCAGCCATGATACTATACAGAAACACGAAAGTAAAAGTCCGCTACCCGGATGGAGACACAGACTACTTCGACAATGTAGTAGGCGTGCTGCAAGGAGACACATTAATATCTTTCCTCTTTATCATCTTTCTAGACTACGTGCTTAGAACGTCTATAGATAAAATGAAAGACAACGGTTTAAGGCTAAAAAAGGAAAGGGGCAGAAGATACCCGGCACAAACAAATATGGATGTCGACTACGCCAATGACATAGTGCTTTTGGCAAATACACCCGCCCAAGCCGAAACCCAGCTACATTGTCTGGAACAATCAACTCCAAGCATAGGCTTTCATGTCAACGCACACAAAACGGAATATATGTGCTTCAATTGAAGAGGTGACATCTCCACACTAAACGGTAGTTCTCTGAAACTAGTAGACAATTTCACCTACCTAGGAAGCAGTGTCTCATCAACGTAGACAGACATCAACACGTGACTAATAAAGGCATGGACAGCTATCGATAGGCAATGGAAGTCAGACCAGACCGATAAAATAAAATGCAGTTTTTTTCGAGCAGCGGTCGTGTCGATACTGCTATATGGATGCACCACATGGACGCTAACTCAACGTATGGAGAAAAAACTTGAACACAACTACACAAGAATGCTACGCGCTATACTGTATAAGTCCAGGAGACAGCACCCCACAAAGCAGCAGCTGTACGGCCACTTACTACCCATTACGAAAACTATCCAAGTTAGACGAACCAGACACGTGGGACACTGGTGGAGAAGTAGGGACGAACTCATAAGTGACATACTCCTCCCCCCTCACTTGGACAAGCAAAAGCAGGAGGATCAGATAGGAATTATATTAAACAACTCAGTGCCGATTCAGGATGCAGCCTTGAAGACCTACTCGAAGCGATGGACGATAGAGAAGGGTGGCGGGATATGGTCCTGGAGGTCAGGGCTGATGGTGTGACATGATGATGATGATGACAGCTAGTATGACATCAAAGTTTTTCTTCCCCTAGCCTTCCCCAATCTGGTCTGCTATTTACTCATAACTACGCAAAGAAGAAAGATTCAAGCCAATCTCGATGGCGTTAGCGCAAAGGGAAACGCAAACAGACCTTTCAGGATTTCAACACGACGACCCCAATTTCCTTTCTAACGATGATAATCGTATGTTAAGAGCTTAGATAATAGGTAAGTCCACTAGACGACACCCAGTGTGCACACGGGGCTAATGAATGTAAGTAATTGCTTGATGGCCACTACTGGTATGTCTATGTGGAGAAGTTTATCGGAAAACGTCTCTGATTAGTTCTTTCTTAATTCTTCAGCATGTCCTGCTCATTTTACTTGGATGGTCTGTGAGATCGAGCTAAGTCACCATGCAACTGCTGTTTTGTAGGGTGCTGCTTCTAGGACTCATTCAAAACAACTTACAGTATCCTTGTGGAAGTCCCATCTACCTTTCTCTCCAGGATATTCCTTAGAGTTCAAGTGGTGCAACCATACAGTAGTACTGATACGACTGCAGCTTGGAAGAAACCCTGTTTCCTTTTATTTGAGAGATCAGATTATTATATGGCCGATAACTTGTCAATAGCAGTCAGTTTTTTATCTATGTTGACATCGCTTTCAGTAGACGAATGTTATTTCAATTATTTAATTTTATGTCATATCAATTCTTTAGCTAAATCCTGTTTATACATATAACTTTTTAAGTAACATTTCTAAACGAGCCAAAGTTTATTTTTTTACACTCAGATAAATTATTTCAATCATTGCTACCTGACACTATTAGTTCTATCTGCACACAGTTAAATGGTTTTGAGAATTGCTACTTGTTGTATAAACACAGATAAATAATTTCAAGTATTACTATCTAACGATAATAACATTATTTAATATCAACAATTATCCCAAGTAAAGATTGAACAGCTCTGTTTAAATTAAAGATGGGACCCTAACTGGTACTACCATTGCGGGTCAGAATGAACCTCTGAGTGATGGTGATTGCGGTTATTCCACATTCCCAAGAGCTGCAGGACTGGAACCGGACCATCAGATGCAATTTAGTGTCATGTCCAGGGCACTCATTAAGGGGGCTTTTAACCTTCTGCAGAAACGCAGCCGGCTGACTGGATTTTTTTCAGTTGGTGAGATATTGCTATCAGGTTATAGGAACAGATCAACGAATTTATTAGGTTTGTCGTTTAATCCGATTTCCCGTAGAGACCAATCCTTTTTGCTGCCTTCGTTAGGCAAAGCGGCAGAGATTGTCGAGAACTGCACTAACTCACGTGTATTTTGTCAAAACTACAGTCTAGATGCCGAGAAATCATACCTTCATTGTTCAGCTGTACACACATCTTCATTTAAATTTCAAATTTCAAATATTTATATGCAATCTCTACACATTTTTATCAAACCTGGTAAGTAGATTGTACGATATAGTACTATCATTATTTTAGCATTATATAATAATATTTAATCATTATTAAGTCATTACATTATGTCACAGCACTGACACGAATTTGAAATTTTCGATTTTTTTACTATTTGAAAACCTATTGATATGTGTAAATACGTCCAGATAACTTAGTTAAAGAGTAAGCTTAGAAAATAGAGTTTTTGATTGAAAATATAAAAATATTATATTTCATAGATAGATAGACAGATAGATAGATTTGAATAAAGTTAGATGCGAGATTAACTGAAAACTTCATAGACTGATCAATATATTCTTATGGAATGTGATTAAATGAGATTTATGTTTTAGTAATGCGGTCCACGCGCTTTTTTCATCGGTGTTGAAGTACTTGAATTCCACTGATCAAAGTGGCATCAACATTATTTGAACCTTTGAGCCGGGGATCTCTTCGGTGTATCCTCGTGGATAGATTGATTGATTTTCAATCGACTAAGAAAAAAAGAAAGAAAGAAAGAAAGGAAAAACTCGAACTTTTTCAAAAGATATGAAAAGACTGATAAAGATATGTCTTTTGTAGATTGGTCGGTACATAGACGGATAGACAGAGATATATTTTTCAAAAGAGTGGAGAGGAAGTCACCGTGGCGCAATGGTTAAAGAGCTGGACTGAGGTCTCCAAGAGAACAGATTCGAACTCCATTACACTTACTTTCTGACAAATACCCTTGGGAAATGTATGAAGCCCAATATAAACCTGGCTATGAGTTAAATAATATCATTACTATCTACTACAAAGGCTGCTTTGGCATTAAATAACCAACAGAGATTAATATGCCTGTGAAGAAAGAAACCAAACTAATATACTGTGACAGACAGAAAGAAAGAATTCGAATTTTGCAAATAGATATAAGACAGAGACTTTCCCAGCCTTTTAGAAAAGAAACTGAGATAAATAGATTGTCATGATTTTTTTTCTTTTTTTGCATAACGACCCTTGTAGGTTATTTAAAGTCAAGTCCTCTTTATACATATATATTTTGTAGATAACCTTTCTAAACGAGCCTGTGCTCTCTTTTTCACAGTTATATGGTTTCAAGAATTTCTATCCAATACGAATAATTCTACTTACTATTATTTATTTTTTTGCCCTCATTTGAGTGTGTATACATATGATTTCTTTGGTAATAGTTTGTTGGTAATTCCATTTTGAAATGAGTTAGAAATAATTTGTTTGCACTCTAACATTGCTATTGTTTCTACACCGTTGAATGGCTGCGACCATGGCTATCTATCACTAATAAGTCTATTCTATGATAATCAGTTCTTGTCACACAGTGATATGGTTACAAGTATTGCTATTTAACACTATTCTGTTTAATATTACTCAGTTTAACACTATTCCTTCATTTGAACATAATTAAAGTTTTGCAATGTATCACAAACAATTAAATTACATATTACTCATTTTTACGCACATTTAAATTGTAAAGCTGTTCAATTTCTAACAATTCAAGTAGCATAATTGATAAGTTTGCGCACACTTTAAATGTCAAACAGTTCTAATTGACCCATAGATAGGACCCTAGTAGGTGCTACCACTCCGGTTGAAACTGGACCTTGGAGCAAGAGGCACTGAAGCAGTACTCAACATTTCCTAAAGCTCAAGCACTGGAGCCTCACCATCAAATTTTTAACACCATATCCAAGAAGCTTATTTGTGGGGTCATACCTCTCTACAGAGATGCAGTCGGTATATTCTACAGCCCCAGCCGACTGAGCTAGATTAACAAGAAGCGCTAGATTATATGTGTACTCTGCTCAATATTTGACTTGATGTAACATTCTAGCCGTGACGGAGGGATTTGGTAAAATCATATATGGTGCCTGTGGCAAGGAACGAAACCTCTCATACTTCATAGATTTTATAGGCTAGTTTAATAAGAAATCTTCTCTGAGATATTAAAACATAAAATCACTGGTTGTATTGAGACGAATGAAGTTTATACAAAAACTAACATAATGATGTATTAAGAGAATAGCTATCAATATCTGAACGTCTAAACATTGTAATTACACATGAAGCGTTTTCAAGTACCTTTTTTTTCTGTGGTTGACAGGAACATTATTAGAGTCTGCCGTGATAAATGCTGTTGAAGTATTTAATGAGAAAGCTGGCGTAGTCGTCGAAATACTCTTGAGGAAGGGAAAAGAGTAAGTGAAAGAGGATTGTGGATGAGAGAAGATGGATGTGAAAGAGGATATAAGGAAGAGTAAGAGGTTGAGGGTGTGAAAATCAAGGAGGATGAGAGATGGAGTGGGGAAAATGGTATGAAAGGTGGAAAGAGGATGGATGGAGATGGTAAGAAGGAATATGTGGTAGTTAGAATAGATAAAATATGTGGTAGAAAAATCCTAAACAGAAAAAAAAATTGCGGCGGGAAAGTAAATAGAGAAAAGTCCTAAAACTTAAATGATTGAAAGAAGAAGAAGAAGAAGAAGAAGAAGAAGAAGAAGAAGAAGAAGAAGAAGAAGAAGAAGAAGAAGAAGAAGAAGAAGAAGAAGAAGATTTAATTCAAATTTGAAACGTGCAAAAAGAAGAAAAAGAAGAAGAAAAAGAAGAAGAAGAAACATTTGAGTCAAATTTAAAACGTGCAAGAAGTACAACGTGAGAGAAGAAGAAGAAGAAGAAGAAGAAGAAGAAGAAGAAGAAGAAGAAGAAGAAGAAGAAGAAGAAAGTTTTGGGATTTTAATTAATTTTCTTTTGTACATTTATCTATTTATAAGTGGGTCGATGAAAACTTTAGAGACAGTACAGAAAGTGTTTTGAACTGTTGTCTAAATGCAGAATAGCTTTTACGAGGGGCGTTCAAAAGGTTCTAAGCCTCATCCAGAAAAGCAAGTACAGCTTCACATCCTTCTATTGCAACATACCACTACTTATTGTAAAACTAGAATAAATAATTCAGATTTTTATTGTTTTATAATAAGAAGAATTGTGCTTAGTTATATTCTTCATCCTAGGTGAGGTTTAGAACTTTTTAAACAACCCTGATACATTTCATGAGTCTAGCGTATTCCTTTCTGATCTGGGCCTAGTCGGTTTGGGCTCAAGAATACGCCCACTGCATCTCTGCAGAGGGGTAAGACCCACCTCTAACTAGCATCTAATATATGACACTAAACAGAGTTGCTTCAATCCTGGAGCTTTGGGGAATTTGGTGTACCTCTCCATTGCTTTAACAACCAGATCCACTCTTGACGCGGAGTTGAAGTAAATAATAAGGTCTCGTCTATGGCTCCAGTGAAACTGTTTGATCCTTTTACTGTATACAAACAAATGACTAAACTTAGAGTTAATTATTTGTGTTAAGTAGCAGTCCTTGAAACCATTTCACTGTGTAAAAGAATGTATAATGTTGACCCCAAATTAACAAGTCGATGTTAATTGCGTGGCCAATTAACCTGAATGTGTTTTGCAAGTTACATCCGACCTTTTTACAGAGGACGCGGTCACCTCCAGGCGACACTTCTGAGCGATATGGGGTGATGGTCAGTTGCAGAGTTTCGGCTTTGCAATCTGTGGTCGCTGGTTTGATCTCCACTGGTGGATGAGACCTAATAAGGTCGAAACAGTTATCCAGTGTTTCCGTATGTCGTGCGTAAGTGTTCGCCGGATTTTCGTGGTAATTCAAAATAATTCCTCTACTTAAAAAAGAAAATGGAGATCAACGTCCCGTTCTAGTTTCTCATTTGTTCGTTTCATTTTTAAATTGAAAATAAATAAATTCAAAAAATAAAAATCTCTTCGTGGACCTTCTTATTTTAAAACATTTTTATTCTTCCTTTGGGCCTTCAAAAACCATCTTAATATATACCCATTACAAAGAAAGATAACTACAAGAGAACAAACCAATGAACAAAATGGAAAAAATTATAAAGGCAGTACTCGAAACGTAGAAGATATAAAAGAAAACCAAAAACGTCAGGAAGTAAAAAAAATTCATCCTAAGATAAACATCTTCGCAAACCAACAGACACCACCACCCAAAAACCCGAAGAAAACAACAACAAATCCATAATAGAGGCCCTAGAAAAAAATTACAATTACCTACGGAATATGGGAGAAACCCAAACAAAGGAGAAAGCATACAAAACAAAAAACAAAAAATTAAGAATGTGGTGAAACCTGTTAAACCAACGAAAAATAGTCTTCTTTAATGCTATAAAAAGCGAGGAAGCAGCAAAAATCTATAAGGAATTCATGAAAAAGGACGAAAATTCAAAGAAAAAATAACCCCACAGGACACAGAATAACAAAAAAAGAATCAAAGCCAACCTTTACCTCATGACACAGAAAGCACAAACAGAAATGCTAGAAGACAAAACTACCTACTGCAAAACCAAATACCAAGAATTTGACCAAGAACTAATAACAGAAATTAGGGAATGCTGACCCATAGAAATACAACCATTCCTACAAGAACTATAGGAAAAGAACTACAAAAAGGAGGAAGAAAAATCAAGAAAAATCATAAACCAAAAAAACCACATAGCTTACCCCAAAAAGAGAAGGAAAATGAAAAAGAAAAAGAAAAAAAACACGAACAAAAAGGGAAAAAAAAGAACATAAATAAACAAATAACAAACCAAAAGCACAAAACACCAACAGAAGATATAATGCCCACACACAAACAGCAACATATAAAAGAAAAATCAACGCTCCGAAATACTAGATACATATAAATTGGCCAAAACATCCACGAACAAGCACCCCACCCCGGAAAAAAACACTTGCTAAATCAAAGAGACAATAAAAAGAATCCCCCAATAAACTGTTACAGACAACAGAAATGGCCAAACTATCACACATCCAACAACTACTAACCACAACAAAATAGGGTGAACTACAACGTATATGACACCTACACGCAACAAAAATTGCTCAACTACTACACATACGACTCCAGAAAAAACAAAACAAACCCATTTGTATGCAATAACCCTGCCTAAAAATGACAACACAAAAATCTTAATTTAAATAATACATTCAAAAATTACTATTCTTTAAGAAATACAAACAAAAACGATTTTTTAGAAAAAAAAACAGCAATATAAAAAATGAAAGTAACATTAAACAAAAAATTATAAACTAATGTACACACAAGTTAAATAGAGACCAAAGAAACCTACACAAACTAGGTCTTAAATTTTGCCCCGCTAGAAGAAGCAACATAGGAGAACTTACAAAAGACCTCAAAGAATTTGAAAGGAAATTTAGACTAATAGAAATATTCAAAATAAAAAAAGACACAGGCAATTCACTTGTAAAAAATAAGACCAAATTCTTCCCAGACAAAAAACAACAATAGTGAACATTCTTTTAAAAATTATGGAATATCAACCTAAAAGAAAAAACAACAAAGAATACTTTCACAAAAACAAAAACAAGCCTTAAAAAATTTACAGGAAAATGAAAACATAGTTATAAAAGAAGCAGACAATGGTAGTGCCGTAGTCATCTAAGATAAAGCGTAGTATAAAACCAAAATCCAAGAAATATTGGAACTACTACAAACTAATGGATACAAACGTAGACGATAATAAAAAGTAAAGTAAAGTAAAGTTAGCGACCATAGTCGAGGTGTGACCCGAAGGCTCCCTTTTCGATAGCTACTACACCAAGGTGTTGGGGAGGGCGCTACTCCATTCCCAGGATTGCTCCACTTTACCCTTGAACCGTACCTTATAATGCTGAGTGTTAAGCAAGGTGGTATCAAGTACCATTTTTAAAGTCTTTGGTATGACTCGACCTGGGATTGAACCCAGGTCTCCCGGGCCATTGGCGAACACTCTAACCGCTGGGCCAATGTCCCGGTTAGACGATAATAAAATATCCAAAATCACAAAATTCTGCAAAATACACAACAAATCACTAATAAAATACTTCTTCACAAACCATATCTCCATAACCAGTAACTTCAACGGACGACCCGCAAGAAGAATCTTTAATTCTAGACAGAAGTCTGCGTTAGAAAGATTTGCTAACATTCAGCCAGATTCTTGGGATGTCACTCGCCCGTAAAAGAAAGGAACCTGAGAACTAAGCCTAGTCAAAGATAAGTACAACTTAAACAGTTTTTCCTTCTACCCTTCCTAAATATTGGAATTAAATGCATTCAAAAAAGAAAGATAGAAACTGAAAGGATTCTATTTCATCAACAGTAAATTAGCGAGAGACATTTATGTTTGATACTGCCTGCTGGCTTAATATAGCCAGTATCTTAAAAAGAAAAGAGAAAAGAAAAAGGAAATGGTTCTTAAATCTTACCATTATTTGTTTGGTTGTCGCCTATTAAACTTTGTTATATTTCAAATGCATCCATGTGTTGAAATCTATTGGTTGTGTTATTTATCTATCGAGTCGCCTTCTTTCGCATATGTCTGTTTCAGCTTCGTATCGCTTTCATCAATTTTCGCTAAATGTCTTATTCACCTTAAAAGATTATAAGGGAATTTTTTGACATTTGACTACAGTTAATATTTCTTTTAACCTTGAAGTCCATGTTCTCCGCTATCCGAGGGGGTTGAAAACAAGGGACTTGGTGGGGTATGTGAAAGTGAATTGGAAACTCCCTCGCCAGCGTCGGAGATCAGTCTAGCTCTGAAGTAACCCCCACATTGTTTTCTAATTTACCATATGCCCGAAATAGGAGTCTTGACTCGGACTTATTTTGCGGAGGTCAATTGCCAGACTGCCCTCGACGTCACATGCGCATAAAAATGAACTCTCTTCCTGAGATGATTATTTATGCTGCGTCATACCAGAAAAAATTGATCCCAACACACTTATAACCACATTTGACGCCATAAACCTATATAGTAATATCCCCCATAGATTAGGAAAATAAGCCATCTCATTTTGGATAGATAAATACCCAGAAAAATTACACCCAAGATTTAACAAAAAATATATTATAGAGGGTATAGAAATAACCCTTAACAATAACCCCTTCCAATGCAATAACATTAATTATATACTGTCTCAAGGAACAGCTATGGGAACTAAAATGACGCCAACATACGCTATCCTAACCCTAGCGTATTTAGAAGAAAACCTATACGAGATAATAGGTTAAAAATACTGCAACGACATAAAAGAAGACTTTACCAAATCATGCAAAAGATATTTGGACGATTGCTTCATATTCTGGAAATATCCATGGGGAGATATCAACACCCCCAAAAAAAATTTACTATGGAACACAGCTCAAAAGAATTACCATTTCTAGACATAATTATAAAAAAAAACATAAATGGCCAAATTATCACAGATATCTACCACAAACCAACGACACCCAACAATACCTACACTTCAGAAGCCAGCACCCCCAAAACGGCATAAAATCCATCCCTTACACACAGCACGTAGAATAAACACAATAATCACCGATAAAAATCTAAAAAAAAAAACCTCACAAAGAACTTGTGGCTTGTTGCCACAAGCTAGAAATATACACATATATAACACCTATGTAGAACAAAATAGTTTAATGCGAAAAATACAAATCCTTTCGTGGATCCTCTTGTTTTAAAATATAAGTTTATTCTTTCTTTGGACCTACAGCAACTATCTTTATATAATCCCCATGATATAACCTTATCATTTGTATCTTTACATCCATATACCCGCATATACACATACATACTTATATACATATATATTTTAAAATATGTGTGGTTGGACAACAGACCTTCATTTAAACATGTTTGATTAAATGATGAAGACACATTTTGTCTGTTCAATCTTATTAAGATCCTTTCAAGTTTCCTAATCAGTGTCTTGGTTTCAGGTTGGAATTGGTAGATAATTTTACCAAAATTTTCCCGAGGACTTTTGGACCTTTCATAGGCCATCATCAGGGGTTGCTTGCAAGTATAAAGAGTGTTTTTATGATATTACAAAATTACGTACACGCAAAGTTGGATAAAACTGAGATGCCGATGTACGTATTTCATAACAAAGCGCTATCAATGGAAAGTTTCGCTATTTTCAAAGTTAATTCAAATAATTCTAGATTTTATATTATATTCTAAGATTTGTATTCGTTGCTTATTAAGCGCTCGTGACAATTTTGGTAAATACATCCACCAATTCCAATCAAAAACTGAAACACTTATCTGGAAACTTGAAAGGATCTCAATAAAATCATATAGACAAAATGTGTCTCTATTATCTAATCAAACATGCTAAAATGAAAGACTGCCACCCAACTACACATATTTCAAAATACATGATCCTGCAGCTCACCATAATACTGACACCCAAAGGTATTGTAAAAATGGTTGGTTAGTTGGTTAGTTGGTTTTAATGGCATATCAACCTCTTTTGGTTATTTAATGCCAAAGCCTGTTTATACATATCATATGTATGGTTTGTTAACACATAATTTGATGATACCATACTAAAATCAAATTACTCATTTACTCACATACGAGTAAATATTTTTAAATATTTCTATATGACATTAGTTTATTTAGTGATGATGGTTTTTTTTAATTATTTCTTACTGGTATTTTAACACAAACATAATAGTATTTCTATTCAGCAATAATTTGCTTTCAGTTGATTAGTTTGTTGTGTTTTCAGGATTGTAACCAAGTCTATATTTTCTGGTACAACCCGGTCTCTTTCAAGAATGACAAAACATCATCCATGTGGACGTTCTCAAATAATTCATGGTATTTGCATGGAAATAGTGCTTTCTGATGTTATTAAAAACTTTACACTCAAGGGGAATGTGTTTGATTGTGCAGGGTGTTTGGTATGTCGAGCACTGTGGTTGCTGTTCTTGCTTGATTATAAAAGAGTGCGAAAGTCTGCTGTGACCAATACGCCATCGCGTTATTGTTACTTGTTCTTTTCGCGATTTTCGGAAAGCCTGTAAAAAGACAAATTAACTACAATAAAGAAAAAATAAACACCCTAAATACCGAAGCACATAATACAACCCCTGATGATAGCCTATGAAAGGTCCGAAACGCTTGGGACAATTTTGGTAAATTCATTTACCAATTCCAACCTAAAACCAAGACACTTATCAGGAAACTTGAAAGGATCTTAAAATCATATATACAAAATGTGTTTTTATCATTTAATCAAACATGTTTAAATATATATATCTAAATATGAGTGTGCATTTACAAACCTTTTCGCTTAATCAGGGTGTGATACAAGGTCCTTATTTAGTTTAACAGGTTTGAATTTAAAGTTTTCCTTTCTGACTAGTTGCCATACCAAGATTAAAAGACCCATTATGCCCTCCTCTTTACACATAATTGGAGGGCAAATCTTTTGATTTAGAACCCTTCCCATGGCTCTTAGCGCTACTTGAAACCCAAACAGCCTCGTCCAGCAATGGTAATCTGGTCGCTGTGCTCATTTACAGCGACGATAACCATTATACCTCAATATATATATATATATATATATATATGTATATATATATGAATTTGGTTACTTGGATATAAAAGCCTGGTTTCTTGGTAGTTAAAATATGGCTTCCTTTCTACTTTTTTTTAATATGCTAATTTGTTTTACTTTCTGGTGACTTTATCAATAAAATGTCATTTAGCTCAATCCTCTTGATCAGAATTATCCTGATGAACCGGTTAGTGAAAACTTGGTAGGTAACTTCTAGCTCTGTAGGTATTCAAATTTCGCTCTACTTACTTTTACGTTTAAGCTTAGGTGAGTATGTCGGTGTTTTTGTTTTCTTTTGACTAGGTATAGCGGTAATGGTTGATTATTTTCAAGCAGTATGTATGTTTTTAGTCTTTTCTTTTTTTATTGAAATTTTTTCATGATATCGGTTTGTAAAATATTTTTTGATTTACAAATTATATCATCTGCATTTTTTACACCGTCAGAATTATAGAAGAGGTCCAAAAATTATATATATATCAAGTTACGCCGATGTCTCAAGTTATCTTGACTCTCTCTCACCATCCACCCCTATCAGGCATCGAACTTTGCTGGTCCTCTACGTGGCATCCAGTATCCGTACAGATTTGACAGATGTTAATTTTTGTTGCTAAGCAAACTCTAGTGTGTACATGCATAGGAGTTCACTGGAGAACGGGTGAAGATATGAGAAGAATTAAGGAGTCCGACAGCATATTTATAAAGTCGGACAAGTCGGGTAACTTGTACGAAATAGAAAAGGGAAAATATAAGCAAATGAAGTTTAAGGAGGTGGTTAAATATTATAGAAAAGCACCACCAGATCTCGAAAAGGAGTTGAATAGCGAAGCAAAAATGTTGACGCTTAGATTAGGTATTGTAGATAGAGTGGAAAAATACAATACCAAGAATTGTTTCTTTACGATCAAGGACCACAAAAGTGTTTTCAAGACTAATCCTGAAAGTAAGTTTATTAACCCGGCCAAAACACAGATAGGTAGGGTTAGTAAAATAATCGTCCAAGATATATGTGCTTCGCTTAGGCAAGCATTAAACATTAACCAATGGCGGAGCACAAAAGATTGTATCAAGTGGTTTGAGGAATACGATAAGAATGATAGGTGTTCCTTTATCAAATATGATATTAGGGAATTTTACCCATCGATAACCGAAAGGACATTAGATAGAGCGTTAAATTTGGCTAGGTAATATATGGTGAAACCTTTAGCCAAGGTGGAGATAATTAAGCATTGTCGTAAAACATTGCTATACTATGAAGATAGTATACGGATAAAAAAGGGGAAGGTGGAAATTTCGACACAGCAATGGGGGCATATGATGGGGCTAAAATTTGTGAACTCGTGGGGTGTATTATTGTATAGCATTAAAAGGATTGTGGACCCAAGTAGCCATAGACTTTATCATGATGATGGTTTGATTATCGTGGATAAAAGCACACCGAAAAAATGTGATGGTATTAGAAAAAGATTGCATAGGCTGTTAGGCGAGTTTGGATTTAAGTTAGACACGCAAACTGACCTAAAAATTGCCGATTATCTTGATGTTACTTTAAACCTATATAATGGAACGGTATCTCCGTTTAGAAAAAGGAACCATGACCTGCGTTATGTGCACAGGGGATCCAACCACCCAATACAAGTATTTAAACACATACCTAAGGGAATAGAGCATAGGTTATCAAATAACTCCTCTAATAAGGAATTTTGAACGAAGCAAGCAAGAATTTGAAGAGGCATTGAAGAATGACGGATATAGGATCAAATTAGAATATCGAATAGAGAAGTAATACGCAAAAAAGGAGAAACAGACCTAGAAAAATTTTATGGTTTAATCCCCCCTATAACATGGAAGTAGTCAATAACTTAGGGAAAGAATTTTTTAAGTTGTTAAAAAGAAATTTCCCTACTAGGAACCTGCTATATAAGATATTTAATAAGAATTGTGTTAAATTAAGTTATAGTTGCATGCCCAACATTAATGGCATAATAAATAAGAGTAATATAGCTAAACTAAGTAAAGAGAAAAATAAGGTGATTGCTAAATGTAATTGTAGGGATAAGGTTAGATGCCCATTGGAAGGCAAATGTAAACAAGATTGTGTGGTGTATAAAGTGGAAATATATAGTGATCCGGGTAATGATAGAAATAAAAAGGTATATTTTGGGTCGACGCAAGGGGAATTTAAGGCTAGTTACAATAACCATAAAACGAGTTTCTCCCATGAGAAGTATAGGCATAGTACCACGTTATCTAGATATGTGTGGGAGGTCAGGGATAAAAAAGGAATAGATCCAATACTGAAATGGGAAGTAATAAAGAAGTGCCGTAAATATAGGGCTGGCGATAGGGATTGTATGCTTTGCGTGGAGGAAAAATTAGCAATAGCGTCTTGTAAAAGTAGGGATATGTTAAACCAAAGATCGGAGGTGTGAAATAGTTGTAGACACAAAAGGGGGTGGTTGCTTTATAATTAGGGATAGGTTTCTGAGTATTTATACCTGAGGGTTTGGGTTTTTTTTTAAATAAAAGTAAGCTTTTTTTTGTTTTGTTTCGTTTTTTATTCTTAGTTCTTTTTTTTATTATTTTTTCCGGTTATTTTGTTGTTATGTAAATTGTAAGCTAGGCAGGTTTAATATAAAATAAGGCGTTTTCTCCTTTAGCATTGGTCAGTATGAGACTCCCTGATGAGCCGTTAAGGTGAAACTTTAGTAGGAAAATTCTGACTCGCGATTTAAGTTAATTTTGTAATTGGCTCCACTCGTGTTGAGCACTCTCGTAATTGTGGCATTGCAGCGTTTACGACAGGTTTTAGTTTTCTTTTGACCAACTAACTGCACATCTCTTGATTTTTTTCGACTGGTGTGAAGGGGTTGGCCTTTTCTTTCTTTTTGTCCTATGACATTTTTTCATTTTTTCCCCGGGTGGTGATTCAAGATATTTTCGTCTCTTGTTCCTGACGGGTTTTTTTTTTTTTATTTTTTTTTTTTTTTGGTAACCGTGAATGAAGGTAGATAGTAGATATATATAAAAGATTTGGCATTAAATGACCTATAATGGTCAATACGCCATAAAAGCAAACCAAACAATACAACACAAATCCATTTCTTCTTTTTTTGATTTTCTCTATGTAGGTTTTCAGTGAGGTGCCTACTTATACGTTAAGCTTTGAATGAGATAAATGATCCGAAAATTAATTAGTGATTTATTGATCTTATTTTCATGATTAATATTTTTTTTAAATTCAGAAAACAGTTTGTTTATTTCAGTTATATAGTTTGCATAGTTTCAGTAGATTTACGTATCCTCCACACACACACCCCACACGCACCCATATATATATATATATATATATAGAAGAACAGTAATTTTATAGTACTTGCCTTTGCGCAAGCTGAAATTCGGTCCGCGCAGGGACAAGTACTGTATACTCGATGAAAATAGATATCATTGACTTTCCTATGACTTCAACCCATTCATACAAAAACACACTTACATCATATGTATACAGATACGTGTGTGAGAGGGTTGGTGGTTGTAATTTACAAAGTTTTGCTTAGATGTGGCATAAGGACGTATGTATGCGGTTCCCAACGAGACTCGAACTCTCTTGAGAAGATTTGCTAGACTAGCTTGCTAACAATTGCACCACCAGAGGAGTGAGGTTTGAGGAGGGTGTAATCGTGGTGTAATCGTTAAAGCGAATGACTGCAGAATCGAAGTAAGAGAGTTCGAACTTCAGACGCGCTAAAACGTTCACTTTCGAACAAATACCCAGTTATAGGTTAAATAGTACCACTACCGTTCTTCTAGAAGGATGGTTTTGCCATTAAATAACCCATAAAGGTTGATATGCCATAAAGCAGAGAAACCAAACCAAACTTATCAACTCTTGTAGTTTATTTAATGCCAAATATTCTTCATACTAAACACATATGATTTGTAAACAAAGAATTTGTAGGTAACATGCTAGTATGGATCTCCCCGACCCTCTCTCGCCACTTGTCTCTAGCGTTCATCGCTCCCGGAAGGTCTTCCATGCTATATCCTGAATCGGCGGGGGTGTCCTCGTGATGTAATAGTTAAAGCAATGAATTGCGGAATCGTAGTAAGTGAGTTCGTACTCCATTCGCGCTATTACGTACACTGTATAAGTACAGTTTTTTTTATTTACACACAGTTAAATGGAAAAACAGTTAATTTCTGATAATTCAGTTTCTCGTAATTACAATTTAGTTCTATTTGACCCGTTGATAGGACTCTGCATTCCTAAAAGCTCCAGAATTACTGGAGCCTGACTATCAGGTTGTTTAGTGTCATATCCCGGACTCTTGTTGGAGGAGTCATACCCCTTTGCAGATTTGAAGTCAGTGTATTCTACAGCCTACCCCAGCTGAGTGGGCCCAATGTATTTTGGGTCAAAAAGAACAGACAAAAAAATGTATGAATTTTCCTAAAAAGGAGGGGGGTTGTTTGCGAATAAAAGGAATGTATATTCAATCAAAATAAATGTAGAATGGTCCAAACTTTGCTGTTTTTCCAGCTCTTTCGGCTTTGCCACAGGCTTTGCAACTAAAAGAATTCAATTACAAGACGTAAAGCCTATCTGAAATCGTTAGACTAACCCTGAGAACCACATTGCGCAGGATTTGATGCCGATGGGGTAATCTTCGCTGGATGGTGTAGAAGAGAATTACCTCGCGACATCTGTACAAGAAATTCAAATAAAAGAATTATGAATGGATCAAGATTGAAAGGTCATTAAGTCTAATGTGCATAGGTCATCATCATCATCATCATCATCATCATCAAGTTGTACTGATTGCATAAAGTTCCCTTCTCTCTCTCTCTCTCTCTCTCTCTCTCTCTCTCTCCTCCTCCTCCTCCTCCTCTCTCGCTATCCGTCTCTATCGTTCTGACTGGTTCTCTAAATTATATTCAGTGTTCACACAGTGCTAATGTATGTCCTTATCAAACCTTGCGCCTACATTAAAGAATGACACGTCCTTACTTCCCTAGTTTGTCTAGTTCGGCTTAACGGAATTTCTTCTAAGATGTGGCTGTGTCAGTACTACTGTATGGATTCGCCACCTAAATACTTATGAAACGCATGTAGAAAAAGTTAGATGGGAACTACACAAGAATACTTTGTGGTGTTTCAAACAAATCCTGGAATCACCACCCAACAAAACAGTAGCCGTACGGCCACTTATATCGCAACAATTATATATATATATATATATATATATATATATATATAGGGATTATCAATTATTAATTATTTGTGATAATCAATTCTATATTAAACAAAAAAATCCTTTATCTGTATTTTCTTATCAGTGCAATCCACACAGAGTGATTTTTAATCATCAACATACTTTTCCTATTCATAAACTTCCTCTCTTTCTTTAAGGGTGTCAATGCGCTGGACTGCGTAATCGTAGTGAGAGTTCGAACTCTAGTCGCGCTATTACGTTTACTTTCGGACAAACACCCTTGAGAAAGGTCTGAACCCACTTATCCTCCCAGCTATGGGTTAAATATTATCTCTGCTGTTCTTCTAGAAAAATAGATGTGGCATTAAATAATCCAAGAAGGTTGATATGCCATTGAACAACGAATGAATCTCTTCCTTGTTAATGTAGGATTCATTGAACCTTCCGACAGCCCAGATTTGATTCCCGTTTCAATTTTCTTTTCCGTTTGTTTTAATGTTGCTGGCGGTTTTACAACATTATTTGAGTGTTTTTCATACCAGTGGCAGCTGATGATTTTTCACTGGAGTCTGCATAACAACAAGGCCCCTCAAGTCTCCAGAACTCTTCTCAATATTCTGACTGATCTTTACAGTTTTTTAGTTTGGGTGGTTCCGATTCATACCCCGATTTCCAACTCGTCCACCCTCCTTTTTAAGCCCTTAGGAACCGTTCTAGGTACGTTGATTGCAATTGGTGTCACTGTTACTCTTATATTTCACTGCTTTCTTAGTTCTCCGGCAAGGTCCCAGTACTGGTCTCTCTTTTTGCTTTTTTAAAAAGATGTTCATTTGGTTGTTCACCGTTTAACTATACGGCAAGTTATCTTTTCTTTTTTACATTTATATATATATATATATATATATATATATATATATTATGTGTGTGTGTGTTAGAGAGAGAGAGAGAGTATGTGTATTTAAGTATGTATGTATGTATGTTATTTCATATATGTGTGTATATGTGTATATGTGTGTGTGCTTATGTATGTATGTCAGTGTATGTGTATGTGCGTGTGTGTGTATGTATGTTTATTTGTGTATATAAATTTATGTGTGTGCGTGTGTGTGTTTATGTATATATGTAAGACCTTTTTGAACATAGACTGAAGTTTGCAAATTTTCTGTGAATAATTCACCTTCTCTTTGAGGATTAAAAAATATCTCCCTGTGAAAGTGTGAAATACCTGGAATGAAATGGGGATTTTCAAATTTAAATTGAAATACCAATGCATCATGCTGTTTTCTCAACTCTCTTTCACAATCAAGAGTCTCTGGTAGGCGCCATCTGAATAAACTTGAAACCTTCTATAAATGTTACCTTCGCTCGAAATGAAGAACAAACGGAACAGTTTCCAAAACGAAATATGGAAGTGAGTCAAATCTTTCTTGATGCAATAGTAACGTAAATTGGTTGGTTTTATGTCATGTTAATTTATGAGTTCGATATGCCTCTTTGGGAATCTCCAGTTATTTTTTACTTTCATCGTACAACAACCTTTAAATATAAATAAATGAATTGTTTTGGTTTGGTTTGGTTTGGTTCGGTTTAATGGCCTGTCAATCTTTGTTGGTTATTTAATGCTAAATCCATATTTATACATATAAATAGTTCTATTTAAAACAATTCAGTTTAGCAAAAGTACACAGTTTAAATGTCAATGACAGTTCATTTTCAAACTATTGAATTTAGTCACAAAGGTAAATAGTTCCAAGCACTGCTATGTATCAGAAACAATTCAATTAAACAACAGTCATTTATACTTGTCTTTAATTGGAATCATTTTGAGATGAGTCTTCTTAATCTGAGAATTAATTTTTATTTTTTGCGGACTTTTTGTCCTCATCTTGGTAGGTTTTTTGTGTGTGCTGTTTCTTCATTCACTACGTTTCGGCCAAATTTCACCTCTGGCCTTCTTCAGGTGATTTACCCCAACCTTAGATAGGAATGCTGAGTCTTGTAACCGTATCCCCAGTAATTACTGCCGTCCATAGATAGATAACAACTATAGACGGCAGTAATTACTGGGCATACGGTTACAAGACTCAGCATTCCTATCCGAGGTTGCGGTAAATCACCTGAAGAAGGCCAGTGGTGAAATTTGGCCGAAATGTAGTGAAAGAAGAAACAACACAAAAAAAACTACCAATATGAGGAAAAAAAGTCCGCAATAAATAAAAATTAACAGTCATTTATTTACTCACAGTTAAATTTCAAAGAATTCAGTTTAGCATAAATACACTATTTAGTTCTTTTTGACTCATAGATAGGACCGTATCAGGTGCTATTACAACAACCAGTGTGGACCTGGGAGCAATCATCAACATAAAGGGTTACTCTGCATTGCCCAAAGTTCCAGCATTACTGGAGCCTCTCCATCAGATTGTTTAATCTCATATCTAGGACACACGTTAGTAGGGGGAAGTCTTACCCTTTTGCAGAGATGCAGTTGGTGTATTCTACAGCCCTAGTCGTAGAATACATAAACTTCCTCTCTTTCTTTAAGGGTGTCAACGCGCTGGACTGCGGAATCGTAGAAAGAGTTCGAACTCTAGTCGCGTTATTAAACTACAGCCCTAACTGTAGAATACATAATCAGCATATTGTCATATCCTGGACATAATCATAATATAATCATAATCATATAATCATAATCATAATACATAATCATAATCATACATAATCATATAATCATACATAATCATACATAACTCATAATCATACATAATAATAATACATAATCATAATAATAATCATATAATACATAATCATATAATCATAATACATAATCATATAATCATAATCATAATACATAATCAGCATATTGTCATATCCAGGACACTCGTTGGGGGAATCTTATCCATCTGCAAAGATCCAGTCGATGTATTCTGCAGCCACCCCCTCTGGCTGGGGAGGCGAAAATAAATAAAAAACGTTATTTGTATCGAACATATTCAATATAAATACAATATCTATATACAGATCAAATTCTTTCCATAGTTCCTCAAAATACCCTCATCACGTCTATTTCTTAACAACTTTTTTCTGAAATAAATCAATTTAATTTTTAAAATTTTACACAATCGCTGCTTTTGATATGTTTAAACAATTTGTTCTAAAATTTTATTATTTTATGTGCAAAAAATGTAATGGTTAAGTAGACTTAGTTTTTAAAATCTATTCCCAGTAAATTTTCAGTCCAAGAAGAAATATTGAAAAAAGCTCTACCATAATTAGAAATTCCATTCATCACTCTGATAGTTTTAGCGATTACTACTCTCAGTCTTCTCTCTTGTAAAGTAGCTAATCCTAATTTCGCTAATCTCTCCCGAAAATTGATGTGATGAGGACGTTATGCTTTTACACTTTTATTATTTTTGTCACTCTTTTCTTTGGATGCAATTTGATCTCAACATTACACGCCAATTTCCAAGTCTCGATACTGGAAGCCAGATCTAAATACTAAATTATAGGTGGTGTTAGGGTTTTATATATTTTTAAATAATATTTGCCTCACTTAAAAAAGAGTTCTATCGAGCCAATCATTCCAGTAGCCCTCGAAACAATAGAGAATGCGATTGCAGTTTTGAATGTATCATCAAAGCCAATCCGTCGATTGCCTTCGTCATTTACGTTTTTGATTTCCTTGCTGATCAAATTGATCCATTATTTGATATTTAATATTCGTCTATATTAGATTCTAATTTCCAAGTATATTCCCTATATAACAGTTTATTCGGATCTATATGCGTGTTTTTCTTTTAATTATTGTGTTGGTTTTACTAGTACCGATGTCAATATTTTTTACAAGCAGTTATATTGTTTAAGGATTAATGATAATAAAACTTACTAAGCAATTATGGTTTTAAACGCGATGTTTACGATAAATGATTTTTACATCATATGGTTTTATCTATTCCTCTCGGTTTCAAATAAAGTATTTACTGCTATAATACTTAAAGTGTTCTTTTAAAATGTAAAATTGTCTGATAACTGTAAAAATGCCAAAATATTCGTTGGAAATATGTGTATTCTATTCCTCTATCATGTAGGCGCAACAATATATATATATATATATATATATATGGTGCAATAGGCAAGTTGCGACCATGTTAAATTATTAATTTATTCATTTAAGCTTTTGTCATGTAGAATCACTTGGGTATCTTCTGTAAGGAAAGCAGTACCATGAAATAATTCACTATTCTAGAAATGTTGAAACGGTATGTTATGCTGCTTGGCATTCAAACGGAAGCTCAAATACGAAGATTTCGTAATGTTTGGGTGTCAGTCCGAGTACAGTTTCATATTCATATTTATGAAAATCAAATACCTAGTCCACATCACGATGTTTGAGGTTGTCACAAGTGATAGGGCGTTATACTTCCATTCATTTTCCAACGTGACCTCAGACTCAACGAGGAGACCTGGATAAGGTAGCGCAAACCTTGATCAAGAGAATGGCTGATGAATGGCCCTACACCTGGCAACAGAGCTCTGCAACATACTACATGAGCAGAAGAATTCAGTCCTAACAGTCAGAAATATTCTTCAACAACATCACCTCTGACATCTGACCACCTCACTCTCCAGATTGCGATCCCCTGAGTCGTTATGTATAGGGAACGGTTGAGTGAGATACCACCAAAATTCCGCGCAACACCAAAAATGAACTGAGGTCAAAGTTAATGGAAGTATTAACCAATTTGAATTAGGACATCGTTGGAGAAGCTTGCAAGAAATTCTGAAGTCACCTGAAGTCCATAGTTGAAGCTAATGTCGATTTTGTCGAACAAATTTGAATGGTAGTTATATCCAGATATTTTCATATAATTTTTGTAAATATAACTGATTGTGTGACGCGAAAGGTTTACTTTTATCCCAGAACGGGGTTTTATTTTCGCACGTGTGAAGACGGGGCAGGTTGGCACTTGATCCCCTATAGAATAAGTCCTCGTTCAGAGTTTTTCTCTCAGGCATATAAGACCTGGCATATTACGTGAGGGATTAATTTAGGGCCAGACTGACCGCCGCTGGCAATGGGGTTCCAAATTTCACACTATTCCCACACCCACCAAGGCCACTAAACTTCCTCCCCTAGACAACAGAAGATATGGACCAATAGGTTTTACTCGTAATAATATTATATTGTAGTAGTCGGCAACTCCGGCTTCCCGTGTGATATTTTAAAGGAATTAATAGGACAATTCTAAGCAAGATAACATAAGGCGAATAGAAGCTGAAAAGGAAATGTGACACAACAAATTCGTAGCAGAACTGCAAAGAACAACTTAGACCACGTGGTAACATAAAAATACATGAATCCTTTACTATACAAAGAGATACACTTTCAAAGTGTCAAATATGTATAATGAATTGAACAGTCCATGGACATAAATGCCTTCCTTCTTTTCTGTTCTTTCGTTTCTTCAAATTGAGAGAGAGAGAGAGGGTGCTATATAAAATTTGGGTATAAAGGAGAAATAGCCCCCAAGTTACTTATCTTATTTTTCGACGGGGTTCCACTGGAGAATCTTTCTTCTTTCACGGGCTAATAGACTTTATGCTATTTTTAACACTGGCTTAAAGAAGTTGGGTCCCTCGTGTCCAAGATATGTTTTTGTCTTATTCACCCGGAGTAATGGCTATGGGTCTGTCTGCCACAAGCCCTGCCCAAAAACTAACTTTTTTCTTTTCTATTTCCGCTGACGGGAGGGAGTCCCCACTTCCGTCTTGGGGTCCCAGCCAATCATTTGGCTTCTCTCCCCCCACTGGTCGGGCGATTTCTTAGGGCTACTAGATTTCACCCAAGTCAGGTTACTCAGTACAGATAGCTTGCACTAATTTACTATCATGCCTTAAAGGTCATTTTCTGACGGCTTGCTACTGTTCATTCCAACGAGAGGATAGCAGTCATCCCACTTCCATCGTCTCAATGGGATATCACGTGACAATAGAATGAGATGTCAGTGTTATCTTCATTTCTGCGTAACTCACTCATCAATTTACCCATCGAACCCGATATATATATATATATGTGTGTGTGTGTATGTGTGTGTGTATGTGTGTGTATTTGCGTATGTGTGTGTGTGTGTGTGTGCATAAAGAAAAACTAACATATTTTTCTATAATAGTGTGCTATATTTAAGGTAGAGCTATATGCATATTGATATAAAAATCAAGACATATACAAGTATATATAATCAGTTTCCTGTTTTCATAATTATCAGACAATAAAGTACATTATATATATATATATATATATATATATATATATATATATATATATGCATGGAAGTAAATGAGGAAATAAATCCCACAGTATGAAGAAAAGTTGAAAAAAAACAAATAAACCAAGATTCATCAAATTTTGGATTATTAGTTTTTTCAATTTTTCTTTATATATATATATATATATATATACTGGGGGCGTTTCTTCTTTAGAACATATTTGATTAAACAATATTAACATCCTTTGTCAACATATTTTTATGTTAATCCTTTCGAGTCGCTGCGTCGATTTTATGGCATTCAGTGGGAATTGGTTAATAAAACTCCCATGATTAATTGGTTCCCTAGTATTTTCTGCCCGATCTTGAGCCATCATCTGGGATGGGTATTTTGAAAAAGCGATGTTACCTAAACTACTTAAACTCAACAAAATCAATTTCGCATCCAGTTCTAAGGTACTTAAATGTCTTTAGTGACTGTTGCTATTTATAGAGCCAAATTTAAAAAGAGACGCTACAACACACTGGTATAAATGATAAATGCTCAACACTTACAAAGTAGCAATGTACATGTAAAGGTCACATCACTTTTGTGATTTACACACCCCTGATGATGACCCAGGATCGGAGAGAAAGTAGTAGGGAACCAATTAATCATGGGAGGTTTATTAACCGATTCCCGCCGGATACAATAACATTGATGCGGCGACTCGAAAGGATAAATACAAAAATATGTAGACAAAGGAAGTTTGTATTATTCTATCAAATATATATATACATATATATATATATATATATATATATATATATATATATATATATAAGGCACTTTTTATACTTATAAAAGAGTGTTCATTATCTGTGATTAACATATATATGTATTTACCAGCCTTTCAGCATGAGCCGAATGTAAAGTACTGTCAGTTTTAAGCATAATTTAACAGGTTTTAATTCAGAATGTTCCTTCTCCCAGATTGGGTGACATACCAAGGGTAACGAGTCCGGTCTGTCCTACTATTTTACACATAGACGGAGAGAGAATAGTTGGATTCATACCTTTCCCAAGTGTATTAGTGCATTATGAAACGCAATCAGCCGCGTTCAGGAATTGGACTTACGACACCGTTACCATTTCCTACGACGATAACCATTACACCACGGGCACCTCCCTGTCGAACATGTGGATAGCTTAGTGACTGTCAGTTCGATATGATAACAGGAGACAGATATTAACCAACAGGCCAGTGCAATAGACTCACAATTCAGAAACAATCAACAAAAGAGCTCGATCGTGCTTTATATTTATCCGTACCTCCACTCGGCAGGATTTATCACAAGATCTTTTTTTATCACGGTGATTTAGGGGCAAACTCATGCACTGCTGGTCAATGCTGGTCATAGGATCACAAGGAGCAATGTGAACTATGCTAACCTTTGCTAAGTCTCCAAACACGTATGCCAGGTGACTTTGTTGGTCATAGATTCACTAGATCCAAAGGTTTAGTTCAATGTGAACTATGCTAGCCTTTGACTTTGCTGGTCCTAGATTCTTTAGAATCGAATGTGTATTGCAATCTGAATCCATGATTGTCATTGTTTTTTATCAGAGAGCAATAGCGCCAAATCTTTGCTTTTTTGCCTCCATACTCCGCCTCAACTAAAATCATTTAATGTCACCAGTTACAATATATTCTTCCCATCTTTTTTTCTTTTGTACATGACAGCCTGAACTCAAACCATGTTCGGGGCTGTTTGCATTTTACATTGCACAAATAACCTACCGAAAATATACATCTAATTTTTCTTCCTTTATATATGGGAAACTAGTATGGCAGACTCGGCTCTTTAACCTTGATGTACCAATCGGTCTAGTAGAAGGAAAACTCTTAATTCAAACCTGTTAAATTGCGTTTAAAAATTGATCTTGTATCACGTCCTGCTCTTCCTAAGTAGTTGGGAAAATACACATATTTTTGTTTTCTTTCCATTGAACGACTATTGTTACTATTATTTCCACTCTTTCCACAAAATTCTTCAAGATCAAAGGCAAAGCAATGATGGTTGTTGCTTCAGTGATGTGAGACTTGAGAAGACTCATTGCTAGAAAATAGCAACGTATCAATTTTATATACAATTTAGAAAGTATGCCATGTACCCGGTGCTAGATCAGAATTGCAAATTAATGATGCGGGTTTTGCGAAAGCTTGCTAGTTCCTGTTTTTTTGAAATTTTTGAGAGAGTGCTGTGGCTACCAGATTTTGGCTTGGGTGGGTACTTTACATACGACAGCTGGGAAATTTTCTTCCTCACCTCTAAACTATCTACCTGCTAATACCCATGCACACGACGTGTGGGCGTTTTCCTTGAACTAGTATTCCCTCATTTTAAGTTTCTCTTCCGGGCTATCATCAGTCCATGAGTCTGATTTTAAACAGTCTGTTTGACCCATAGATGACACTCCTAATAGGTATTTTCACCCCGG
The DNA here is from genome assembly GCA_963585895.1 of Sepioteuthis lessoniana. Taxonomy (NCBI): domain Eukaryota; kingdom Metazoa; phylum Mollusca; class Cephalopoda; order Myopsida; family Loliginidae; genus Sepioteuthis; species Sepioteuthis lessoniana. Next base: position 45,361,737 of record OY757926.1, on the reverse strand, counting down.
TTCAGAGTGGACCTCGTTGTAATGGCCACAAAAGGCATCACCCCCCCCAATCTCTAGAACCGTTACCTTATCATCAGATACTATTTAGTGTCTTTCTCATGACTTCTCCTTTTTGTGCGGGACGGTGAGGTCTTACTTCTCAGCAGAGGAATATATTCAACGTATTCTAGAAGTGGGTGCAATTTCTTTGAAGTGGCTAGTCTTGTTCTTTAGTAGGGTTGGCCCTCCGAGCTTTCTTCGACCCACCGAAAATGCCAGACTACTGAAGATATTTGGTGTCACTTGATCTCTAATATAAAGTGATAATGTTTGAGTGACAGCTTAATAAATGTATAAATAGTAATCAGAATAATAATAGGGAAGTTTTTTTTTATTCGTTGGTTTTTTTTATTTTATTTTTTTTTTTTTGGTTTGGTTTGGTATTTTTACATATTAAACTTCCCAGCATAATTAATGTGATGTGAATTTCTATCCATTAATTTTAAAGAGCTTTTAAGTCTTGAATCGCTGTCTAGGTTGCCTGAAGACATTTTGATGGCATCGTGTGGTGATATGGAATTTCGAATTTCTTTCATAGCGTTTGTTTGCAGTTTTATGCGATGTTTGTTTGTTTGTTTGTTAATATAAGAGTACTGTGTTAATTTGATAACATTTTCTTGAGCTCATACTGTCGTCGGCGGTATCGCTATATCACTCAACATTTTTTATATATTTGTTTTCTTATTTTTACGCTTTTCCTACTAACAGCCAATCAGATTAATTCTATTTTATTTAAATACTTTTTCTTCCTCTTTAGGCGAGAGAAATGGATTTTGTTGTATTGCAGGGAATAATATAACAGAGATTACCAATTATCTAGGGTGGAAGTCAGGGAGAAACGGAAGTAGAAAGAGCTAATTTGAATAAGGAACAATCCAAAAAGAAAAGAATTTTTAAAACGAAAAATGTAAAGAAAGCTTACGATTGAGAATAAGCGCAAAAATTAATGAAGAAGCGGCTTGGACAATTAAATGATGTCATTGTGATGAGGATAGGTTCTCATAAAACATGAGAAGGAAATAGATTACCATGTAAGATTATTGAATAAGATTAGTGATTAATCAGTTGATTTGAACGGCATGTCAACCCGTCAAGGGTGATTTTATGCCAAGAGACTAGATAGAACCTCTCTGGTTGACATTTACTAAACCTAACAAAATTATCACTCAGTTGTAAGCTGGAGTGGAAATAGATCTATATATATATATATATATATATATGTATATATACACATGTGTGTGTGTGTTTTTTACAAAGATTAACTTCACATTGTCACGATCACCAGAAAAGTGATGGTTATCGCTCGATGATAAGGAAAACCTGAAACTAAGAGTAGCACATAATATGCTTGGATTTTGACATTAATAAACGAATTGCTCTATCTTAAATATAGTGAGCCTACTTAGATTTAACAGTAGAAGACACCGACTGCATCTCTGCCGTGGAGTAAGACCCCTCTCCAACAACGAGTCTCCTGTATTTGGTATTAAACAATCTGATTGCAAAGCTCCAGTCCTGGAGTTTGGAGGAATGCGGAGTACCCCTTCATTGCTATTGCTTCCATGTCCACTCTAACCCAGAGTGGTAGCACCTGATATGAATCAAATAGAACTGTTCGACATTTAAACACTGCGCAAACAAATTACTAACGTTAAATCGAATTGTTAGAAAAATGTGTCTTAAATGATTGATATTTAATTGAAGTGTTGGTGATTCATAGTAATACCTAGAAGTGTTTAACTGTCTGCAAACAAATGAGTAAGGTTGAATAGAATTATTAGTTCCAAATAGCAATACTTAAAACACTTTAGCTGTGAGCCTAAACTAAATTATTGGTATTTTAGACAATACTTGGAACCATTAAACTGTGTGCAAATGAATGAATACTGTTCAGTAGAATAATTAGTGTTAAACGATAATACTTGTAACCACTTCATAAATAAATGATTAATTTTGAATAGAATTGTTAGTGTTACATAGCAATAATTGAAACCTTTTATCTGAGTAGAAACAATATTAATGTGTTAACTGATTAGTTCTCATTTAAAAAATGAAACTACCGACAAACTATTCATTGGTTTTTGGCATATCAATCTTCGTGGGTTATTTCATAACAAAGCCATCCTTCTAGAAAACATTCAGTGTTGCTCTTTACTCCATAGGATTTGGGGGTTCATGGCTTTCCCAAGGGTTTTTGTCTGAAAGTGAACGTAATACCGCTACTGAAGTTCGAACTGGTTTACTACAATTCCGTAACCCAGCGAGTTAACCATTACACTATGAGGACACCCGACAAGTTACTCACTTCTAAATCACCTGTATAAACATTTAAATGTATACAAACAAATGATTAATAGTAAATAGAAACACTTCAAACCATTTAATTGTGTGCCAAAGAATGAGCTTAGTTTCATTTAAATATGTTATCTACAAAATGTGTTTAAAAATCTTATAATTAATAGATATGTATAAACAAGATCTGGTATTAAAAACCTACGAGGGTTAATATGCCATGCAACCCAACCCAATGAAATTTAGCCTACTCTGACACAAACGATGTATTTTATATCTTCCAATATATATATATATATATATATATATATATATATAAAGTGTTTATTGCTGATATTTTGCTATCTAATAACAATCACGGTCTTATATTATTTTTCTCATAATTTGTCTTATATCAATGCTGCAATACTGTCTCATATTTGCTTGAGCAGGAACAAAATATTTATCATGAGTTGACCTATACGTTGAATTTCCATACAGGTATATTATTCTCCTAATCCTTAACTGCGCCATCCGATTCTGGCGCCAAACGCTATAGTTAGGCGATTATTTTGGCCCAGAATTCCTTCCTTATTTTATTACGATTTGCAAAGCATTGTGGGAATTCTTTGTACCCGAATTTGATATAGAATATTAGATCAGATTTCTCGAACTGCGTGATTATTCTGAAGCGGAAAACTTATAAGACAAGTTTATTTGCATAGCAGAACGTAAAAGAGAGGAAGAAGGAGAATAATTCTCACGTGTTCTTTCCTTTTCTTCTTTTATCAAAAGAAAAATATCAGCAAGAAAACTGAAAAAATTATTGTTGAAAAAAATGACAAAGCAAATATACAGAAATGAATAAAGCGAAAGAAAGAAAGGAAAACATTAAATATTTAAAAAGTAAAAGCAAAAATTTAAAAAAAAAACCAACAGTGAAGAAGAAATAAAAGAAAATTTCGAAGGAAAAAAAAGATCTGACGCGAAGAGAAATTATTCATGAAAAACATTAAAATGGTCTGAAGAATTGGATGGGGTTTATTTCGGTTTGGTTGGGTTTTATAGTATATCAATCATTCTGGGTTATATAATGCCAAATCGTCTTTATATATATATTAAATAGATATCATTTGGTTTGGTTGGGTTTTCGGCATATCAACCATTGTAGGTTATTTAATGCCAAATCCTCTTAATACATATATATTAAATATACTGGAGTTGGTTTGGTTGTGTTTTATGGCATATCAACCATTGTAAGTAATCTAATGACAAATATTCTTTATATATATATATATGTATGCGTGTGTGTGTGTATGTGTGTGTGTGTGTGTGATTTATAAACATATTTTGTTGATAACGTTTTTAAACGAGCCTAAGCTCATTCTTTTTCACACGGTTAAATTTTTCCACGAATTGCAATGTATCATAACAATTCAGTTAAGCATCAGGTGTTAGTTTGCACAGAGTTAAAAGATCAAACATGTGTATTTTAAACAATGCAATTTAGCATAAGCCATTAGTTTGCACATTTCAATTATCAAACTTGTCTATTTGACCCAGAGATAGGACCCTAGCAAGTGCGACCACTCCGGGAAAGAGTGGACCTTAGAGCGGTGCCAATGAAGGGGTACTCTGCAGTTGACTAGGCTGGGATCTGAAGAAAAAAGAGAAAGTAGAGAAACAAAAATAATTTAGTTAAAAGAGATCATCAATTCTTTCAAGTTACTGAAGAAAATTAAACAACCATGAATGAAAACTAGAAGAAGAAGAAGAGGCCCGGAGTTAAAAGAAAGGAAGAAGAAGAAGAAGAAGAAGAAGAAGAAGAAGAAGAAGAAGAAGAAGAAGAAGAAGAAGAAGAAGCGCAGAGTTAAAAGGATTAAAGAAGAAGAAGATGCAGGAAATTTGAAGGAGTAAGAAGATGAAGAACAACAACAAGAACAATAAGAGGTGGGGTGTTCAAAGAAGAAGAAGAAGAAGTGAAGAGTTAGAAGAAGAAGAAGAAGAAGAAGAAGAAGAAGAAGAAGAAGAAGAAGAAGAAGAAGAAGAAGAAGAAGAAGAAGAAGAAGAAGAATTTAGGAAAGAAGATGGAGAAAGCATTTGTAAAAGAAATAAAAGAAGAAGAGAAAGAAAAGAAAAAAATGTCAAGAATGAAAATTTAAATGGAATCTCCAAGAAATATATAAAAGCAGAAGGTCGAATAGAGAGAGAGAAAAAACGAAACACAAAGACAAAACAAAAGCTACTCAAAACAAAAATTCGAAAAAGAATCGGAAAAAATGATGAGAGAAACGGAGTCAAAGAGAAAAAAATGGAAGATGGCTCAAAAGAATAGAAACAATTTAAAAAGTGGTAGGATAGTATCATCAGAATTGCACGCCGAGGATACAAGTGGTAAATTTAGGAAAGATAGAAACGTTAGAAATGACGAGAACATAAGAAAAGCGCCAGGAGTGAGCGAATAATGAAGCGAAACACGCGTAAAGTGGAGTTTCCTTTATATAGGCGAGGGAGGGAGAATGAACTCTTCCCATTGGTTAGCGCTAACGATAAAAGTTGGGGAAAAAGTTACGTGGCATAAAGCCATCGAGGAGGTGGTCTGATAATTCTGGACCCAGGTCTAGGTTGCTGTCAGAGCCGATATGATGTTTAACTACCCCAAATCGGCAATGAAAACAGTACATCACTGAAGATCACCTTTCAAGCATCTGAAAATGTATTCTTTGAATGAAAGGTGTAAAATAAACATATGAAAATTATGAAGAATAAGTAAAAGTCGAAATAAATTTCAGGAGCAACGCGATTAGAAATCATAATACAAAGATGAAAATAAAGAAAAAATAATTTTCGAAAAATGCAAAACTCTGAGAAACAGTATTATTTGATGTAATAGTGGTACTTGAAGAAGAATAGACCAAAGAATAGGAGTAGTATTAGTAGTAGTAAATTGAAAGAAAGAAAGAAAGAAAGAAAAGGAATAATTGTATAAATAATAGTGGTTAAAGAAAAAATTAGAGAAGAAAGGTAGGAGTAGTTGTTGCAGTATTGTTTGTTTAGCATAGAACTTTTGTAGGTTATTGAAAGCCAAATCCATTTTTATTCAAATAAACAATTTTATTTCAAACAATTCAGTTTAACATACACAGTTTAATTCTCAAAAGCAATTTTATTTCAAGCTATTCAGATTAGTCAAATAGTTCTAATTCATACAATTCAGTTTAGTATGAATATAGATTTTACTTACATGCTGTTAGATATCAAAACTGTTCTGTTTCAAGCAATTCAGTTTAGCGTAAATACAGTTTCAATGTCAAAAACATTACCATTTCAAGCAATTTAGATAAGCATAAGTATGCAGTTTACATGTCAAAACAGCTCTATTTCAGTTTAGTATAAGTACATGGTTAATTCTGTTCAACCTATAGATAGGAACCTATCAGGTGCTACAACTGCGGGCGACGATGGACCTGGGAGCGATGGTAGTTAAGGAGTCCTCTGCATTCCTCAAAGCTCCAGCATTGCTGGAGCCTCTCCATCAGGTTATTTAGTGTCATATCTAGGACACTCGTTGGGAGAGTCTGACGCCTCTGCAGAGAAGAAGTCGGTGTCTTCTACTGCCCCAGCCGACTGGGCAGGTTGTTGCGGCATTAGAAGTAGTATGAAATTATGTAATAATAGTAGAATAGTAGTTGTAGAAAAAGTCGTATAGCAAAAAAACATCAGCAGTTGTAGAAGAAGAAGAAGAAGAAGAAGAAGAAGAAGAAGAAGAAGAAGAAGAAGAAGAAGAAGAAGAAGAAGAGTAGCAGTATAATGAAAAAATATATAAGAAATATGTCAAGAAGAATGAGAAGGAATATAGAAGAATTTATTGAAACACAAGGAAAAAAAATCTGCAAATGTAAAAAGTGACGTAGAAAAAAGGATGACAAATTATAAAGAAAACCACTCAATGACTCATTAAAACCAATTCAAGAGTTTAAAAAAATGAAATTGCAAAAAATAATTTGGATTGAAGAAGCAGTTACAAAGAATTAAAATATATGACTGAATATTTTTAAAAATCGGTGAAAAAGAAGGCTAAAATATAGGCATTGAAAAGGAAACATTTATTGAAATAATAATAGTAATCCAAGGTTTTGATGAAGACGAAATACATAAAAAGTGGAAGAACAAATCTAGAATAAAATGAAGCTTTTCCCCCAAGAAATGGGGATGCGAAAAAAAAAATATCAAGAAATAAAAAAGGAGTAATATTTCATGAAAACAATAGTGAAGAAATACAGGAAGAGAACAAAAAAGGGGAAAAGATTTGTTTGTTTGCTTGTTTGTTTGTTTGGTTGGTTGGTTGGTTATTGATTGGTTTGCTTTTATGGCTTATCAACCTTTGTAGGTTATTTAATCTATTTTTATACAAATATAGTTTTATTTCAAGCAATTCAGTTTAGCATAAGTACACAATTTAATTGTAAAAACATTTCTATTTCAAGCTATTCACTTTAGCCGCAGAGTTCTAATTCAAACAATTCAGTTAGGTATAAGAATAGTTTTTGTTTATACACAATTAAAAGAAGGAATGTTAGTTGTAGAGAGGAGAAGAAGAAGAAGAAGAAGAAGAAGAAGAAGAAGAAGAAGAAGAAGAAGAAGAAGAAGGAGGAGGAGGAGGAGGAGGAGATGGATAGTAACAACAAGACAAAGTTGATAATGAATCTATAACTATGTCGAAGAAGCTCTAAAAAAATGGATGTTATAGTAACAAGAGAAGAAGGAGTAAGAAGAAGAACAACAACAACAAGAACAATAAGAGGTGGGGTGTTCAAAACATTGTATCACAAAACTGAGTACACCCCTCACATTTCTGCAGATATTTAAGTATATCTCTTCATGGGACAACACTAACAAAATGACACTTTGACACAATGAAAAGTAGTCTGTGTGCAGCTTATATAACACAATTTATTTTTCCCCTCAAAATTACTCAAAATTTAACCATTAAAAGCTAAACCCCTGCCAACAAAAGTTTAGTACACCCCTAAGAAACTACACCCCTAAATGTCCTAATTGGGTACTGCTTGTCATTTTCCCTCCAAAATGTCATGTAACTCACTAGTGTTACTAAGCCGATGCATGCATAGGGAGCAGGTGTGTTCACATCTATAGTGCATCTCTCACACTCTCTCACACTGGTCACTGAAAGTTCCAACATGGCACCACATGGCAAAGAACTCTCTGATGATCTTAAAAGACGTATTATTACGCTACATGAAGATGGGCAAGGCTACAAGAAGATTGCCAACATCCTGAAACTGAACTGCGGCACAGTGGCTAAGATCATCCAGCGTTTTAAAAAAAGCGGGGTCCTCTCAGAACAGGGTAGGTCGTCCAAAGAAGCTGAGTGCACATGCTGAGCGTCACATCCAAATGCTTTCTTTGAAAGATCGGCGTAGGAGTGTTGTCAGGATTGCTGCAGAGATTGAAGAGGTGGAGGGTCAGCCTGATAGTGCTCAGACCATACACCGCACTATACATCAAACTGGCGTGCATGCCTGAACCCCAGAAGGAAGCTTCTTCTTAAGACGATACACAAGAAAGCCCGCAAACAGTTTGCTGAAGACATGTCAACAAAGTACATGGATTGCTGCAACCTATGTTTTGATGAGATGAAGATTAATTTGTTTGGTTCCAATGGCTTCAAGCATGTGTGGCTACGACCAGGTGAGGAGTACAAAGATAAGTGTGTCATGCCAACAGTCAAGCATGGGGGTGAGAATGTCATGGTTTGGGGCTGCATGAGTGCTGCAGGTGTTGGAGAGTTACATTTCGTTGAGGGAAACATGAACTCCAACATGTACTGTGAAATACCGCAGCAGAGCATGATCACCTCCCTCCAAAAACTGGGTCACAGAGCAGTGTTCTAGCACGACTATGACCCCAAACACACCTCTAAGACGACCACTGCTTTACTGAAGAGGCTGAAAGTAAAGGTGATGGAATGGCCAAGCATATCTCCAGACTTGAACCCAATAGAACATCGTTGGGGGATCCTCAAGCGGAATGTGGAGGTGAGCAAAGTCTCAAATATCCACCAGCTCCGCGATGTCATCATGGAGAAGTGGAAGACCGATCCAGTGGCTACCTGTGAAGCTCTGGTAAACTCCATGCCCAAGAGAGTAAAGGCAGTTCTGGATAATGATGCTGGCCACGCAAAATATTGACAGTTGACATGGTCTATGTTAATATTGACAACTTTCCCTTAGAGGTGTACTCACTTTTGTTGTCAGGGGTTTAGATTTTAATGACTATATTTTGAGTTATTTTGAGGGGAAAATAAATTGACTCTGTTATATATACTGCATACAGACTACTTTTCATTGTGTCAAAGTGTCATTTCGTCAGTGTTGTTCCATGAAGAGATATACTTAAATATCTGAAAAAATGTGAGGGGTGTACTCACTTTTGTGATACACTGTATATTCGACATAGACTCCTGTCAGATATTGCTACCAGAGAAAGTCCTAATACCTTCTTATTACAAAAAAAGCAATGGTTGAACCGGTACTTCCGTTTTTTTCTTTACACAATGGCAGAGCTTGTACATTCCAGGTTTTTAATATTCCGGAAGCAAGTTACAACGGTCAAGAAAAAGAAGAAATAGAAAAAAAGATAGAGAGATTAAAAGAAAAAAAAACGAATTGAAGAAGTGGGGGAAGAATTTTCAGGTTCATTTCTTTCGTATGAAGGAATGGCATTAGTAGTAGTTGTAGTATTAGTAGTGGTAATAGTGGTTGTGGTAGTATGCATATGCTAAGACATTGCCAAAAGGATCGAAATATGAGACAAACAGTGAGTATTGACTTCACTAGGTTGATATGTTTCTTAAAGGTATTTGTCCAAAAGTGAACCTAATAGTGTGACTGGAGTTCGAACTGGCTTACTACAATGTCCCAGTCCTGCACATTAGCCACTTCGCCAAAGGACTTCTTCAGAGAAAGAAAGAAAGAAAGTATATATAAGGGAATATTTGAAAAAAATAAAAAATAAAAATGGGCGAAAGAAGAAATTCTAAAGAAAGAAAGAAAGAAAGAAAGGCGAATGAAGAGTAAAAGCAAGAAATAACATCCATTTGAGCCCAAAAATCAAATCGAGTGCCTCCGTTCTTCCTAGCTACGTCGATAACATCAACCCCTAATGGACTCTTCCCGATAGAATGAGCACGCCCCCACCTATCCCGATTATATCTCAGGGAGAATCGTGACATCCTTTTTGCCAAGAGCCATCAGCAAAAAAGAGTGTATATCCTTTCACAGGGACAATGTGCTTCCTGGGCAACTTTCCATATCTTGTCGGATCTGAAAGATACCTTTATTCAGCCATGAATACTAAGTTTCGCTTATCATTACATACACAAAAGGGCGCCTAGAAATCTTCTTTTATTGTAAGAAAGTGGCGTATCTGCCAGCAAAACACTACATCATCATGTGAATTGAAGTGAACCCAATTGAAACCAGACAGTCGGTGCTACACAGTCTTTATAATGATATTTTTAAAAGCAAGCACAATTTGATACGAGACATGTGAACAATCATCAGAAAAATGATTGATTGATTTTAACGGCATGTGAACATGTCCTGGGTTATTTCATGCACCGAGGTTATGGAATCCCGTTCATTGTATATTTACAGTTATATTTTTCTGTAGTTGTTTTGTATGAAATTTGTTTGGTGGGGGGATTGGTTCTATAAGATACGAATCTTTTCTAACATATCTATTTGACCTATAGATGTGACCCCAACAGCTATTATTATTCAGGGTCTAAGTTAACCTGGGTGTAATGGCAATGAAGAGGTACTCCTTACTCCCCAGTACTCCATTTTAGCAATACTTTAAAACCAACAACAGTGAAAAATTATTTTTATTCAATGAAAATACTTGATATCATATAACCTTGTACAAAAAACTCTTAGGAACCAACAATACAAAAAATGTAATTGTGCAATGAACACAATGCCCAAACCTCTAGGCATAAAATAACACACAACCGGTTGACATGCCTTTAAAATCAATCAATCAATCGCTTAATCTTGCGAACGACGAATTCGATATGGAACATTATTTTGCTATTGTAAAATTGACAAAAATTTTAAGTCTTTTCTACATATTCTGTAAAAGATTCGGCATGTTCTTCATTCTTCTGTTTTTTGTTTTTTTTTTGTTTGTTTTTTTGTGGATAAAATGAAGGATGATTTTATAGAAAATACAAGGAAAATTAATTTTGCTATTTATTTCTTTTCATATTATTTTGTAGAATGCGTAGGAAGAGAAGAAAATTTTTGGATGATTGTATAAAAAAAAGCGACCTTTTTCCATCTCCCACAAAAAAAAAAATCAAAAATAAAAAAAAATGATGAAAATGAATTAAAAATTACGAGAGAAAACGACTTATGAATAGCAAAGAAGCCGCTCACGAGTCGCTGTAGTAACATTTCGAATATTGAAACGAGAAATATGAATTCAATAAACGAAGACTGAGCGAGAGATCGAAATGTGGCAATGACCGAAATGGCGCCAATAAACAGCGGCGTTGGGATAAGGAAAATAAAAAAGAAGAAGATAGTAAAAAAGAAGGGAACAATGTGGAACGATTAAGAGACTTGAGGCAGAAAGGAGAAAACAGAGGTAGAAACAGAGTTGTAGATGGAATAAAGAGCCGGGTCAGAGAACAGCGGAAATATAATCTGACAATAAGGCAATAAGTTCGAATGTAGAAACGAAAGAAGGATGGAAGCAAAAACAGAAGGTATAGATGAGATCTGGGAAAGTGATTAGATCAGATTTCCTCAGTTAATTAAGCTGAATGATGAAGAGTAAAACAATTGCGTGCGCTCGCACGTGCGCACGTGTATATGTTGTTTTATATCTTAAAAAATTGAACTTTTGTAATAATGGGATATATGTTCTGCCCTTTTGTTGTATTCAAAAAATTTTGTATTCTGATTTGTTATATTTTTGTTAGTTTTATAACCATTTTAAATACATTCACACGAGATGCGGAAGCAAAATTAGGAATATTCTAGCATTATAATAAACGACTCTCTTAGAAAACCAGATTAATTTTAGTTTTAAAAGAAAAAGAAAAATGTAAGATAGACAAAAAACTGTAAATTTACTCAATATCACCACATTTTTTTTACAAATATTGTATTAACATGCCTTCGAAACGATTTGCATGCCTTCAAAATAAATTCATCAGACATTTTATTCCATTCCTCCTAAATAGCAGTCTTAAGCAAACCTATAGTTGCATAGGAAGTTGCATTTTTTCTGTTTTCTAAAACGCCCCATATAGCATAATGAAGGGGGTTATGGTCTTGGTTTGATGGAGATCATGAAGAAACTGCAATTATTTCGGAATTTTTTCGGCTTGGTTTCGGTGTTAAGTAAATCATAGATTCTTTATCGTTTCTTTTCTTGCTCCCTCAAATTTGGCTAGATTTTAATGAAAAAATGCTTGAACAATAGAGCTAATCAGGAAAATTTAGATTTATCACGTCTTTTTTTTTTTTAAATCAAATGAAAAGAAATGTTTTAAAAATTATTCCTTATTTTGCTTCTGCAACCTATATATATATATATATATATATATATATATATACATACCAATCCTCCATATGACACAAGATAAATTTTAAAACGGAGTTTAACGAGGTTTGAATTTAGAGTTTTCTTTCTCCTAGACTGGTTGTCTGACCAAGGTTAACTGGCATGAAACAAAGAAACCAAACCAAAGCATAGTTACATGTAAAAGAAAATGGATTTAATAAGACTTTTCTTTAAATTAAATTCTTTCGTTTTGTAACTAACTAAAGTGGAAAATTAGTTCACATACTGATATATATATATATTCCAAAGAAATATTAGATAATAATGAATGTTAGATTTTATACGCTTATTAGTTACCAAAGTGCACAATGTTTGGATATCGAGGCGAAAATTTGTCAACGTGGCACAGCACCAACTAAAAATAATATTTTTCTCAACTTCATTTAGTTGGCAGAATTTGGAATGGTCCAAAAAGTGCCGGAGAAAAAGTGAGGTGAAGTAAAAAATGAAGACACTACGGACCACAACTCTGTTCAGATCATCTTGACTACTGAAAAGTGTCCGGGAAACAAGAGAAAGCTTGCTGTCTCTTAGAATTCTATTAGAATTGGTTTGGTTTGGTTTTATTGCATATCAAACGTTGTAGGTTATTTAATGCCTAATCTATTTTATGCATATAAACAGTTCTATTTCTAACAATTCAGTTTAGCATAAGTACACAGTTTGAATGTCAAAATAGTTTTTTTAACCAGTTAACTTCAGCTTAAGTATACAGTTTACTTCTTTTTGACCCATAGATATGACCCTATCAGGTGCTACCACTCCGGGCCTCAATGGACCTGGGAGCGATGGCAATTAAAGGGTATTCCGAATTCCCCAAAGTTGCGGCATTACTGGAGCCTCACCATCAAATTATTTAGTGTTATATCCAAGACACTCGTTGGGGGAGTCTTACCCCTCTGCAGAGGTGCAGTCGATATATTCTACAACCAAATTAGAATTAGTGTGGAAAAACCCGCGAGAAGTAAGGTAATATTATTACTACTACTTCTACTAAGGAACTGAAAAACTACGGAACTTGAAAGTGACGGTGATACCAATTGTAATCGGTGCCCTCGGCACAGTCACTAAAGGATTGGTAAAGGGACTGGAAGCATTAGAAATAAAAACACGAGTGGAGACTACCCAAACAAAAGGATTGTTAAGATCGGCTAGAATACTGAGAAAAGTCCTGGAGACTTGAGAAGACTTGCTATCACTCAAACTCCAGTGAAAGACCATCTGCTGATGCTGGTTTGAAAAAACTTACATGCAGTAAAATAATGATTAATGAATAAAACACTGATGCTGATGCAGTCGGTTTACGTACTTTTCTATAAGAGTTTGTTGTTTAAAAAAAATGTTCATTTTGAGCTAAATGACAATGAGTTCTTGAAAAACCTCGAACTAAAAAATGATTAATTGAAGATTTTTTCTTAAGTCAAGTAAAGTTGGTAACCTTCGTCGAGGGTGACTACCTTTTCAATAGCTACTGCACTGAGGTGTTGGGGACGGCGCTTCTCCTTTCCCGAGATTATTCAACTTTTCCCTTGATCCTTACCTTATAATGCTGTGTTAAGCAAGGTGGCATAATATACCATTTTTTAAGTCTTTGGTAGACTAGACCTGGGATTGAACCCCAGTCTACCGGACCATTGGCTAACACTATTAAATGACATGGAAAAAACGTGAACATCAGATAGGACTTGAGTTATTTATTCATAAATGTTATAGAATTCTAAGATCGATTGTCCAGAATAACCCACCTCTGAATCACACATGCTTAAATGATCAACTGCTGCACAACTACACACATTTTAAAATACATGGTCCTGCAGCTATTTACGATATTGATACATAAAATATTGCATTAGTCTTGTAAAAGGACAAATTAACTGCAATAAAAAAATACCCTAATCGCCTATGAAAGGGACAATTTTGGTAAATTCACCCACCAATTCCAACCTGTAACCAAGATACTTATTAGGAAACTTGAAAGGATCTTAATAAAATTATATAGTCAAAAAATGTCTTTATTATTTAATCACACATGCTTATATATATATATATATATATATATATATATATATATATATATATATGAATAGGCCAACTAAGAGATTTGTATATTTTGATAATTATGAATTTTTGTTCTTACATACGAGTATGTTTCCACTTTTTTGCTTTCGTCAGTGAACATATGTGGCGTAAAGCCGTGGGGATGGGACATCAACAAACCTGCACGAATAAGTTCGAGTCTCATTGGGTGCTCCATTCACATGGCCTTATGCCACATATGTTCTCTGACGAAAGCAACAAGCTGGAAACATACACATATATAAGAACGAAATGAATATTTCTTTAAAAAATACAAATCTCTTCGCTGACCAATTCATATTCAAATATTTATTTTTTTCTCTCTTTGGACCTACAACGGAATTTTTTTTACATGCATACGCGCACACACACACAAACACACACACACACACACACACACACATATATGCCATATTTGATGAGAAAACTATTTTTTTGATAAATTTCATGGTTAAGCGTTACACTTAATCTTTTTTCGTAACAGGTGTTATTTTATATGAAGTACCAGTAAGTATTACTGTTATACATTGTAGCTTAGAAAAGAAACACCTCAGAGAATGTAGAACTTTCGCTTAGAAAATGCTTTTTCAAAGGAAATAATACAAAAGGATCTATTTGAAAAGGTCAACATAGCTGACATGCTGTTCTTTTTGAGAGAAATAAAATTAATCTAAAATGCATGTAAAACGTACAGTATTCCCTAACCTCAAGGTATAAAATAACCCCAACGTGTTGACATGCCGGAAAAATCCATCAGCCAACCAAAAGGATATCAACGCAAAGGGAAACGCAAAAAGCATCTTTCTTGATCGAACCCTCAAGTGAGAATGGAGTTCAGCATTCAGAAAATCCAGAAACGAACATGTTACTATATCCCATTTACACATTGTTCACACAAGATTTACAAACTTCGTTTAAAAAAAAAAACAACTACAGTGTGTAATATTTCAAACACGCAGAACTTGTAGCATTGACATTGGTACAGGTAGCGAGCAGAGATGATTATGCCACATGGTCATTCAGACATATGTCAGAGAACGCTAAAGTTGATATAGAAAAACAACAGGGACACATTAGTATTTTTTAGGGTTTATAGCTGGCTCTCTACCGTAAGTTGTCCGATAAGACAGAGAGAAAGGCTGGTTGATATTTGCAATTAAAAGGTCACGGCTCCTCTTGGGATAAAACTTAGGTTCGACTTTCTTCTACGCCAGTCGCTTCAATTCCCTCTCTCCAAAAAACAGGTCGTCCCCCTCACTTCTGCTTGTTTCCGGTGGTTCTACACCTGCACAGAAAGTTTCGAATCACTGGGGTTTTTTTTTTTTCGTATTCATTTTTAATTACAACGAGTACTTTTGCCCGGTCATTCGGAAACTGTCTGCTTCATTTATTTATTTATTTACTTATTTATACAATTTCAATTTTCCATGAGGTGTTCAGTTACGTTACACACTATTAAATACATTCTCATCCGAAAATGCTTTTTCAACGCAAAAGAATGATCTATTTGAAAATATCAACACAGTTGATATTTTGTTCTTTTTGAGAGAAACAAAATTATTCCCAGAAAATATAAACGTTAACCTGATCAATAAAACACAAACTAACCATGCAACACGATCCCCAATGATGGTAACATTTCCTTTAAACCATTTTCTTAAAAGAGTAAATATAGGTATAAAACGTACATTGTTCCCTTATCTCTAGGCAGAAAATAACCCCAGATGGGTTGACATGTTAAGATCCATCAACCAACTAACTTTGAAAAGAGTTGTCGTTGTTGATGTTCAAACGAGTGCCCTTTTGTTTACATTTGCGAAAATGTTTGTGGTTTAATTTAAGAGCCACAGCAGCACTAAATTTCCACTAGCCAGTTACACAAATGCCTCTAGAGACGCAGGCTAATTTTTGGGGCAGATTTTTTTGGGGAAAAAGTTTGTCTCATAAGTCGTCAAATACAGTAAATGCATTATTTACTTACATACACAATCCTCGTGAGAGTATCTTTTTACCCTTTCCCACTGCCTGGGGCTGGATGTGTAACAAGGTCAAGTTTAAGGGAGTATGGCTGGTCTTAATGCTGAGTTTTCCTTCCGTGTTGAAAGAGAAAAATTACCCCCTCGGGCAATGCACGTATAAACGTGTCTATTGTGCTTGGTCGTTTTGCCAGGAAAAATGGCTGCCATCGACACAAGGATATTTATAGAGAGTGCTGCGTAAGTGATTTCACACGCATGCAGGTTGTTATCCCACTGAAGCAATATATAAATTGGTGGTTCTGGCACTAGAGTGAGAGACGTGACAGTACCAATGTGAAACACAAACAGATCCGTCCTGGATTTGAACTCGAGTCACCGATTCAATTTCCTACGTAATTATTACGCAAAGCACGCATTCCGAAGTATGTTTCAGTCTGTTGGATTAACTTCCGCTTTTAAATAAATAACCATTTAACATTGCATTTTGGGAAAAATAAATCTTCTAGTCGTCATAACTTGCCAAACCTACGTAAGCCATTTAACGAGAGGTTTGCAGTAGCCCACTGGGGCTGAGCTTTAGAATACGCCGATTGCGTCACTGCTGAGCGATAACATCCCTATCCATGAACGTCTCAGATACGACATTAAACAATCCAATGGCGACAGCCTAGCCTTGGAGATCTGAGGAATGCGGAGTACTCCTTCATAGCCATGGCTGCCACTTCCAGTTTTACGCGGAGTGATAGCAACTGAAAGGCCCTATCTGTCAAACGGAACTGTTTGACATTTAGACTGTATGCCACCAAATGACTTTTGCTAAATTGAATTGTTAGAAATAGAACTGTTCGGTCATTTAACTATGTGTAAGCAAATGACTGATATAGAATTGAATTGTTGATGATACATAGCAATACTTGGAACCATTTAATTATGAGCAAATGAATGAATAATGTTGACTTGATTCATTAGTGTTAAATAAAATTACTTGCAACACTTTAAGGGTGTAAAAAGTAAACTTAGCGACCGTAGTTGAGGGCGACCTGAAAG
>OY757926.1:45292168-45339668 GCA_963585895.1 Sepioteuthis lessoniana | reverse complement strand
AAACCAATCGATCAAATCAATCAAAATTTCATTATAAATTCATTTCGACGAAGACACCTTATCTTCGCCTCGTCAGATGACAATACACGCCTGTTCAAAGTATGAGATCAGCAAATATGGTGTACAATATAAATATATATATATATATATATATATATATATGAAAAAATGGGGAAAGCTAAGGCGGGTAAAGAAGGTGAGAAGGAAATGAAGACATTGAGGAGCTAGACAAATGGTGTACTATTCTTCAGTTAACTCCAAGGCCAGCAGGTGTGGTTTTATTGTTGCAGCGGAAATTAGTACTTTTTAAGCCTGAAAACAGATTGTTGTCAGTTTGCTTTTTTTTTTTTTCTTATTACCATCAGTAAGGTCCCGATCATCCACATAATCTTTTTATCCCTCGTATGTGTAGTTTTTAATGAATATATTGCAACTACGCTTTTTATTTATATCTCATTTATTGGGGGTGGGGGTTCCAACCACAAATATAGATTATTTTTTCAGACAATTACTACTAATACAACTCAAACTGAATGTTGGGAGTGAGCTGTTCTGAAAATATATTTCAAAAAGTCGGACAGACAAAAAACTTGGATAATGATATTGGTTTCGTTTGGTTGTGTTTTATGTCATATCAACCATTGTAGGTTATTTAATGCGATATGCTCTCTCTCTCTCGCTCTCTCTATATATATACATATATGATTTGTAACTGAATATTTTACAAGTAATATCATTTTTAAACGAGCCAGAGCTCATTTGTTTACATACAGTTAAATGGTTTCAAGTATTGCTATTTAACTGCTTGTCACGGTACTTGACTGCTATTTAAATGCTTGTCACAACACTTGGTCGTAGCATTAGTTCCGTGACTAACACGTGTTTCCAGCTCCTTGGTTTATCAACTCCCTCTGTACCCACGTTTTGTTTGAAAGCTCGACAGATGGAAGATGATACAATCTATCCGTAACATCTGATATCAGGGTGATTGGTTGGAACAAGTTGGCTCTTTTAGCTTTCTTTTTATTTCACTCAGTGGTCTGCGGAAAAACAAAGTTCACTATTCAATAGGTTCTCTTTTTTCTTCTTTTTTATTTTCTCTTTTTTATTCTATTTATTTATTTATTTATTTATTGGTTGACAATCACTAGGTCTGGTCATCTGCCCGAGATTAGGTGGTCTGTTTATATTTCAAAATCTCAGAAAACTTTGTTCGTCTCAATCCCCAGGTTGTACATATACCACTTGTTTGTACGGTCACATCTAGACTTCTTGCACAATTCCCTGTGGATCACTTTTCTCACCCTGTCATGTCTGGATTTTTTGCGCTAATTTACTAAATTCGCTTATTATATAATTGATCGTTTCGTCTCTATTACCACATAATCAACATTTGCTATTTTGTTGTGTCATCTATTTTTGCTTGAACATATTTTGCCGTAATGGCGTTGATTTGTGTTTCTATTAGATGTGATTCAGTTTCTCTCTTAACGTTTCCATTATTATTATAATTATTATTATTATTATTTTAAAAAGAAAAATATAAGAAAGAAAAAAGAAGACTATAACAAAGAAGAGTCGAGGAGTTAGAACAAGAATAAGAACAAGAAAAAATTGTTGTTGTTTAGAATTATTATTTTTTATACTTTTTTTTATTGTTGAGTGATATTTGATAATGATCATTATTAGTTCGAGGCAAGTTTAGTTATTGAAAACTTATCAGTTCAACCAAATCAATAATTTGATTAAACGAAACATTACACCTTGGAATTATAGATTTTGCTATTTCCTTCTTTCATTTTTTTTTTCATTTACATTTTTATCAGTCTATTTATTTATCTATCTATTGACCTCTGACACGTTTTTTCTTCAACATTTGTCTCCTGAAGAGTGACTCGTTATTGAACTCATCTCTCTCTTTATACATAGATAGATAGATAGATAGATAGAGAGAGAGAGAGAGAGAGAGAGAGAGAGAGAGAGAGAGAGAGAGAGAGACTCTTTATAGAATTCATTTTTCTTTCTCACTTTCTCTCTAGATAGGTAGATATATAGATAGATAGATATCTCTTTCATCTCCTTTTCCTTTTCTTTTTCTTTCACTTCATGTGCCCTTTCTTCTCATTTTCTTGCTTTGTTCACTCGATGTATTTCTTTCCTTCTCAATTTCTTTCTTTCAATCTCTCTTTTTATTCTTTTCTGTTCTTTTATCTCTGTCTCTCTCTCTCTCTTTCGCTCTCCCATAAACACACAAACTTTCTCTCTCTGTATTTCGCACCTTCTTTCTTTTCCTTTTTTCTTTCTCTCTTTATAGTTTTCATTTCCTTTCTATTTCTATTTTAACTTTCTAACATTCTCATACTTCCATTCACTCTTCCACTTTTTTCTCTCTTTCTTTTCGACACGTTTTCTTTTCTTTTATTTTCGTGCTTTTTATCTCTTGAGATTTTATCACTCTCTCTCTCTCTCTCTCTCTCTCTCTCTCTCTCTCTCTCTCTCTCTCTCACAAACACACACACACACACACTCTCCCTTTTCCTCTCTCTCTCTCTCTCACTCACTCTCTCTCTTTCTTTCTTTTCGACACATTTTCATTTCTTTTGTTCATTTTCTAGCTCGTTATCTTCCTTAAGGTTAAATCAATCTCTCTCTCTCTCTCTCTCTCTCTCTCTCTCTCTCTCTCTCTCTCACTGTCTCTCTCTCTCTCTCACACACACACACACACACACACACACACACACACACTTTATTTCTCTCTCACACACACTTTTTTCTCCCCCCCTCCTTCTCTCTCGTTTACTTTCATTCTTTTTTTTCCAGTTCGACTCATTTCCCTCTTTCATTTTTGAGCTCTTTATCTCACTAATTGAGGTTTTATCAATTTCTCTTCCCCCCCTCTCTCTCTCTGATTTTTTAAATTTCTATCTTTTCGTCATTTTTCTTCATGATTGCTTTTCTTCTCTTCTTTGTTTTATCAAATTCCTTGTGTGTGTGTTTTAATACGATGAAATGCCCCCAGAAGTATGGAAGACCAGAAAATTCGACGACATACTGTTCCGACACTGTAATGCCTGATATAATCAAAATCCTATAGAGAAATGGATGAAGGGATGTATACTTCCCTTCCCCCAAAAAGGGCGACCTTGGATTACCAAGAACTACCGAGGTATAACACATGTCCATAGCGGCCAAGATATACAATGCTCTACTACACAACTGCATAGAACCCAAAATTGACAACATACTTAGGAAGAACCAAAATGGCTTCCGGAGAAATAGGTCCACGAACTCACCAATTTTGAATATCCGTCGAATTCTTGAAGATGTACGCTCAAAAAACCTACAGGCAAAAATATTATTTGTTGACTTTAGCAAGGCCTTTGACTCTATTCACAGAGGAAAGAAGGAGCTAATTCTTCTCGCCTACGGTCTACAAAAAATTCCGTTGCAGCTATTATGTTGCTCTATAGAATCACCAAAGTAAAAGTCTGTTCTCCGGAGGGAGACACCGACTACTTCGACATAGTAGCAGGAGTACTACAAGGAGACGCACTAGCGCCATACCTATTTATCATCAGAATAGACTACGTACTTAGAACATCTATCGATATAATCAAAGAAACGCTTTCAAGCTAACAAAAGAAAGAAGCTGGAGGTACCCCGCAAAAACAATTACCGATGCCGACTTCGCCGATGTTATAGCACTTCTGGCAAATGCACCCGCCCAAGCCGAAACCCTGCTAAATATTTCGGAACGAGCCGCTGCAGGCATCAGCGTCCATGTCAATGTACACAAGACAGAATATATTTGCTTTAATCAATGGGGCGACATCTCCACACTAAACAGTAGCTCTGTGAAACTAGTTGACAAGTTCACCTACCTTGGAAGCAGTGTCTAATCAATAGGGTCAGACATAGACACGCGACTAGCAAAGACATGGACTGCTATCGATAGACTTTTGTTCATATGGAAGTCAGACATGACCGATGAAATAAAATACAGTTTCTTTCAAGCTGCGGTCGTGTCGATACTGCTATATGGATGCACTACATGGACGCTAACTAAACATATGGAGAAAAAAGCTTGACTGCAACTACACAAGAATACTGCAAGCAATACTGAAACCCTGCTACATAGTCTGGAACGAGCCGCTGCAGGGATCGGCCTCCATGTCATTGCACACAAGACGGAATATATGTGCTTTAATCAAAGAGGCAACATCTCCACACTAAACGGTAGCGCTCTGAAACTAGTTGACAAGTTCACCTGCCTAGGGAGCAGTGTCTCATCAACCGAGACAGACATCAACACGAGACTAGAAAAGACATGCACAGCTATCGGTAGACCTTCGGTCATATAGAAGTCAGAACTAACCGATAAAATAAGGCGCAGTTTCTTCCAAGCAGCGGTCGTGTCTATACTGCAATATGGATGCACCACATGGACGCTGACTAAACGGATGGAGAAAAAGCTTGACGGCAATTACACAATACTGAACAAGTCATTGAGACAACACCCCACAAAGCAGCAGCTATACGGCCACCTACCAACCATTACGAAAACTAACAAAATTAGACGAACCAGACACACAGGACACTGCTGGAGAAGTATGGACGACCTCGTGAGTGATGTACTCCTGTGGACTCCTTCACATGGACGAGCTAAAGCAGGACGTCCAGTTCAAACCTAGATTCAGCAGCTCTGTGCCGATACGGGATGTAGACTTGAGGATTTGCCGAAAGCAATGGACGATAAGGAGGTATGACGAGAGACGATCGGGATATCCATGTTGATAGCTCGACACGATGATGTATATATATATATTGAGATGATAGATTGTGGTGAATCTGACAATATGATAGAAATATGTGGACAGTTGGATAAACCAAACACTAAAAACCGATTTAGAAGCGTAACATTTCGTTCTTCTATTTCATTAACAACTTTCTCAAAAAACTTCTTTATGAAATCATCAGTATCATCATATCGCGCTGCTAGCGCCTCTACCGCCACCCATCTCTATCGTCCATCGTTCACAGGAGGTCTTCAAGGCTGTATCGGCACTGAACTATTGTATATAGGTTCTTGCTAGTTTGTCCTGCCTTTGCTCGTTCATGTGAAGGGTCCACAGGAGTGTGTTACTTTTTTCTCCATACGTTTAGTTAGCGTCCATGTGTTGCACCCATACAAGCAGTATCGACACGACCGCTGAGTGGAAAAAACTGCGTTAAAAGAACGAAATGTCACGCCTCTAAATTGGTTTTAAGTGTTTGATTTATCCAACTTTGTACATATTTATATATATATATATATATATAAAGTAATGAAAAAAACGGTCATATATATATATATATATATACATATAGCTGTTTTTTTTTCATTACTTTCTTCCTGATTTTCAATTTATTTCTATTGTTGAATTATCAAATTATATTTAAAATATAAATACTATATCCCTATTGTGTAAGTATCTATTTACACAACTTCCTTGTCTCGAAAAGGATACGACACTTGGTCAATTTTCGAGCGGAGTAAAATTTGTTCGAATTCACTTTTTTTCTCCTTGACGGTCTTCCATACAAACTTTAAAGAACCCAGTCTGCCTCACTACTTACCCATATCTAGTTCGATTCATGCTTTTCCCAAGGCTCTCATGACAGTAAAGATGTTGTTGATGACTTTTCGACTAATGGGATCGAAGCACTGCAACACCGATGGAAGAAGTTTGAAGAGTGGAAGGAAGGACTATGTTAAAAATAAACCTAATTTGGCCTCATTCCATAAGAGTATCTTGGTCAGCCAATGATCGTTTCAGTCAACCCGCTTATTTACCTTACAACAGCACATCATTATATATAAGATAAACTTAATCGCATTCTAATAAGTCCTTATCACTCGCAATCACTTTCTGGTTTCCCATGCTTGATACAATGACTGGGTGTGAAATATAGTTACAATAACTTGTACGTCCAAAATAAACAGGAAGCATCACTTTCGGAGCGCCTTTCGAAATAATGATGCAATAAGAGCTTTTTAATAATTATTAAGTGTAAAATATTGCAAAATTATCTCGGGGGCTGCTAAGTGTATCCAATCTACCCTCAAGGAACTATTGAAAATTTATTATTATGCATAAGTTTGCCAGAAGAAAATGGATAATTAGAAAATGATCGATTTTTATACCTAGCAGACCTCAACTGTATTACATACGAGTTGTAAGATGGTCATTATTTTAAAAAAGGACGGAGAACCGCTTTTATGAATGTTTAGGATAATTATTTCCCTTTAAATGACGTTTTATTTAGGGAATTTTATCGTTGATATATACGATAGGCTGAAATGTTCATAGGTTGAAATGTTCATATGATGACGACGTATTTTTTTCTTGGTGATTTTTGATCAATGGGATTCTCGCACTGCAACCCGAATGGAAGAAATTTGAAGAGCGTAAGAGGAACCACGTTAAAAAATAAAACTCCTCAGCTGATATTCCATGAGAGTATTTGCCCAATCACCTAGGGTGTAGAATACACCAACTGCATCTCTGCGGAGGGGTGAGACCCGCCTAACGAGTATCCGGGATATGACATTAAACAATGGTGAGGTTCCAGTAATGCTTGGGTTTTCAGAAATGGGGAGCACCCCTTCATTGCCATCGCTCCCAGGTCCATTCTGGCCCAGAATGTTAGCACTTGATAGCGTCCTATCTCTATGTCAAATAGAACTAAACTGCGTACTTATGCTAAACTTAACTGCTTGAAAAAGAACTGTTTTTCAAATTGAAACTGTTCTTACGCTAAACTGAATTGTTTGAAATAAAACTATCTTGACATTTCACTGTGTGTAAACAAAATCTACACTTATACTAAACTGAACTGGGTGAATTAGAAATCTTTGACTAAACTGAATAGCTTAAAATAAATGTTTTTGACAATTAAACTGTGTACTCATGCTAAACTGAATTGTATGAAATAGAACTCATTATTTTAATCAAATGGATTGGGCATTAAATAGCCTATAAAGGTTGATATGCCATAAAACTCAACCAACCAACCAACCAACCCTGAGGGTATCTTGGTCAGCCTATGAACTTTTCAGCCGATCCTCGCATTTTCTGCTTAACAGCATTTACCCTTTTAAATACAGGTTGTAAGTAGGTCATTTTAATGTATAAAGGTCGTATAGATATCTTTATTAAAGTTTTGAATGATTATATATATTCAAAGGGGGTTTGTTTCTCTTTTTTTTGTTTATATATATACATATGTATATATATATATATATATATAATATTCTTCCGTGTCGTCTTTACCAATATCACATATGAGTTATAAGACGCTTATCAATTTAAAAAAAAATACGTAGATAATTGCATGCCTTTTCCCGGGGGTATTAGCACGAAGTAAATGCAAACTTCCTCTTCCAGTATTCTAACACGGATTTCTGAATCCGTTTCTCATGGGACAATCAGCATGTACTACTATTTACCCACAGCTGAGAATGTAAGAGTGAAGAATTCGTATTTTTTTTCCTCCGGGTCATTAACACAAAGTAAAATTCCAATTGCCACATCTAGGATTTGAACTCTGGTCATCGAATCCATATCCTACGACGGTAAACGTTTCACCACACGCACAGCCATCCTGTCGGCTAGGGCAGTAAAATACGCTGACTGTCCTTCTGCAGATGAATAAGATACACCCCCGGGTGTCACAGTAAATTGCCCGTGGTGTAATGGTTGTCGTCGCAGGATATGGACACGGCGACACGAGTTCAAATCCTGGACCTGACTGATTGCATTTCGAATAGCACTAATGCCCTTGGGAAAGGTATTAATCCAATTATTCTCCCTCCAGCTATGGGTAAATAGTAGGGCAGACTAGGTTCTTCAGCCTTGTTGAGGCAACTAGTCTAGAAGGAAAACTCTGAATTCAAACCTGTTAAACTCCGCTTAAAAATTGACCTTGTGTCATATCCTGCCCGAGCGGAGGGGTTGGTAAATATGATCACAGTAAATTGCATGTGATGGTGAAGCTCCAGTCCTTGAGCTTCAGGGCATGTGGAGTAATCCATTGCCATTACTTCCAGGTCTACTTTAACCCGGATTAGTAGAACCTGTTAAGGTCCCATCTAAGGGTAAAAAAACTGTTCAATCATTTACTAAGAAGTATTATCAATTATATGAAACCATACAACTGTGCAATTTTTTAAAATTACAGAGAAATATTTGATAACTAGAGATTAGGTGCTCCACGTAGTGTAATGCTTTGGAAACTGAATTAGCAAACTATGACTCGTGAGTTCGAATCTCACAGGCAGACCCATACATCCAGCCGTGTGCCACAGCAAAGCAAAGCTTCGTAAATATTGATATTAATCAGAATTATTTCTGTTTGATTGGAATACGTAAAACCATTTAAAGGTATACAAGCAAATGATTAATATAATATAGAATTATTAGTTTTGGATTGGAATACTTGAAAATGTTTAACTGTGTGCAAACAAATGAACTCTAACAATTCATTTCAAACAGTTAACTGTTAACTGTTCGTTTCTGGCTGCCACATATCCTAAAATGCATTAGATCTTCACATGAATTGAGTACTCTGGTAGCCGAAAACGTATATGTAAAATAGTATACGTAAAAACTTTGTTTACTTAAGCTGAGAATGACGATGGCTCTGGGGTAAGAAAACCGGCTGACTTTACGTCAGTCAGGTTTCGATCTCGAATTGAATCATCTCGCGGATCTAGCAACACTGAATAGTTGTGATACAACGAAATAGTTTCTGTGGATGACAATATAAATAAACAAGAATTGGAATTAGATAACCCAGAAATGTTGATATGCCATATAAAACAAATGCACCGTCGGATGATTTAATGTTTTATTATGTTGTCGAGATGTTTAGCAAGTTCAGTTATCATTTTCAGCATAATTTTTCTGTTTCTGAGCTAATGTCTTTAAAAAAAAAAAAAAAGAAAACTTGCCTCTAAGACCATTAATAGAAAGTTCATTTTCTAATTTTAATTTTGGGGTTGAGTCTGTGGTCTCGAAGTTAACATGCTTAACAATAACATCATAGTAAGAAAGTTCGATCTCCAGTCATTCTATTATGTTCACTTTCAGACAAATACCATCGGGAAACGCATGAACCTATAATTTCTACATGAATACAATAGTATTGTGTTCTACAAAGGTGGCTTTGATATTAAATAAGGCACAAAATTTGACATGCCATTAAAAAAACAAAGCAAACCAATTTGAGTTGTGTACTCTGCTCTTCTAGTATTGCTGCAACAAAGCTAAACTTTAAAAATAATAAGGAGTCTGAATTGTTAAGAATGGTTTTCTCAAGTTCTAATTCACCTAGTTTTTTCTAATGTAAAATCGTTCAGTTCCTGCTATCCATCCGTATCACCTCACCTATATCTCTTGGCATGTCCTCAAAACTGCATTCAGCGTCCGCACAGCGTCTTTGCTTGTCAGCCAACAACCATTTATAGAGAACTTCGCTTTTTAACTCGTCCTTATTTCATCAGCAAGTCTTGTTCGTCTTCATGATTCATGAAATGGAATCTAAGTGGCAGTATAACAGCTGTTTTGTGGAATGCAGCTTCCGGGGTTTATTCTAAACAGCACACGACATTCAAGTGTGGTTTCCGTCGAGTTTTTCACTAAACTTTTCGTTACAGTCCATGTAGTGCTACCATACTGTAGTACTGACGCAATGTTACAAGTGATTTCAAGTCTTCATGAGAGCCCTATGCATTTATCCTTATACCGAATTGAGCTAAACTAAAAAGACTTGTAGCGTTTTCTTTCCTTTTTAGTAGGTTCCGGAATTTTTTCTCACAAACCAGGCAATTTAAGCATCGGCCCAGCTGCTAAAATTACGTGTCATAATTTTCCATAAAAATAACTTTAAAACAAAATAATTTTCTTTCTTTTCATTCTTTTTTTCTCTATTAATCTAACGTAAATAAGATCCACTGAACTTATGAAAGAGACAAAGGCGAAAATTAAAAAGAAAATGAAATGTTCACACTTTTTCCGAAAGTAATCGTATGCTGCCGGACGCATATGTGCCGGCATGAAAAAATAAATTCAATAAACACTGAAAAAATTGCAATATTTTCTTTCTTTCTTTCTTTTTTTTTTTTTTTTAAATTTTGACATAAATTTCTACGAATCGTTCGATCGGCCTTCCAGTAGAAGGTGGGATAATTTTGAAATTGCAGAATAGGTGGGTAACATTAACTAGATAAATAAAATATACGAAATAAAAGACAGATATATATATATATATATATATATATATAGTGAATAGATAGATCGAGAGAGAGAGAGAGAGAGAGAGAGAGAAAGAAAGAGAAAGAGAGGGGATAGATATGTGAAAATATATGCGTTTTTATATTGATTGAATGATATCAAGAGGATTATATATATATATATATATATATATATATATATATATATATATATATATATATATATATATCTGTCTCTGTCTGTCTCTGTGTGTGTGTGTGTGTGTGTGTGTGTGTGTGTGTGTGTGTGTGTGTGTGTGTGTGTAATAGGTAGCTAGGAATTCACGTGAATATTTCTCGGACCATCTTTTCCCGCCTTATACTCTTGAAATATTTTATTCATCTTTCTGTTCGCTTTCATTTCCTTGTTAATTCGTCTTCTTTTCTATAAATTAGACACTTGCTCGTTGCTACAAATAAAATTATCTTTATTATTACTTTTATAAGTTTTATATTTTGGGAAAGTTATTGGCAATTTCGTTCTTTGATTTAATTTTTCTTTTCTTTTTTTCTGTCTTTTTAGTTCTTTTTTCATCCAGACTGAGAATAAAATCTTATCAAACCCAAGGGGCAGAAAAACAAACGGTGGAATTAGAGGAATACCAAATAACCTACGAAAAGGAAAGCAAGTAAGAAAAAAAGAGTTTACGAGTGAAAAAAAAAAGAAAATGAATGATTTCAAGGAAAAGGGAAAGATTAAAATTTGAAAGAAAATGAAGAGAGACTACAAGTGAAAGAAAGAAAGACGTGTTTATAAGTCGAAAAAAAGAATGAACGAAAATAATCCATTGAAAAGGGGAAGATTAAAAGTTAAATGAGTATTAAGAAAGAAGACTCACAAGTGAAATAAATAAATAAAGAAAGAAAGAAAGAAAGAAAGAAAGAAAGAAGATTTTTGAGGACTAAGAAGAAGAATGCCATCAAATCAAAGAAGACTGACAAGAAATATTTTCGACGAATTACAAAATTTCATCTGAATGATGAAAAACGTTACAAGAACGAAAAAAAAAGGTCATATGACATAAATTTTTTCATTTTTTTTTTTCTTGCTGTTTTTTGGGACTGCGAAGCAAATGCAAAACATGCCGTGTGTGCAGATTGCCATATTTTGGACGAAAAAATAATTCATATTATTCCGAGGATTTTTTTCTTCTGGAAGAGTCAACGGAATAATGTTGATTTTTTTTTGGGGGGGGGAAGTTTTCATGAATGAATACATATGAATGATTTTAAGTTCTGCACGAGGTTGACAGAGATTAAAGAAATTGTGAAAAGAAAGAAAGAAAGAAAGAAAGAAAGAAAGAAAGAAAGAAAGAAAGAAAGAAAGAAAGAAAGAAAATATGTGATGTAAAACATAGGAAATGAGCAGAAAGAAAGAAAGAAAGAAAGAAAGAAAGAAAGAAAGAAAGAAAGAAAGAAGAGATTCAGATGTAAGAAATAGAATGAGAGGAAGATGTGGAAGACGGAGATGAAAGAGAAATGAAGAGAAAGACAGTGACAATGATAAATAGTGGGAGATGAGAGAGACGGAATAAAAAAAAACAGAAATAGTGACATTTAGGAAGAAATAAAGTGAGAGGTTGAGAATAATGAAATAAATGGGGTCTGGGAGAGAATGAGGAAGACGGAAATTTAAGAAATGGAGAGAGAGAGAGAGAGAGAGGGAGGGAGAGAGGGAGAAAGAGAGCGTGAGTGAGAGGGAGAGGGAGAAATAATGAATGTGGTTGATGGAGATTAAAAATGGAGACAGAGGGACAGAGAAAGAGAGAGAAAAAAGAGAGAGGGTTTAGACGACGATGAAATAAATGAAGAAAGCGTGCACGCGTATTAGACTCAGAAAAAGGGAGGGAGAGAGAGAGGAGGAGGAGGAAGAAAGAAACGTAAAAAAAGGAGAGACAGATGTTGAAGATGAATAAGATAAAGAGAGAGACAGTGACAAGGTGTGTGTGTGTGTGTGAGAGAGAGAGAGAGAGAGTGAAGACGGAGATTAATGGAAAGAGAATGAGAATGAGGAAGAATAGTATGACAGAGGAAAACACCAATAAAAGAAAAGGTTTCACAGAGATGACAGACACAGACAGCGAATTAGGAAGATATTTGGTTTGGTTTCTTTTTTTAATTGCATATCAACCTTTGTAGGTTATTTAATGCCAAACAATCCTTCTGAAAGGGCAGTCGTGGAACTATTTAACCCAGAGCTATGAGGATAAGGGGCTTCTTATCTTTTCCAAGAGTATTTGCCCGAACGTGAACGAAATACTGTGAGTGGAGTTCGAACTCATTTTTTACGATCCTACTGTCCATCATTACACAACGAGGACACCACCCAGCGAAGATGAGGATTAAAAAAAAGAGAAATAGGCTGATAGAGGAAGAAGAGAGAGAGAAAAATAGCAGAGAGAAAAAGATCGAGATAAAAAGAAAGTTTTGAAAAAACGGGATTTGAATGAATAAGTAAATGAATATTTCTAATGTATAATGTAAATTGAATTGAAGAAATATGAAAAATAAGGAGAAAATATAAAACGGCAAGATGAACAAAATGGAAAAATAAGAAAAAAAGAGAAGAAATGAGAAAGAAAGACAGAGAGAATGAATTGAAATATAATGAAGAAGAAGAAGAAGAAGAAGAAGAAGAAGAAGAAGAAGAAGAAGAAGAAACTCTATTTCATTTTATCAGAGATATCAGATTCTAAGAGATAATATTTGACATGTAATTTTATTATTGTCATCAGTATTCTGTATACTATATAGTAAAATATTGGACTTTATACTAAGTTGTTTTAAAAACGTTATAGAATACCCTGGAAGAAAGGTCAGTGTTGTGGGCGTCCTTGTGGTGTAATGGTTAAAGCGATGGCGTACGGAATCATAGTAAACCAATTCAAACTCCAGTCGAGCTATTAGGTTTACTTTTGGACAAATACCCTTGGGAAAAGTATGAACCTCCTTATCTTCCCAGGTATGGGTTCAATATTACCACTATGGTCTTCTAGATGGATGGCTTTGGCATTTAATAACCTACAAAGGTTGATATGCCATTTAACAAAGAAACCAAACCAAACCTCAGGGTTACTGAAATCGTAGATACTTTGGATCTGGTGTACAATCTAATAACCTGGTTTTGTTTAGTTTTTTTGTTTAATGGCATATCCAACTTCGTGGGTTATTTAACACTACAACCATCCTTGTTACAGAACAGCTGTAATTAGATTTAAGCCAGTGGTTTCCAACAGAATTTAGGCCATGCCCCACTTTGGTATTTATAGAATTCTTATGCCACCCTTTAATATATAATTCTTACATATTCGTTGACATGATCTCTAAACAAGCCCCACCAAAATATTAGCATGTCCCTCCGGTGGGAATTACTGATCTAAGCCATAGCTGGAGAGATAAAGAGGTTCATATGTTTCCCAAAGTGCAGTCGTCCGAAAGTGAACGTAATAACGCAAACGGAGTTCGAACCTGCTTACAAGAATTTTGCTGTCAAGCATGTTAGCCACTGCAACATGGCTACACCCCCTGGTAGACTAAAATAATCCGATGAAATCACTTATAGTGTTGCAGACGTCTAATTTAAAGTTGGCTTAGACGAAAAGACAAAGGCAAGACACAAAAATGGCGTTGAGATGCGGCAGACAATCTTAAGAAAAGGGAAGAGTTAGACATGAATATAGTGTTGCGGACGTCTAATTTATAGCTGACTTAGACGAAGAGACAAAATGTCAAGATGCAGAAATGACGTTGAGATGCGACTGGTCATAGCAGGGAAATGGAATAATCAGACCCGTGTATAGTGTTGCGGGTTTCTAATTTGTAGTTGGATTAGACGAAGAGACAAAAGACAAGATGTGGAAATAACGTTGAGATGTGGCTGGTCATCATAGGGAAACGGAAAAGTCAGACACCTGGTCACCCGAAAATTTCACTGATTTTATTAACGAATTAACGTGTGGAAAACAGGAAAATGTAATATGGTATTTTCTCGTCGATCAGGGGAAAATCTATTGGTCATAAACCGTAAATGATTTCCGATAGAAGTAGGGCAGGTTTGGCTTAACCCCGAAATTTAGATGTAGTCTTGTTTGCTTTATTTTTTTTTTTATGGCATATCAATTTTTATGGGTAATTTAACGCCAGACTCATCCTTGTAGAAAAACAACAATCCCTTCCCAGTCGCCTGGGACTGTAGAATACACCGATTACATCACAGAAGAGGGGTAAGATTCCATCAAACGAGTGTCTTGGATATGACTCTAAACAATCTGATGGTGAGGCTCCTGAAATGATGGAGCTTTCGGAAATGCAGAGTACCCTTTCATTACAATCACTCCCAGGTCCACATTAGTCCGGAGTGGTAGAACCTGACAGGGTCCTATCTCCGGGTCAAATAGAACTGTTTGACATTTAAACTGTGTGCAAAAAAATGAATTATGCAAAACTGAATTGTTTGAAGTAAAACTGTTTTAACAATTCACTGTGTGTAAACAAATGACCGATGTCTAATTGAATTGTTAGTGAGACATAGCAATACTTAGAACCATTATCTGCGTGCAAAATAATGAGCTCGTTTAAAAATGTTTTCAAGAAAAAGTGTTTACAATGGTTGATATGCTATAAAATCAAACCAAACCACACCAAACCAAGCAGGGATTTTTTAACCTATAGCTGGAAGGAATAAGTCGGTTCATGCCTTTCTAAATGGGATAAGTTTGAAAGTGGACATAATAGTACGATTAGAATTCGAGCATGCATCCTCGGAAGTCGTAGTTTAACATATTAGCCACTGGAACTTCCCCTGAAATTTAAGTGGCTATTTATTGCTCAATAGGTAATTGCCTCTTAAAGAATTCTCAAATCTTGCATCTTACCGTCTCACGTACCTAACTCTACAGTTGTCGTGATTGGCCTTTCCTTGTCGGTTTCACATCTGGGCAATAGAATTACATACAAACACACTTGGCCTAGTCGTAACGAGTGGTAATAAATTAGTGCAGTTTCGATGGTCTTCCATTCGAACATCACCTGACAACTACTGTTAAAAGATGAGAGGACAGAGTTTATAGTCAGTATCTAAGGCGTCCTTGATGACGGATGTAGTTTGATATATGCGTGTATGTAGTTTTATATATATATATATATATGGTCCTGTAGGTAGAGTGTTTTCTAATGGCCCAGGAGACCGGGGTTCAATTCCAGGTCAAGTAATACAAAAGACTTAAACAATGTTAATTGATACCGCCTTACTTAACACTCACCATTATAAGGTATGGATCCACGGGAAAATAATCCAGGGAAAGGAGAACCGTCCCCAACTCTTCGGTGTAGTAGCTAATGAAAAGGTCACGCTTGACAACGATCGCCAACTTTACTTTATATATATATATATAAATTTATGTAGTTTGAGATATATATCTTGATAACGGGGTTTGAGTTATAAGTATATATGTAATGTTCAATTTTATTTTATTTGTACTCGACTATCAAGAGATTTGCTTCTTGTGGGGTACCTCCACATTAAATAGACGTGGTGTTACATTTGGACATCGTGTGGAGTCAAAATATTCCTACAATCATAAGCACACTAAAAGCAGAGGTAAAACGACTTTTAAACAGAAAAGAAAGGAACAGCACGCCATAATGGGAATTGATAAGAATATGTAAAGCAAACGTTTATCCTAATTTTCAACTTGGGATAATTATTAATACTCTGTAGTTAGATAGCAAACGTTTGGTTTGGTTTGGATAGGTTTTATGGCATATCAACTATTGTAGGATATTTAATGTCGAATTTTCTTTACACATATACGAGTATATTAAATACGTGTGATTTGGTTTCGTTAGGTTTTATGACATATCAACCATTGTAAAATAGTTAATGTCAAATCCTCTTTATACATATATATTCAATATATGATTTGGTTTGATTTGATTTTATGGCGTATCAACCATTGTAGGATATATAATTGTAAATCTACTTTATACATATATATCAAATGTGCAGGATTTGATTTCGTTACGTTTGATGGCATATCAACCATTGTAGGTTATTTAATGTAGGTTATTTAATGTCAAATCCTCTTAATACATGTATATTAAATATAAACACATTTTTTAGATAACATTTTTAAATGAGCCTGAGCTCTTTTTCGTAAAACAGTTAAATGGTTTCAAGTATTGCTATATAACAGTCACAAATTAACAACATTGATTTATTTGCACTCATAGCTTGTTCTATTTAACTGATAGATAGGAACCTATCAGGTACTACCACTCCAGGTCAGAGTAGACCACGGAGCAATGGCAATGAAGGGGCTATTCAAAATTCCCCATAGGTCCAGGACAGGAGCCTCGCCATCAGATATTTTTATGTTATATCCAGGACCTTCATTGGGGTGGGGGAGTCTTACCCCACTGCAGAGACCACCCAAGCCGACTGGGCTAAGACGCTTTTATTCTGAAGTTTTGGAGAGTGCTGAATAATGCTTCAATGCCCTTACTCTAAAATTCACTTTTTTCTGGATGTGTAGTACATTTTTACTACATATGAACACTTCACATATAACTATGTGCCAAGAAATATAAAGAAATCACTCAATAAATGTATTAATAAACATACATAACTCCAGATCGTTTGACATACCGTTAAAATCAATCAATCGTTCATATCACGACTGTACCATAACGCACCAAATAGAAAGTTGTTCATAATTGTACTAAATAGACATTCGTACCTCTAGGACCCCGTTGTAACCTCTCTGTAGTAAAAGTACGAAACTCTGTTTAACAACCCAAAAGTTTTTTTACTACTGCTATTTGTAAATAGATACCGGGAGAAAGGAAGAGAATATGAAAGCTGATTAGTCCGCGTTAGCTGGGCAAAGAGAAACAAAATATCATGGTGAGAAAAGAGAGCAGACGCAGATTTTGAATTTTATTCTGGTTTTCTGTGGCAGTTCTAACATTCTTCTCCGTAGGGTCGCGTCCAGTGTTTAAAGCCACTTTTGGAGCCCACCTCCAAAAATGGGACTCGTAAACTTTCGTCTCCTTAAATCTTCGTGGCTTGTGTTGAACCGCCTGTCTTTACCTCATTACGTCTCGAAGCAACTTTTCAAAAAACAAGTCGTCCCCTCCCGATTCCCTTCGTTCCACTCATGCGTCGAAGATTTTGGGACTTCCAGTTTTACTTAGTTATTTTAAACTACAAGAGCCTTGGCCTAGTCGTTCGGAGACTTCTGCATTTTTATTCATTTTTTTAATTTTTTCAGTTTCAATTTTTTATGAGCCGTTCAATTACATTCCACTACAACACTTCCATATAGATAAGAATGCCTGAAAAATCAATGATATGAGATACCTATAGTTTACACGTGAACGAAAATTGTTTCTGTTTAGAAGAGTAACTTTGTGCAATAATTATTTATTAAGTATTATCATTAGTTACTTGTAACTTGACGGGGGTGGGTGTATGGTGAAGTGGACAGCAGCCTCAAAATAATTGAACTGAAGTTGCATCATTCCGTTCATTTTTGGATTAATACTTTGAGGAAAGGTATGAATCCCTAATTCTACGAAGATGCCTTTGGTATTTAACAACTCGTAAAGATGGATATACCATTAAACAAAGAAACCAAACCATGCCTTGAAACTGTGTGCAGACACAAAATATTTTGAAGCAGAAAAAATTACTTGAAAGTTCGCTAATGGCCCGGAAGACTGGTGTTCAATCCCAGATCGAATCATACGAAAGACTCAAGAAATGGTACTTGATACCTCCTTGCTTAACACTCAGCATTATAAGGTTTTGATCAAGGTTAAAGAGGAGCAATCCAGGAAAAGTAGTAGCATCCTCTCCTACTCCTTGATTTAGTAGCTATTGAAAAGGGAGCCTTCGGTTCACCCACGACAACGGTGGCCAACTTTACTTATTTTACTTTTATATAATTATTAGTATTTGACAAAAATACTTAAAACCATACAACCGTTTGTAAATTAACTGTATCAAATATGAATATATGAAACTAGATACTGTTTTTAGACTGAAATACTTGATATCATATAACTGTGTGCAAGTTAGAGGAGCTGCTTGCTTGAGTCTGACTGCTTATCAAACCTTGCAGATTATTCAGTGCTAAAACGTGCAAAATTCTGTTCACCCTTATATATATTAAATATAGATGATTTGTAAACGAATAATTTTTGGTAACATTTTATACAAACAAAAGCTCATTTTTTGCACACACCTAAATGGACTCAATTACAGCTATCCAACATTAATTCAGCCTTGTCGGCAAGGGCTTCAGAATATGCCGACTGTATGACTGCTGAGCGGTCCAACTCCCCCAACGACTTTCCAGGATATTGCACTAAACAATATAATGGTGAGTCTTCAGTAATGCTGGCGATTTAGAGATTGTTTAGTACCCCTTCATTGCCATTGTTCCCAGGACGACTCTCGCCTGGAGTGGTAGAACCTGATAGGGTTCTATCTATGGGTTAAATAAAACTAAACTGTGCACTTACGCTAAACTGAATTTTTTAAAAATAGAACTGTTTTGACATTTAAACTGAATTTACACTGAATTGTTTTAGATAGAACTTTACACTGAATTGTTTTAGATAGAACTGTTTTGACATTTAAACTGCGTGCTTTTGCTAAATTGAATTGTTTGAAATAAAACTGTTTTGACATTTAATTGTGTGTAAATAAATGACTGATTCTTAATTTAATTGTTAGTGATCCCTAGCAATATATGGAACCATTTAACTTTGTTAACATAACTGAATAGCATGAAGTGGAAATATTTTTGAAATTTAAAATGCGTACCTATGCTAAACTGATTTGTTACAAATAGAACTGTATGTATGTATGTATAAATTATAAAAAATGGTTGATATGCCATAAAACCAAACTAAACCAAACTAACGATTCTATTCAACATCAGTCATTTGTTTACTGACTGTTGAATGACTGAATATTTCTATCTGACCCATAGATTGAACCCTATCATAAAATAATCTCTCGTTCATCTCCATTAATAGCTATATGTATTTCAAAAAAATAAATACATAACAATTATATTACTTACTCTTTTACATATAAGGATCAATTTATGATTATTAATTATTATAATATTTATATTATCATATTATCCTTAATGTTATATATTTTAACTAAAAATCAGATATGACTTTATTATTATTAGTTTTTTTTATAAAAAATTATTATTATTATTAGTTTTTTTTAATAAAAAAACAACTTTTTTAATTAGTTTAAATTAACGTCTTATTGAATCAAAATGCATTAATATAGAATTTAAATAATTATCAAATTAAACTTACACCGTTTCAAGGTAATTAACTCTCAATGATTCATACCAGTTTTTAAAAATATCAAAAATCAAAAAATAGAAATATATATTACTCATTATATCACCATATAAATATGACCAACTAAGGCTAAATAGTGTGATATTTACTGATTATCTCGATGGATATGAATTTCCATAAAATCTGATAAATTTCAGAATTTAAATAAACTTTAATGTAACTGTTAAATAATTGTCGCAAACATTTTACGATCTTTTCTAAAAATAATTAAATAATTGGACGTTAAATAGAAAAAAACTGCAATCAAATTAACATGATTAGGTTTTTAGAGCTGGGTTTATATATATATATATATATATATATATATATATATATATATATATACGAGGATCATTAAATAAGTTTCCAGACTTTTTTCGTATGGGCACTTTTTATTGATAGTACACACATGAAACTCTAGTCCCCTTCGAAGTCATCACCTCCAGCTTCCATGCACTTGTTGGAAGGCCCCATGGAAGTCCTCTAGTGTGAGCTTGTCAATGACCTTCATCACGGCCTCCTTTATCGTCTCAATTGTTTCATAACGACAGCCTCTGAGCTTTGGGACGAAGCAAAAGTCACAGGGAGCAATGTCTGGACTATAGGGAGGGTGAGGAACTGTCTTGATGCCCATCTTGGTCAAATTGTCTGTGACAAGGATGGAGTTGTGGACTGGTGCATTGTCCAGCTGGAAATGCCACTGACACGATTTGATGAGTACTGGCCTCTTCCCTAGGAATCTCTTCCTGAACTCCCTTAAAACCTCAACATAGTAACCCTAACCATCACCCTCTGGCCAATCAACTCTGTTGTATTGACTTCCTTACTCCTCCCACATCTCTCATCATCCCTCACAGACTCCCTGCCTTACTTGAATCTCTTATGCCACTCAAAAACAGATGATCGATTCATGCAAGATGCTCTAAAAGCAGTCTGAAGCATTCCATTCGTTTCTCGTTTTTCTAAAGTGTCCTGATGTCCAGATTGCATTTTTGAAATTCACCAGCTGTGACAATCAGGCTTTAGTAGGGTGTATTCCAATTCCAGCTGTAGCTGTTCCTTTGAACCTGAAATCATAAAAATTGGTCAGTTATCACGTAAGATGTATAGCAATAACATACTGAATTTTCAAGAGCCTACAATAAATAGAACTTACTCGGCCAAATCTGTCATACCAGCTAACTTACTCTCGTTCTACGGTAGGGGTCAGTGTTTTTATTATTCGTTTAAAGCTAAGCACTTCCTGTCTTTGCTTCTTTTTTCTCTATACCATCTTTCTTTTCCTATTTCTTTCTTTTCATCTCTCGTTTGTATGGAGCACACAGTGAGGATACAACTCACTCACTCAATACATTGACTGGAACGGGACACAAAGTCCTTATATTCGCTCTGCCAATTGGTTCCATGTCTTGTTTCAATTGAATCTATTCATTCATTCCTTCTTTTATTTCTTTTTCTCTTCACATTTCCTTTTTTTTTCTTTTTTCATTCTTTTTTTTTTTTTTTTTTTTTCGCTGTTTCTTTGATTTTTTTTAATCAGCTTTTAAGGGAACCAGTGCAAATAAAATGTTAGCCTGCCATATAAGATTGCTTAAATTTCTTCTACGGCAAGCTCGTTTTTTTTTTTGTTGTTGTTGTTGTTTAGGGGTGGGGTTTTTTTTTGTATTTCGTCTTTTCCTGTCTTTTTTCTTTCTTTCATTTTTAGCTTTTTTTTTTCTCAACAGTTGATTTTTCTTTCTTCCTTCTTTTTCTTTCCTTTCTCTTTCTTTCTTTAACTTTTCTTTTTTCCTTCCTAGTTTCATTCAATGTTCTCTCTTTCACCTCACTCCCTTTCATTCATTTCCCCTTCTTTTCTTTCTTCCTTCCTTCCTTCCTTCCTTTGTATTTCTTAATTTTTCTCCTTTGTCCACTAATTTTTCAATTTACAACTACTTCTCTTTCGTCATACTTTCTTTTTTCATTCATACATTTATATTCTTCCTTCGTTCTTTTTTCTTTATTTCTTTCTTTCTTTCTTTTTTCTTTCTTTCTTTCCTCTTTCCTTCCTTCTTTGTACCTTTCATTCATTTTTCTTCTGTCTTTCTTTTTCTTGTTTCCTTCCTTCCTTTTTTTTTCTTTCGTTCATTTACTATTCTACCTATACCTTTCTTTCTTTTTTCTTTTTCTCACTTTTGTTTTTTTCCTTTTTTTTTATTGCTGTTCCGCGGTCGATCATTCATTCATTCTTCTTTCCACCTTCCTCTTTTCTTTCTTTCTTTCCTCATTTTTTCTTTCTTTTTCTCCTTTCTTTCTTTCTTTCTTTCATTTTCTTGTTCTTCTTTCTTCTTTTCTTTCTTTATTTGATTGTTTTTCCTTCATCTTTTCGTTATTTATTTCTTTTTTCTTTTCTTTTTTTCATTCTTCATTTCTTTCTCTTTTTTCTTTCTCTTTTTGTTAATTTGTTTTACCTTCATCATTTCTTTCGTTCACCTATTTTCTTTTACTCCTTCATCATTTCGTTCTTTCTTTCTTTCTTTGTATTTCCTCTCTTTCACCCTTTTCTCATCTTTTTCTCCCTCTTTAATTTCTTTCCTTCTTCATTTCTCTCAGCTCATCTATTATTTCTTGTTAGCGTCCATGTTTCTCTCTTTCGACTTTCTCACCGTCTCTGCCGAACAACATTCACCTTCCTAATGTACAGCAGAAGAGACAGTAATTAATTTTGTCACATGTCATGTTTACGCAGCGGAAGTGACATCTACGCGAGATGTCTCATCCGGTAAGAGCTTAATAAGGAAAACAAGGCTTTTACATTCGTTATTCTCCCTCCACCATCTACTGCTGCATCGTTCGCTCAAAACTGGAGATAGAAGAATAAGCACACACACACACACACACACACACACACACACATATATATATATATATATATATATATATATCTTTCAGTTCGTCAATAAGTCCGCAAATTAATGAGTTAAAGAACATTTATTTTATGCAACGAATATTTACTTGTGAATATAATCTCCGTTGTCCAAGCACTTAATTCTAGCAACACATACTTTAAACACTATCGAGCGAAAAATTAACGCAAATTTTACCTAATATCGATTTTGAGTTACGAATTTATTGAACCCTCACGTATGCTTGTATATGTATATGTAAGTATATGTGTGTGTGTGTGTGTTTGTGTGTGTGTGTACTTGCCTATACACAGTACACCCCACACACACATATATATACACCCTATATACATGTATACAAAAGGTTATATATATATATATATATATATATATATATATATATATATATTATCAGACGTCAGTATTTTTTATTTCATGAAACTTAAGCAAATAAATTCGACATGAGAATGTGTGATAACTGTTTCTTTTCGGATTTATCTTGACCATTTTCTTGATTTTAAATGATGCGTTTATTCACTCATACACATACTTAAAAACACACACACACACACACATACACACACACACACACACACACACAAACACGCACACACTTATATTCCCTAAATTTTTATAATCATAAAACAGACTACCACACACACATACACACGCACACGCGCACTTACATTGCCTAAAATTTGAAAATCATCAAACCAGTTACTCCAAGTTTGACGTTATGCAGACCTCCATCACCAGATTTTTACACAACATCAGTATCAAACCATCGATTGCTCTTTTAATCATTTCACAGGAAATATATATTACATGCCCATTACTTCGCTGACATTTAAATCAGCTGATTTTAATCAATCATCAAATATTAAAGGAAATATTTACTAATATGTTAGAATTTTCCAACCTACTCCCATCTTCTTTTAAGCAAATTGTTGGGATCTAATAAATATGACATGTTTCTTCTTAAAACAATTGACGATTTTACAAACACTCATTACAAGCATACACTCTATGTATGATTGACCTCTTAAGTTCTGGTTCAATACCATGTTTTCCTTTATATTACTTGGCCCAGTCGGCAGGAGTAGTAGAATACACAGACAGAATCCCTACAGAGCGGTAAGACTCTCCCAACGAGTGTACTTGATATGACACTAAACAATCTGGTGGTGAGGCACCAGTAAAGTTTCGTTTTGAAGAATTCGGAGTACCCCTTTATTACAATCGCTCCCAGGTTCACTCTGGGCCGAAGTGGTTGCACCTGATAGGGTCTTATCAGTTAATTAAATAGAGCTAAACTGTATACTTATTGGTTGAAATAGAAATATGCGTGTGTATAAAAATGGATGTAGCATTTCATAACCTAAAATGGTTGAAATATAAACCCAACTAAGCCAAATTATATATATTTAATATACATGTATCCAGAGGATTTGGCATTAAATAACCTACAATGGTTGATATGCCATAAAACTCAACCAAACCAAATCATATGTATTTAATATATACGTATAAAGAGGATTTGGCATTCAATAACCTATAATGGCTGATATGCCATAAACCAAAAAAAAAAAAAACAACTTTTATATTACCAGATGTATCTATTTTGTTTTAACCTATTTTTGCAGTGTTCATGTCTAAAAGACGTTTTCACAGTCTCTCTGTCAATCCTATATACAAGCCTCATTCAAAAAACTCAAAGTTCCCGAAGAAGACCCATAGCTGAACATTTTTAACTATGATCTTGGAGATGAGCAAGCTGTCAGCAAGATGGGTCCTAAGAATGCTGATGCAAAAACACAAGCTAAAAAGTGATGACAGTTCCAGGTAACGTCTGACTCAAATCCTCGTTGAGATTGAGAAGTTTTTGAACAAACTTCACAGATCATCCGGTATTCATCATTGACTCTTGAGAAATGAAATGTTGCCGTCCTTGCTCACACACACACACACACACACACACACACACACACACACACACACACACACACACATATATATATATATATATAGTATGGATAGGTTTGTATTGTCAAATAAACATTAAAATAAACAAATGCCTCAGTTAGATATCTGACTAAATAGCAAAATTTGAAACGCACTTTACCCATGCCTGATAAATATATTCCAAGTGTAGACCTTACTGGCTGGTTTTTACGATAGTTGAGATCAAATAATGGTCAGTTAAAGACATTTGGATACCAAAAAAATGTACATTCAAAGACTGACACGCTAACAGGTCATTTTTCATGGTTTCCTCCGTGGCATATCAACGCTTTTAAAAACCATTTTCTAAACTTTTTAAAAATTTCTTCACGAAAAAAATTCTCCTGACAATGGCCTATGGGCGAGACAAGTCAAGAACAATTTTTTTAAATCTGTCTTATCAATTCTGTTCATACCTCTCTCTCTCTCTCTGTATATATATGTATCATCATCAAGTCGCACGGATTTCCTTTACTTTTTCTATCTCTCTATCTCTCTCTCCATAAGTCCATCGTTTCCAACAGGTCTTCTAAACTGCATCCTATGTCCGCGCAGAGCTGTTATAGGTAAGTTCTTGTTTCTCGACCAACACAGGCACGGGGTCCGTAGAAGAAGGTCAGTTATAAGTTCGTCTTTGCTTCCCTAGCAGTGTCCCGCATGTTTTCTTCGTTTATGTGAAGGGATCCAAAGAGGAATGCCCCTTATGAGCTCGTCCTTGCTTCTTTAGCAGTGTCCTCCCAGTCTTGTTCGTCTTACTCGGATGGTTTTAGAGATGGACAGTAGTGGCCGTATAGCAGTTGTTTTGTGCGGTGTTGCTTCTAGGATTTGTTCAATATAGCTGGTAGCATTCTTGTACCGCTCCTCTAGCCTTTTCTTTATTCGTTTTTTTTTTTCAGCGTCCACGTGGTGTATCTGTACAGTAATATAAACACAAACGCTGCTAGGAAGAAATCCGGTTTTATTTTATCGGATTGATCAGACTTCCATATGATGTATAGACTATCGATAACAGTCTACCATTCTGCTAGGAGCATATTGACATAACTTTCAGTTGATGAGACGCTGCTATCATGGCACGTGAACTTGTCCACAGATTTCAGAGAGCCACTATTTAGAGTGGAGATGGCTCCTT
Source organism: Sepioteuthis lessoniana (assembly GCA_963585895.1). NCBI lineage: Eukaryota > Metazoa > Mollusca > Cephalopoda > Myopsida > Loliginidae > Sepioteuthis > Sepioteuthis lessoniana. The sequence continues at coordinate 45,313,969 of OY757926.1, read as the reverse complement.
CATGATTGAAACATATACTCCCTTCTGTCCGTATTCACGTGGAGATCAGCCCCTCCGGCTCCCGGCTCCAGGCTATGAAACATGGATTTGGCTTGGGGCGGTGTATTTACAAGAAACCCTATGGTATCTGCATAATCTGCGTTCGTAAGAGTTTCAGAGGAATATATATATATATATATATATATATATATATATATATATATATATATATATATATTTGATAATTTGGAAAATAAGGACTGATTTGAGAAATGATATTTATTCCTGAATTAATAAATTCAAACAGAATTTAAATCAGTCAAAATATGATCACTGAACGTCTACGCATTTCTTCCATCGATAAACAACGTTATTTATGCCTGTATGATAAAATTCTAAAGGTTTTGATGCCAAGAAATCTTTGAATGTAGTTTCTACTTCTCCTTTGGAACGGAAATTTTTGGTGAAGTTGATATTATTGAAAAAATCATAGTCGATGGATGAGAGATCGGAAAATAAGGTGGATGAGGCAAAGTGTAATATTTCATGTTAGTAGGCTTCTTAAATATCAATCTGGCAACGTGTGGCCGAGCATTGTCATCTGGGTAACATGTAGCCAAGTATTGTCTTGAAGTAAAATAATGGCCAAGCTTTAACTCACGCAAAAAAATGTATACGTATCAGTTCTTTTTTTATGAAAAAAAAAAAAAATTGTCGACCGTTGTCGAGGGTGACCCGAAAGCTCTCTTTTCTATAGCTACTACATCAAGATATAGGGGAAGCGCAACTCCTTTCCCAGGAGTGCTCCACTTTACCCTTGCTGTGTACTTCATGATATATAGTATAAAGCAAGGAGTACCATTTTTTGTGTCATTGGTATGACTCGACGTGTGATTGAACACCGGTCTCCCGAACCATTGGCGAACAGTGAAAGAAAGTTAGCCAATAAAACATTAGAAATTTTTAAACTACATTTTCAAATAGAATTCTTTATTCATCTGGTATTAGAATAATGTGAAAGAATAGAATTTTAACAATTTAAACAAAAGTTGGACAGTACATTCGGAACAATTATATATATATATATATATATATATATATTCCTATAGTCTATGGTTATCACTCTCTTACTCGGAGGGTTAGTGGTAAACCAAATGTGGTATAAATTGGAGGGTGCTCATTATCTGTGTTAGAGCTATTATATAATAAAATAATAAAGAAATAGATATTAATTTTTGTATATATTGATTTGCATAGATGCTTAACTGCGACCCAGGGTTTCATGTACGTAATCTGACGACAAACCTCAGACTTTTTCTGCCTGAGGATTGCCGTCTAATGATGTGTATGAAACCAATGGTCATAGCTAAGTATGGTTGGTTGGTTGGTGGTTGGGTTTTTTGGCATATCATATTTAAAATTTTATGTACAGTTATTCAGAAGACCACACAGATACCAGACAAAAAGAAATATGTCAACATAATATGTGCTATTTTCTGTTTCTTTTTGTCTCATATCTGTGCGCTCTTCTTAACTAATTTTTAAATGTAATTATAAGTGTTTCAAAATAGATAGTTATTTTTCAATCACCGTACATACATGTAGCTTTATTATGCTCTATATCTCACATTTTTTCATTTAATATTTACTTATTAGTTAATTGTTTGTACTTATATTCGTATGGTTGTGTAACTAAGAAAATTGCGTGCACACATGTACAATTGAGAGTGAACCAGTGGGCCGTGTCGATGAAGGGTACTTCATATACCCCAAAGCTCCAGAAATAAAATACAGTTTATTGTCATGCCTAAAGCGTTCCCTTTCTGAGGGGGTTGTATTACAACCCAGCCGATGATTAAGTTGACGGGTTTGGTTTACTTTGGTTTGGTTTATGCCCTATCAACCATTGTAGGTTATTTTATGCAAAATCCTCTTTATACATATATATTAATTATATGTGATTTGGTTGAGTTGGGTTTTATGGCATATCAAACATTGTGGGTTATTTAATGCCAAATCTTCTTTATACGTGTATATTAAATATATATGATTTGGTTTAGTTGGGTTTTATGGCATATCAAACATTGTCGGTTATTTAATGCCAAATCTTCTTTATACGTATATATTAAATATATATGATTTGGTTTAGTTGGGTGTTATGGCATATCAAACATTGTGGGTTATTTAATACCAAATCTTCTTTATACGTATATATTAAATATATATGATTTGGTTTAGTTGGGTGTTATGGCATATCAAACATTGTGGGTTATTTAATGCCAAATCTTCTTTATACGTATATATTAAATATATATGATTTGGTTTAGTTGGGTGTTATGGCATATCAAACATTGTGGGTTATTTAATGCCAAATCTTCTTTATACGTATATATTAAATATATATGATTTGGTTTAGTTGGGTGTTATGGCATATCAAACATTGTGGGTTATTTAATGCCAAATCTTCTTTATACGTATATATTAAATATATATGATTTGGTTTAGTTGGGTGTTATGGCATATCAAACATTGTGGGTTATTTAATGCCAAATCTTCTTTATACGTATATATTAAATATATATGATTTGGTTTAGTTGGGTGTTATGGCATACCAACCATTGTAGATTGTTTTATGCCAAAACTATCTTCATATATAGATATTAAATAAATATGGTTTTGTTCCGTTAGCTTTTATGGCATATCAAGCATTTACTATTAATCATTTTTTGCCCACAGTTAAATAATTTCAAGCATTTAATGCAAATAATCTTAATACATATATATATATTAAATATATATGATTTGGTTTGGATGGGTTTCAAATTATATCAAACATTGTTGGTTATTTAATGCCAAATCCTTTTTGTACATATATATTGAATATATTGGATTTAGTTGGGTTAGCTTTTTTTATGGTATATCAACCATTGTAGGTTATTTAATGCCAAATCCATCTTTATAAATATATAAAAATATATCATTTTGAAACACATTTCGTAGATATCATTTTTAAACGAGCTTGAGCTCATTTTTGCTCACAGGTAAATGGTTTCACTTTTTTCTAATACAAATAATTCTATTCACTATTAATCATTTGTTTACACGCAATTTAATGTTTTCAAGTATTGCTGTGTATCACTATCAATTCGATTAAACATTTGTCGTTTGTTTACACTCATTTAAATGATCAAACAGTTCTATTTCAAACAATTCAGTTTAGCATAAGTACACAGGTTAAATGTCAAACATTTCTATTTAACCCATAGATAGGACCTTATCAGGTGCTACCTCTCCGGACCAAAGTGAACTTGGGAGCGATGGCAAGGAAGGGATACTCCGAATTCCCTAAAGCTCCAGTATTACTGGAGCCTCACTATTTGATTATTTAGTGTCATACCCAGGACACTTGTTAGAGTTGGGGTCTTACTTCTCTGCAGTGATTCTGTCGGTGTATTCGACAGCCCCAGACGGTTGGTCAAGTGGTCTTATCGACTGGATAAATTGCATATCTTATAAATACTCTACGTTCTTTTGTTTGTGGAAATCTCAGCCTTTAAATTCACCAATTGAATGCTCCTTTTTTTCCTGAATCATTTGTTTAATTTTAACGTCTGCCTGTTGTACGCTGGGAAATAAAATTGCAGATACTGAACGTGCGCAACGTAACGCGCTGAATACATTAAAAAAAACAATAAAAAAACGAACGGCGGATGTGAATAAATGAGTTAAGTCCAAAGAAAAAAACAGAAAGGAAGAGTATAAGAGAAAAAGTGTGAGAAGGTGGTAGTCGGTGCATCAAGGGGAAAAAATAAGAGAATGTAGATTGATAACTACATTGATAGATAGTTATGAAAAAAATTAAAAATATACTCACGAACAAACACACAAACATAAACACACACACACACACACACACACACACACACACACACACACACACACATATATATATATATATATATATATATCTAAAGAAAGAAAGAAAGAAAGAAAGAGAGAGAGAGGGTAAGAGAGAGGTTTGAAATGGACTGAAATAAATCGAGACATACAATTTAAAATGTATAATTATTTGTATTTAATGGACGTAATATCTGTTTTTTATCGTTTATATATACAAGGACTTGACTAAAAAGATACATAGATACGAAAACAGTGGCAACTATATATATATATATATATATATATATATATATATATATACGAGGATCATTGAATAAGTTTATAATTAATCGTCTGAAGTGAGGAAACATTTCTGATATTGAAAAAAGAACAAAACGGTGAATTACGAACTCACTACACTCAACTGCTTTGCCCATTCAAGACGGCTACCCCCATCATATGTTGTATAGTCACCGCCATGATCAACTATACAAACACATATGCATGCAAAATCATAACGACACAATGATAACGAGCGACATAATCTTTTAGAAAAATATGACTCTCACTTTATTTGAAAGGGTTGTGTGTGGCTGGGAGTTGGAGACCGAACAGAACTGCAACATATTAACTTCCCCACTCTTATGGCCGTCAGCGTTTCTTTCCCGTTCTCCAGGGCTGCTCAACCGGAGGCCTGGGGGTCCAGCTCTCTGCTGTGTGCTGTTTTTCTCTACAGCATCTTGTCTCCAAACTCTGATCTCCAAACTAACTGACTTCCTGTCTTCACCGAGTTATATAATAGTTCAATCGCCCACTCAATATCTTATGCACTTCCGCCGTCTTTGGAATGGCATGTTGGATCGTCATCGAGCGGAAATAACTGTCATGCAGTTCACAGGTCACTCTCTTCCGGTACATCAGTTTGTGACTGTACCGTGGGACTTAAACCCTGCCCCATATTGTCATCCATGCTCGCCAATGCAAATGGAATACACAACTTCCACCGTCTTTGGAATGTCATGTTTGGCGGGGTCGGAGGTCAATATACAACATATATATATATATATATATATATAATTGCAAAAATGGGTTATCATTGTTGTTATCTCTGATAGTACTTATAGTCCAGTATATCTCGCAATATGTTGATAAATATTAACATTTATCTGTTGATCCATATTTGCATTTGCCAATTATTAGGATGAGTTTATCGAATTGATATTATCTATTAGATACGGTCGATTTTTCTTTGTTTCTGGTTTCATCTATCTATCTATCTATCTTTTTTAACCCCATCAACCTTCTCACTCACCCTCCCTTTCACTTGCTTTCTCTCTCACTATCTCTCTACAAACACACACACAAGCGTGCGCACACACATACACACGCACACACACTCACACATATACGTGGTGCCATCAATAAGTTGCCAGACTTCTTTTGAACCGGCATTTAAAATTGTCGTAGACTCTTGAAAATTCAGTATATTATCGCTATACATCTTATGAGATGACTGACCAATTTTTATGATTTCAGGTTCAAAGAAACACCTACAGCAGGAATTGGAATACACCCTACTAAAGCCTGATTGTCACAGCTGGTGAATTTCAAAAATGCAATCTGACACTTTAGAAGAACGATATGCAATAAAATCCTGTTTTAAAATTGGAAAAATGACACAGAAACGTATGGAATACTTTAGGCTGCTTTTGGACAATCTTGCATAAATCGAGCATCAGTTTTTGAGTGGCATAAGAGATTCAAGTAAGGCAGGGAGTCTGTGAGGGATGATGAGAGGTGTGGAAGAAGTAAGGAAGTCATTATACCAGAGTTGATTGGCCAAAGGGTTACTTTTATGGTTACTATGTTGAGGTTTTAAGGGAGTTCAGGTATAGATTCTGTCGGAAGAGGCTTGCACTCTTGAAATCGGGTAAGTGGCATTTCCACCAGGACAATGCACCAGTACAGAATTCCATCCTTGTCACAGACTATTAGACCAAGATGGACATCAAGACAGTTCCTCGCCCTCCCCATAGTCCGGACCTTGCTACCTGTGACATTTGGTTATTCCTTAAGCTCAGAGGCGGTCGTTATGGGACAATTGAGGAGATGAAAGAGGCTGTGATGAAGGTCATTGACAAGCTCACACAAGAGGACTCCCATGGGGCCTTGCAGAAGTTGTTGTAACGGTACAACAAGTGCATTGCAGCTGAAGGAGATTACCTCGAAGGGGACTAGCGTTCCATGTGTGTACTATCAATAAAAGTGCCCATACGAAAAAAGTCTGGAAACTTATTTAATGATTAGTTAGTTAGTTAGTTAGTTGATAGAAGGTAGGATATTTTGTTGAGTGTCCACCCTCTAAAATACAGTATTAGCATTATTATATTCACTGTTACGCTAACTCTGAATAAACGAAAGGAAAAACAAGATATTCCCATTTATGAATATTGGAATATTTAATTCATGCATAATATACATACAATAAGCATTGACAAAAATACACCAACGTGTTCCAACAGATATCTATATATTTTTTTTCATCATACAACGTGTGAAAGCACGTGCCATACCCTAGCCTCATCAGCCGCCAACCAGGGTGATAAAACAGTTTCGGTAGCTCAAGGTGGCACTGCCACTCCTAGCGCTACCGAGCAGCTTTTGCCACCGGATAGGGTATTTAAAAGAAATATATATCTATGTATACACAAGATCAACTAAAAGCGGACATTACATTGGACGTTCGTTCATCTTCATTTTGGTGCAGCTTGTGATTTAATAATGCGTTTACTTACGGCCGTTAGATGTCATAGCAACCGTTTCTTGATTTTGCGTAATTACACCAGAAAGGTGGTTCCGCGTGCATAACATTCATGTTCAAATCCTTTCTATATCCGTTATCTATTCGGTTCGTTTTCTTTCATTTATGCGTTACTGCCCAAAAGCACTCGAGACAAACGTCATATATAATTCTGCTGAAAGATTTTATTTGTTGATCAATGGCCCCTCAAGATAGGTGGTGAGAAAGCTCCTGGTCTAAGTTTGTCCAGGTAGCTATCTGATTACCCTTGGGCCACTAAATTCTTGGCTTGCAAGAAATGTCTCCAGGACGCTGATAGTCAGCAATAGGCTCGTGAATACTGTGGGGGTAAACCTGATTCATTGGCCCATCATTCGATTTACATTCTCCGGCAGGAGAATTACGTTGTTCGCACCAGCGCGCCTTGTAGATTCGTGATCCTCGCAAGCTGTTGAATTTTCTGCTGCAATCGCACGTTGTAGCCGGGTACATATCCAGATCGTTACCGTATGAGCAAGTAAGATGGGTGATATATTCTCCCTCCCCGCTACAGACACCCTGAGGGCATTTTTCTTTCATGTTCCAACAGATATGTATATATATATATATATTGAAAAGATAGATTTGTAGTGAATCCGATAGTATAATAGAAATATATGGAAAGTTGGATAAATCAAAAACTTAAATTTAGATGTGTGATATTTCGTCCGGCTTTATTTCGGAAGAAGTTCGTGAAGAAGTAATAAAGCCGAACGAAATATCACACATCTAAATTTGGGTTAAGTGTCTAATGTATCCAACTTTCCACATATTTCTATCATATGTATTTGTGCAGCCGCTGATAACCTGACAATGTTTACTATCTTGAAAACCTCAAGTAACGAATCGCATTTATCCGTACTCGAAGTCCTACTCATCACAAAATTACAGTCAAAGTTATATATCCAAAAATAATTTTGTACATTGCTATTATTTGACACACACAATCCTAACTTAATACGGGAAGAAAACAATATTACCCGCGCCGAATATTCAGGCTTACGGTAAACATTTTATCACTCAGTTTTCATCCCCTCTTCCATACTTTTTAGACGGTCACAACACTATGTTCATCAGTACTTGTCTCCGACGGTTTTTTATTCTCTGATTAGACGTGACAGAAAGAAAATGTTCCCTTTTTCAGAATTTTAAAATATTCTAACCACACACAAACACACACACAAACACATATAAATGGAGAAAAAGTAAATTATTGCAGATCTGACAAGATGATGAAAAATAAATGGAAAAAGTGGATATACTAAAACACAGACAACGGATTCAGTTGAGAATATTTCGTCCATTTTTATTGATGGAACTTTTCATCTGAGAAAATAGGTTTTTATCTAAAGTTTACCAAAAGAGGAAGTAGATAAAATTGTACAAAAGATAAAATGAAAGGGGGTAGTGTATAAAGATAAAAGACTGAAAAAGGAAGAGGGAGAAATAAATCAAGAATTGTGGGGTGGTGGTAGGGGTTGTTATTTTTTACTTAATTTCAGTGAGAAAAGAGATAGATAATATGAGAAAGGAGGAGGTCTTGAGAGGAAGGAATGGAAGGGAAGTAAGGGGGAATGATGATATGTATGTTTGGGTGGTGGAGGTGAAGGTTAAAGCATATTCTGTTTCATTAAAAAATTTTTGACTACATTGGAATATCAAACTGAAAAGAAAATTAAAAATATGGAAGCACTGTAAAAGAAAAATTTTGTCTTGTTTTATATTAGAAATTTTTGACGGTTTTCTATTTTCATGTTACAAAGTATTTTCTTGTGAGAAAAGATATGAGTCACAGAGAAAATGGAGATTCATGAAAGAAATGTAGTAATTTCCTTAGCCTTTCGCGTATAGGTGGCACAAGGCCGTATTTATGGGGCACTCCATGAGACTCGAACTCACGTGTGAAGGTAAACCTAAGTTTACATATTTTGTGCGTGTAAAAAATCTGTGTTAATGTGTCACTATGTCGTGGGAAAATATATTTGTGCGTTAGATGTATTTGCGGCTGCTGCTGAATTTTTTGTCAAGGAAGGCTGTAATATCAGGACTTATAAATCTACGCAAACAATACATGTTCGTTCCATTTTAGATAATTGAACGATGTTGAAATTAAATTCATCTTGAAGGAAAAGAAAGTAGATTTTCATTAAAAAGAAATAAACTGAAAGGTTCTTAAGTAGATACAGAATAAATCCATACGTACTGAAGTAATTATTTATTTATTCGCCATTTAAAAGATTAGTTAGGCCCGAAATTAGAAAAAAAACGTTGATGCTTTATCTGTGAATCTAATTAGCTGAAAATGTATTTTTGAACAATCTAAAAGGGGAAAGATTTCTTTAATTATTTTGGGTTTTGTTTCGTTAATTTTTTTGCAGTAAGTGAAATATTCTCGTCTTCGAATAATCTCAACGAAATTTAAAAACGAACAGGAAAGCGCCGATTGGTCAATAAATACAAAATGATAGATACAAAAATTACAGCCTCTCGATCATTTATAGTCCTGAAGAAAGTTATTATAACAGAAACATCCAACAAAGTCTTTCATAAGAAATTCATCCAATTTCGGATTTGTTTTTTCTACTTTTCTTCATAGTGTCGAATTTGATTTCCCTATTTACTTCTATATATATATATATATAAATTTATGGAATTGAACAAGGAAATTATATATATATTCGGCATATAAAAGGATTACAAAATTGTTAAAGGTCTTACTGGATGTAACTGAGTAGCAGACTGACTAACAGAGGAGATAATGTCTCCACAATTTCAAAAGGGTTGATAATCTCTCATGTCTTGACTGTTCAAAGAACAAGGTCAAAAGATAATAATTCGGTTTGTTTTCTTTGTTCTAAAGCACATCAACCTTCGTGGGTAATCTAATATAAAAAAAATCCTCGTAGAAGAACAGTATTAGTATAATTGGGATAAGTATAACCTGGAGAGATACACAAATAACTGTACAAGTAACAACCATTTCCCACATATAACTGATGAATTAAAATCATCTTTGGTCGGAAAAAACGCAACAATTGACATGGAGTAAAATTCAACCAACCAATCAACGTAACTTACAAATGACTATAGTCGAGAAAAACCAAAAACAATGAACCTCTGAATTTTAATTTGCACAACATCCAAATCAGTAATTCCCAACTTAGGGCGCATGCCCCACCGGTAGGTTATAGTAATGTTTTGGTGGGACGTAATATTTTGGTTGGGCTTTAGATACCAAGTTAATGGCATTTTAAGCTTCCTTCACATGAATTACAATAAAATTTTGAAAGTTTAAGAATTAAATATTACGAGGGGGGATTAGAATTCGGAAACACTAAAATGGGGCATTGCCTCAAATCAGTTGGAAAACATTGATCTAAATTAACAAAAGTAATCGAAGAAAATGTATGGGGGCTAATTCGATATTTTTTCAAGTGGGATCGGGATCGGATGTTCACATTTTCTTTAATTTTTTTCTTTATTTTATGGTGCATCAATTTTTTGGGGCCATTTAATGCCCAAACCACTTTTGTAGATGAACTAATTTAACCTTTAACTGGTGAGGGCGGGGTAAAAGGAATTCATACCTTTCCCAAGGGTTTTACTCCCAAAAGGGAAATAAATGTTTGACTGGAGTTCAAACTCACTTAACTCGATGTCTAAGCCATTTCACCACTGGGAATCTCCACCTTCAAAAAGATTTTCTTCAGTTTTCAAAGATCAAAGACAAAAGAGAACCAGACAGGTTCTGGCTTGGTTTGCTTTGCTTTGCTTTTATAGCATATCAACCATTATAGGTTATTTGATTCTCTTTATATATATATATATATATATATATGATTTAGTTTGGTTGAGTTTTCCGGCATATTACCCACTTTTGTTTATCTAATGTAAAATCCTCAAAATACAAATATATTGAATATAGAAGATTTGTAAGAATATGTCAACAAAGTTAGATAGTTCCATGTATTGCCATCTATCGCCAACAATTCAATTAAATATCAGTCAGTTGTTTACACATAGTTAGGCGATCAAACAGTTCTATTTCAAACAATTCAATTCAACATAAGTCATTTGTTTCCTTTTAGTTTAAATGTCAAACAATTCTATTTGGTCTATAGATAGAACCCTATCAGGTGCTATCATTTTGAGCCAGAGTGGACCGGAGAGTGATGGCAAAAAAGAGATACTCCGCATTCCCCAAACCTCCAGCATTACAAGAGATTGTTTAATGTCATATACAGGACACTCGTAAAGTGGTCTTACTCCTCAGCAAAGATGCAGGCGGTGAATTCTACATTCCCAGCCGACTTTGGTAAAGGATTCTGGCATTCTCATATGACATCGCTTGCCCAGTGAACACGCACCAATATTCAAGGAAGACAATTATTATCTCCGTCACGGTTTCAAATTTTACAGCAAATCTGTGTCTGAGATTTAACTTAATGACGAATCTAATGAATGCAAATATTGTTGTATGACTATTATAATCATTTTTTATGGTATTTATTCTCTTAGGTAAGAAGGTTTAATGATATTGCTATTTTTTCTGCGTAAGAGTTGCGTAAAAGTTAGATCATTTCAATAAAGGCTTCATCGATTTTCATCAAGGACTCCATTCCTTACATAAGGCTTTATGCCAAACAGAACGAAGCCTAAGAAGCAGTTCTTTAGTTACTATACAAATAAAAACAGATTTAACTGAAGATTCTGATAATTAATAAATTGTGAGTAAAATCGGACTCCTGTGTACCGTCGCGGGAAAACAAGAAGAGGAGGTTATAAGTAAAGAATATTTATAAAGAGGAAAAGCGAGCAAAAATAAAAAGAAATAGTGGAAACCTCACACACACACACACACACACACACACACACAAAGAAGAAAAAAAAAAGAAAACAGTCCTGGGCTTCTGCCTAATGGCGTCTGTGTCATAAAATACCAGGCACCGGTGCATGGGGGAATTTATTCTCCCATTAAAAGTCGACCAGAAGATAAAAGTCGATATCTGTAATGGAGAATTGGGGCTATTAAAAAGGTATTGGAATGTGTGCGAACAACGATTATGATCGAAGCAAGAGAGTAAAAGATACAAGATGCATGTAGATACCTGCAAGCGCTGACTATGTCGGGCAAAAGGCTATGGTTATAGAGTGGATCAGTAGGTCGAAATGCATTGATAGACATTGTTAATAAATTTGAAGGATATTTGCATTTTTATGTTTATACTTAATTAGGAAGTTGTAATATCAGCAACAGAGTGAGTGGGATTTTTGGTGACCATATGTCTGACTTTTCCTTTCCTTGTCTTTTCTTCTCTTCCAACTTTCTCCATGCAACACTACAAAACGCGTGGAAGTGCTATTAACAGAAATCAAAGTTACTGTGAGGTTACGATTATTTTAGTTTTTATACTACTCTGCTAACCGCTTTTTGAAGACTTTTTAAAGGAAACGATTGTTCCTTTTTGTGGTGGTGTTTGTATACTGCTTTTTTTCTGTCTTATTTTTGGAAAATTTCCCTATACATGGGCCAATATTTGTGCCACTACCTAGCCGTAAATATACCCAAGCTGCCTGGATTCCGGTCGAGAAATACACAGTTCCATACCAGAGTTGCCAATTTTTTTTTACATTTTCAACTGCTTTTTTTACAACCAGGATTTTCTGATTAGTCACTGGTGTGAGTGATTCGAGACTTTAAGGATTAATCCTATGAGCCATAAGACTAAATTACCCTCTGTCAGTGAGCGTGATATTGGCACCGGCAAACCGGTATTATGATATGGCTGGTATACTGGTGGAACAAACTCAAAGAGTTAACAATGTCATATTTCTCTTACTTTCAAAATACATTAGTTAATTTTTGTTGTCCTTATTTATAAAGTCACAATCTTCTATCTTAAACGGTATACATTACTTTTTTTTCTTTTTGGTGGCGGGGGGGTGAATAGCTACATAATTTATTTGTCCTACAGAAATATCTCCAAGATTTGAAGCATGAATAATAAAAAAGGTAAAATTAATCCGATTCAAAATTTAATTTTCTTATAAGAGAGTACAATGTTTGCTTTTTAGTTTTCTTTTTGTTATCACTTAGTTTTATATATTATATAATTCAAATGGTTGCCCTCACGAGCTGTACACCCTTAAAGCTCGACCCTGAGGTTCTGCTGTATTTGGCTTGCATTTACATAGCCTCCCCACTACAAGGATTGCATTTACATAGCCTCCCCACTACAAGTAAGGTCAATGTTTAAGCGGAGTAAAGCTGTTTTTAACTGCTAGGATATATATATATATATACATATATATATATATATATATATATATATAGATAGATAGATAGATAGATAGATAGATGGAGAGAGAGAGAGACAGAGACAGAGACAGAAAGAAATGAGAGAGAGCTTACAGTATAGAGAAAAATGAGGAAACTGGATTTTTGAAGCATACTAATTAATGTTATATGTTGAATATCGTCACTTTTGCTATTTTTCTGAATATGCTCAGCGAGAAGATTTTTAAAATGAGATACTGACGACCTTTTTTTTACAATCTACATGTTTCATCTTTTTGAACATTTTAAAATGTCTTTCGATATACACATCTCTCCTCACTTAACCAAGCTTTTGATTAAGTGTCACTTTTATTTCCCTTACTATTTTCCTGCTTTTTTCCTTTACCCTCTATCCTCTCCCTTGTAGACAGGCACCACTACCACTAAAAGTATATATGAGGTGGGACACCCAAGAAATTTTTAAAAATTAATACTATATAACTAACTATATTTATTATTTATTTAAATATTTTTATCATTAATTTATATACGGATAATTAATTAATTAAATGATATTATATTAAATTATAGTAAGAAATTATCTGAACAAGGTAGTGTTGAATATATTTCTATTGTAATTTGTATAGGTTTTGTAATATCAAAAGTCCAATATCTAAGGTCTGATGTACACGTTTTTAACCTTGGTTTCATTTGTATTTTCCAAGGGCTTAAAAAATGGAAGTACGGTATTTTGTGTAAGGGGTATATTTTTATTGTAATTTGTGTAGCTTTTGTAATATTAAAAGTGTAATATCTCAGGTCTGATCAACAGGTTTTTAATATTGATTCCATTTGTGTCCTCCTAAGACTTTGAACAATGGAAGTTGGGTATTTTGTGTAGGGATATATTTTGATGTGGTTTGTTTATATTTTGTTAGTAATAATATGTTTTTAATATCAAAACTCTGTTCTACATGTTCATCGCTTTGGTTTCATTAGTGTACTCCTGGAACTTTGAAAATGGAATTGGAGTGCTTTATGTAGGGAGGTAGACTTGAGAATTTTTCTAATAAAGACTTCAGCTGTTGATGACCATGAGCTGAAATATGGTTTCTAAGTTTTCTTATCATGACCACCAACCCAAGGCGCCCCAGCTGTATATTAAAAGAGAACATCAGACATCTTCGAGTGTTGTTGAATATACAGCTAATTTTTATTTTTTAACATCATCCCTCTTTATCAGTACGTTAAATTATGCTTGAATAATAAACACATCGTTCAAACAATGAAATTTTTTGATAATATTTTTCCAAAATCTACGTGAAAGAATCACTACTATATATTTACATCAATATCTATTGTTTTATATTCTACGTTCTTGTACTAGATCTTAATATATTTCATTTTGTCGGCTTTGTATAGATTTCTACTGTGAAGTCTACAAATAAAGCTAAGACTCTTCTGTCAGATTTTCTTTTCCCCCTTGAACTGATCTTCTCACTTATCTTATAACCAAGACCGTAGAAATCATGTTGCAAAGGTCAACATGTTTAATGTTTTCCCCATATATGCCATTTACGTTAAAGTTTTATTTGTAAATTAAATACATTTAAAGATCGACTCAGTTGAAATCCTAACGTGCGCAGCTACTGCGATTTAGAGTGTTATATTTTATTGCTAATCACAATTTCAGATTACAGCAAAGATAATTTAAAATTAAGTTCACTCGTTTGGTGAAGTCAAATATAGTTGTCTTCCCCCAGAATCTGTTCAGTGAAAATACGAAAGAATCCTAATCTTCACTGGACTACAGTTAAGTTATACTAAATAAAGTTTAAATAAAGATATTACCTGGTGAAATTTAATAAGAAATAGCCCTGTCGGCTTGAGCTGTAGAATACACTGACTACATCACTGCAAAAAGTAAGACTCCGCCAACGAATGTCCTGGATATGAGACTATACCTTTTGATGGTGAATCTCCAGCCCTGGAGCTTTTAGAAATGTAGGGCACCTTTTCATTGCTATTGCTCCCAAATCTACTCTGAAGCGGGGTGGTAGTACCTGATAGTGTCCTATCTATGGGTCAAATAGAACTATTTGACATTTAAACTATGTGCTAACAAATGACTAATTTTAAATCAAATTGTTAAAACTAAAACTGCTTGAGCATTGAACGGTGTAAACAAATGGCTTTAATTGAATTATTATTGATACATAGAAATATCTGGAAGCATTCTAGCGTGTGCAAACGGATGAGTAATGTTAACCAGAGTTATCCGTGTTTAATAGCAATGCTGAAACTCTTTAACTGCGTGCTTAAATTGAATTACTGATATTACATAGCAATACTTTGAAACATTTGACGGTGTACAAATTAATTAATAGCGTTCAATAGAATAAGTGTTAAATAGCAATGCTTGTGACTACTTCACTCTCGGCAAACGGATGATTAATTTTCTATAGAATTATTAGTTAGATAGTAGTTATTAAAACCATTTACCTATGAGAACAATAGCAATACTAGTGAGCAAACGAATTAGTTCAGTCTCGCTTAAAAATAAAATTATCTACAAACTATTTACTTACAAATCACATATGTATATTCACTTGACTCAGTGAAAACAAGTAATTAATAGTAAATAGAATTACTTGTGTTTGATAGAAATACTTGAAACCATTTAACTGTGTGAAAGAAAACTAACCATAAGCTCTTCTGAAAATGTCGTCAAGAAAATATTTACCAATCATATATTTAATATGAAAGTATAAAAGGAATTTGGCATCAAATAACCTAAAAAAGTCGATATTCCATAAAAACAAACCAAACCAAATCACATATACGTACGAAGAGGATTTGGTATCAAATAAGCTACAAAGGTTTATGTGGTATAATACCCAACGAAACCAAACCTAATAAAATATGGCCGTAATCTTACTTATATTAAGTAGTTATATAACTGTCCCAAGTCCCCAATAAAAAGCCAACATACCAGACAAGGTTAATACAGCTCCTGATCCCTTACATGAAATGGGCTTAAAAATTCCACGAGTTCTTTAATATCTTCTTTCATAGGGAACCTCTGTAATTTGAGATGCTTCCTGACCCTACATTGCAACGGATAGATAGATAGATAGATAGATAGATAGATAGATAGATAGATAGATAGATGGATAGATTCGTAACCCATACAAAAAAAGAAAAATATTTTTGTTTATATATATAAACAGAAGAATGTGTTCTTAGCATATATGATCTATATGTATAGAAATTAAGTATATTTGGAACATACAAAGTTTAAAATCTGAAAATGAAAATAATGGCACATGAATATATATATATATATATATATATATATATATATATATATATATGAATATATATATATATATATATATATATATATATATATATATATATATGCACAATTAAATGAATGATTGATTCAATAACCTTTCTAACATCTAAAATGTTAGACAGTATCCTTTAGAATTTAATAAAATACCACGTTCCATGTTTTGCCGTCAACGTTTTAAATGATGAAATTAGCGAAGCCATTAAAAATACCAAATTCCATTCAATACCCGTAATTTATGAAACCGACTTGGAAATATTTTCGATCGATATAAACATTTTCTGATTTATTTTCTGGTTTTGTTTTCTGTCCTTTAAATTTTTTTTCGGATTTAAATTGCAGTTTGAGTTGAACGGAAATGTGTGAATTTCGGAAACATTTACAATTGATGATTAAACGACAATCTTCTTCTTCTTCTTCTTCTTCTTCTTCTTCTTCTTCTTCTTCTTCTTCTTCTTCTTCTTTCTTTCTTTCTTTCTTTCTTTCTTTCTTTCTTTCAGTGATGAAACATTTCTTTCTTTTTCCAACATGCCTTCTCTATCGTTTTTCCTAATAATAATAGTGAGTTATATGTTCGAAAATTTCAAATCACAAAAGTCTGAATACTACCGACTTTAGGAAAACCAGAATTTTGGTTGAGCACCCTCGAGAAGAAATTAACGGTTGCCACTCGCGTTATGCAGAGCTCTTCAAACAAATTGAGCACTCCGGTCTCTGTTAGTGTAAATATAAACAAACAGAAAATTGATACATATCCGTTAAGAGTGATGATTGCTGTGAGGTATGATATCAAGGTAACATAAAGTTAGCTGGGTTTCGATCCAAGTTTGAAGCATCTCGCATGTCTAACCATACTGATGAATTTTAATACAACGAAACATTCTCACTGTGGATAACAATATATATATGTGTGTGTGTGTATGTGTGTGTGCATATATATATATATATATATATATATATACTGAGTCCGACTCAAAAATGTATACACGGTTTAGGAAAAGAAGAATTTGTATAAAATAGATATTTAACTAGTATAATTACAACTATGATTACCAAAACTTGTTCGTAGTATACAAATGTGATAATCTTATGACGTCAGAGTAAATTTAGATTAAAATATACTTTTACTGGATATATATATATATATATATATATATATATATATATATATATATATATATATATATATATATATATATATATATATATATTAAGAAAATAAGGACTGTGAATATAAAATAATGAGAACTCAATGCATGGTTATTTGATACAAAATTTACTTACCTGCAGAGCAAAATATATATTTTTGAGTTAAGATACAAGAAAATTAGCAATTGCCTAATAAATTTGTTTCGCAAAACAAATTTAGTAAGGAATGCAATTTTTAGTTTCTTGAGGTTTTAACCCAAAAAATGTATATATATGCGAAACACTGGAAATGAATCCTACAATATAAAAATGTATAGATATGAAGAAACTCATCCTTTGAAGATCTTATGTTTTTTCATCTCAATACATATATATATATATATATATATATATATATATATATATATATGTGTGTGTGTGTGTGTGTGTGTGTGTGGCAGCATTTCTTCGTTGTGGTATATTTGATGAAACATTATAGACATCCTTTGTCTACATATTTTTTATTTCCATCGCCGTATGGATGTTATGATATCTGGCAAGAATTGAGTGAAAAAATGTTCGTTCTTAACTGGTTCCCAAGTACTTTTGTGCCCCCATCGGGCCATCATCTGTGGAGGGGGGTATATTCAAAAATACAATACAGGGTTGTATTTATACTGGTGTTACGAATTGGGGGGTTGCCAAATTGGTAGCAGTTCCTTAGTTATTGCAGGGTAAAATTCTAAAGAAAAAGAAAAGACACTCAAATGATATTCCAGTACGCAAAAATATCTTCATTTACCATCTGTAAACCCTTTACAGATGGTAAATGAAGATATTTTTGCGTATTGGAATATCATTTGGGTGTCATACCTGAAATTAAAATTGGTTTGGCTCTGTACGTGAGTTTTGATTTATTTTTAAACCCAAATTTATAATACAGTCGATAGCCGTTGGAATTGAGCACTTAAGTTGGATACTACTACCCTTCGGATTTTTTACTCGGATTATATATATATATATATATAGGATGGATGACCGACTATTAGAATACGAACATGTACTAATCTAACAAGTTTTTGACTGCAAAAATATATCATTAGTCATTTGTAACTCAGCATACTATGCTACTTTACAGGGTTATCATCACCATTAAGATGCACGAGTGAATAAACAGCTCTTTGAAGAAACTGACGTCAAATCAATCGCTTCAGGAATCAGCGAGAGAATATCCGGTCTTCTAGAAGGTTTTATGGATCACGGTCTTCATAAAAGACCAAGTTCCACTAACACTAAACAAAATCTGCTCTGCCAATCGAATTCAAATCTAGGAGAGACTTCTTGTATTTCACATCAGGTTAAAAAGACGTGAAAGGTAGGCACCCAACTTGTGATAAACAGTTGGGAAGACTAGGTTCTTTAACCTTCGTATGACAATCTGTCGACAAGAAGAAAGAATCTGAATTAAAACCTGTTAGACTCTGTTTCAAATAGTTGACCTTGTGTTACATTAACCTCATGTGGAAGGGCTTCTAAACAAACACAGACACACACACACACACACACACACACACACACATACATATATATATATATATATATGTATATGTATATATATAAAGGGTAATATGGGGTGTGAATGGTTATGTTTTCATGATATGAATATAGTGTAAATAAAGACTATGATCAATAAAATTGAACATTTTATAATGAAGGATAAATGTACTCAATGTACGAACTGAGCAACTAAAAAGGTTTTTTAATAGAACACTGATATATATGGTATAATTATTAATAAATATATATTAGTTTTTATATATGTTTAATAGCATGGGTGGTTAGCTAAGACCTCTCGTTTCCTGCTGTCTTTATACGGCAATCATCCGGCAGAATCCAATAGTCGCAGATAAACATCCATGACATTAAATGTAAGTAAAAACTTGCGATAAATAAATATATATATATATATATATATATATATATATATATATATGATAGAAATATGTAAAAAGTTTGATAAATCAAACACTTAATTCCAATTCAGATGCATGATATTTCGTTCGTTTTATTTAATCGAACTTTTTCAAAACGAACGAAATATCTCGCAATTGAATCGGAGTTAAGGGTTTGATTTATCCAAATTTCCACATATTTCCATCATACTGTCAGATTTACCTCAATCTATCATTTCAACATATATATATATATATATATATATGAAAAAAAATGTTAAGAAATAATCCAAAATTTGATGAATTTATTATGTAAGTCGACGTTGGATATTTCGATTATAATAACCTTTTCCAAGACTTTGAATTTATGAAATATGTTGTTAAGGAAGAAAAAGAAAAAGAAAATGAAAAAAGAATGTATAAAATTATTATGTGTGGAAAATGTTATCTAAAGATTGAAGTTATTTTGCAGCTATTTAAAATGGATTTGATCAAGTACGGAAAAATATTATAAAAGCCCGAACGAGTATTTACGGAATCACAGAGTGAAATAGCACCGGCCTCGAAAATTCCTCTTCTTTTGTTGTAAATGTAAATGAGCATCTTTGCAGAACTGAAATCGAAGTTATGGTGAGATTGAAAAATGTTTTGAAGAAATGCAATATTAATGTTACCAAATCTAATGTCTCTTTTGTGTTCTTTCAAGCGATCGTGAAGGTTCCTTGACGTTTTACCCATATCTTTAATTTAAAATTCCTAAAAGAATACAATAACCACCGGTGTCTGAAACTATATTGCGTTGAGGACTATAGTGTCGTAAATCGATGGTAATTTTAGAGGGTTAGAGGCCGTTTTAATATCAAGTTTATTTAAGTCGTTTATTATGATGTTGGAAGAATTGTTTGGCAAACTAATAAATGAATAGGGGGACCAGATTTATAGGATGGTGAGTAGGCATTAGTTTGAGGTTGACTCTTGTGGATTTTAAGGGCTTTAGATTTAGCAAAGTGTATACAGGTTTTGGGGGTATATGAGGTTAAGAAAGGGGTTTTCTATGTGGTTAAATTCATCGTTTAAATATTTCAGGCAACAAATACGTAGGGTTCTGAGATAAAAACCTTTCATTGGTGGGTTTACCGAAATCCATGAATATATATATATATATATATATATATATATATATATATATATATATATATATATATACCTTCAATAAGTTTCCAGA
Organism: Sepioteuthis lessoniana; assembly: GCA_963585895.1. Taxonomy (NCBI): domain Eukaryota; kingdom Metazoa; phylum Mollusca; class Cephalopoda; order Myopsida; family Loliginidae; genus Sepioteuthis; species Sepioteuthis lessoniana. The sequence goes on along the minus strand of OY757926.1, from coordinate 45,293,335 downwards.
CTTTTTTGTACGGGCATTTAGAATTGTCGTAGACTCTTGAAAATTCACTATGTTATTGCGATACATCTTATGACCAATTTTTATGATTTCAGGTTCAAATCAACAGCTCCAGCAGCAATTAGAATACACCCTACTGAAGTCTGATTGTCACAGCTGGTGAATTTCAAAAATGCAATCTGGACGTTAGGACACTTTAGAAGAACGATATACAATAAAATTCTGTTTTAGACTTGGAAAAAAATCCACAGAAACTTATGGAATACTTCAGACTGCTTTTGAACCATCTTGCATGAATGGAGCATCAGTTTTTGAGTGGCATAAGAGATTCATGGAGGTGACCGTGGTGATCATATTTACCCGACCCTCCGCTCGGGCAGGATATGACACAAGGTCAATTTTTTAAGCGGAGTTTAACAGGTTTAAATTCAGAGTTTTCCTTCTCCTAGACTAGTTTGCCCCACCAAGGCTGAAGAACTCAGTCTGCCCTACTATTTACCCATAGCTGTAGGGAGAACAATTAGATTCATACGTTTCCCAAGGGTATTAGCTTTATGTGAAATGCAATAAGTCAGGTCCAGGATTTGAACTCGTGTCGCCGTGTCCAGTTCCTACGACGATAACCATGACACCATGGAGGTGCCCGTTTCGAACCTGAAAGTCGTCAGTGTTTCGGGATTCTCCTTGCATCTGGTTATATTACACTATGATCCAGAGACCAAGAGACAGAGTTCCCAGTGGAAGCATGCTGGCTCTCCCAGACCCAAGAAGGCCAGACAGAGCAAATCCACCCACAAATATTTGATGGTCCCTTTTTTGATAGCACTGGCATTATCTACATGCAGTGGGTTCCCACTGGACAGACAGTCAACAAGGAATACTATGTTGAGGTTTTAAGGGAGTTCAGGAAGAGATTCCTTGGGAAGAGGCCAGCACTCTTCAAATCGGGTCAGTGGCATTTCCACCAGGACAATGCACCAGTTCACAACTTCATCCTTGTCACAAACTATTTGACCAAAATGGACATTAAAACAGTACCTCAGCCTCCCAGTCCATACCTTGCTCCCAGTGACATTTGGTTATTCCCAAAGCTCAAGGAAAAACTTAAAGGATGTCGTTATGAGACAATTTAGGAGATGAAAGAGGCTATGACGAAGGTCACTGACACGC
>OY757926.1:45279668-45287168 GCA_963585895.1 Sepioteuthis lessoniana | reverse complement strand
GTAGTGCATCCATATAGCAGTATCGATGTGACCGCTGCCTGGAAGAAACTGCGTTTCATTTTATTGGTTAGGTCTGATTTCCATATAATCGATAGCCTATTGATAGCTGTCCATGCTTTCGTTAACCTCGTTTCGATGTCCTTTTCCGTTGATTCGACGCTGCTTCCTAGGTACGTGAATTTGTCTACTAGTTTAAGTGGGGTTCCTTCTAGAGTGGAGATGTCCCCCGTTTGGTTATAGCACATATATTCCGTTTTGTGTGCATTAACATGGAGGCCTATGCTTGCTGCTGCTCGTTCCAAACTATGCAGAAGTGTTTCGGCTTGGTCAGGTGTATTTGCCAGGATAGCTATGTCATCGGCGTAGTCGGCGTCGGTAATTGTATTGCGGGGTACCTTCTGCTTCTTTTCTTCGTCAGCTCGAAGCCATTCTCTTTGATTTTGTCAATCGATGTTCTAAGTACGTAGTCTAGACAAATGATAAAGAGGTACGGGGCCAGCGTGTCCCCTTGTAGTACTCCTGCTACAATGTCAAAGTATTCTGTGTCCCCATTCGGTGATCATACTTTTACTTTATTGTTTCTATAGAGAATCGTTATTGCCGCTACGGTTTCTTTAGGTATGCCGTACGCTAGTAGGATTTGTTCCATCCTTCCTCTGTGAATGGAATCGAAAGCCTTGGTAAAGTCGACAAATATTAATGTCGCTTGTAGGTTCTTTGCCCGTACACCTTCAAGGATTCTGCGGATGGTTAATATTTGAGAGGTCGTGGATCTATTTCTTCGGAAGCCATTTTGGTTTTTTCTAAGTATGTTGTCGATTTTGGGTTCTATTCGGTTTCGTAGTAGGGCATTGTAGATTTTGGCAGCTATGGATTTAAGTGTTATGCCTCGGTAGTTTTTGGCTAATCCGAGGTCCCCCTTTTTAGGGAAGGGGAGTATGCATCCCTTCATCCATCTATCTATCGGATTTTGATTGTATACTGCGTTGCAGTGGCGGAGCAGTATGTCGTCGAATTGTCTGGTCTTCCATACTTCCGGGGGAATTTCGTCCAGCCCTGCAGCTTTCCTATTTTTAATTTTTCTGAGAACCGAGTCGAGTTCTTCTTGTGTGAACGGTCCTAGTTTAATGTCTAATTGTTTGCTAATTATTCTGGTGATTGGTTCATGTGTTATTTTTGGTGGGTTTCCAAGTAAGTTTTCGAAGTGCTGTTTCCACAGTTTTATTCTTTCTTGTTGGTTTGCTGCTTTAAGTTTTGCTTTGGCTGTGTTCTTTCTTCTGCTCACTTCGTTTATTGTTTGCCAGGCTATTCTAGATTGTCTATCTTCCACCGAGTCTCTAATCTTATCTATCTGATTTTGAATGTATTCTGTCTGTTCCTTTATATATATGCCTGCTAATTGATATTGTGCCGTTTTTAGTTTTAAGGCATTTGTGTTTGTTGGGTTTTTTCGATAGTTTTTGGAGGCTGTTTTCACTAGTGCACGTTTTTCTCTCACCGCTAAAGTTTCCCATGGGACTCTATATTTAGTTTTAATTTTTGTTGGAACGTATTTTGCTGCTGCCTCGAGGTGTGCATTGACGAAATTTTCATATTCGTCGTTTGGTGTACTTTTTTCCGTCTTTTCTTGTAGTGTTTCGAATCTGTTTCTTAATTCTAATACGTATTTATCTCTTATATCTTTGTTGTTCAATAGGGCCCAGTCATAGGGTTTGGTGGTCGCTGTTCGTTTGGCGTTTTTTCGTAGGCTTAACCATATTTTCGCCGTGACTATTCGGTGATCGGTGGACACACCCTCAAAAGAGGAGTATGCCTCGCAATTCAATGCACTATTTTTCCATTTCTTGTTTATAAGGATGTAGTCTATCTGAGCTTTAGTATTGTTTGCGTACGTGTATGTCCATAGTTTGCCCTCTCTTTTTTGGTAGTTTGTATTGAGGCATGCTAATCTATTTTCTATCATGAAATCTGTTAGATGTTGCCCATTCCTGTTTGACGTGTTGTGGAGGCTGTATTTGTTGTTTCCGTTTTTCCCGATTTGGGCATTCATGTCTCCGCCAATGACTAACATGTTGTGTTTCGGGATGCTACGCACTAATGAGGATAACTCATCGTAGAAGGTGACTAGTTCAGTTTCTTCACTAACATTGGTGGGGCTGTAGCATGAGATGATTGTTGCTCTGGGGTTTCCGTTAAATGTAGCTGCTATCATTCTAGGTTGTATTTTCTCAACGCTATTAAGCGTTTTTAATGCTCTAGGTCCTATAAGTAATCCTACCCCTCCTACTGCGGCGTTGACAGAGTTTTTCCATGCGGATACAGTGGCGAGCGACCACCCATTGCCAGTTTCGTGATATTTGATATCTTCGGTGTGCGTGTATCTGTGTTCTTGTATGCATATTATGTCTATCTTATGTTCTTCGGCCGATGCGATTATCTCTGGGAGTTGTCCTATTCTATTTAAGGTTCTTACGTTAAATGTGGCTATTTGTAGTGTTTGCTTGCATTTTAGTAGTTTCGATTGTTTGAGCTCTGTAGCTGATTTTTCGAACACTGAGGCCAGGCCTCCAACCTCAGCAGGACGCGCCCCTTTTTTACCCGCGCGAAGAGCGATGTGGTTTGTGTATGTGGTTTGAGTGTGGGTCATGGTTATCTTTCGATGGCTGTTTTATTCTCTTCTATAGAAGCAACTCTCATAGAGGAGCAGCAGTAGTTCCCCGATCGAACTAACAATCCTGAGCGTAAAGTCGTCAAACTCCCGTCCAGGACCCGTTTAGGTATTCAGTTTGGGAGGGGGTAATTTTGGTTTAAGTTTTCTTAAGTTTTAACTTAAGAAAAGTCCAAGATTAAGGTACTTTCGTATGACTTTCACTGGTACTGACTTTTGCTTTTTTTTTTTTTTTTTTTTTTTTTTTTGGCTGTATTGGGATTTTTCCCAGGCTTTTTTTTTATACTACAGTTGGGAACCTAGCAGGCTTCAGGAATTATAGAGCTTAAAAAAAAAATTTTTTCCCCTTTCTCTTGTGGGGGGGGGTCTGTGGTAGCATTAGGTGTTTTTAGGCTTTTTCTTTTTCTTCTAAACTACTGTGAGGGCTTTCTTTACGAATTTTTAAATTATATTATAGAAGAGATTCAAAAACAGCCTTGTTCGCTGACATTTGGAAAGACTAACATCAATTTGGCTTTATAGTAGAGTAAGCGTGTCTTTACATTTAAAACGCATAGTTTAAGCATTATTTCACAAACAAAATACAGCATAACATTTTGTAAAATTCAGCATTTTAAATTGATAGGATTTAAAGACATACTGACCAATATTGATATATTTCTTCCAGTTGGCTCCTGAGTTCAACTGCTTCTTCTTCGTTTTGACTTTTATTTACTACTGAATTTTAGGTAGTTTTGGAGGCGGTCTACTGGGGGGGGGAATATTCATTTCATTTTTTTTTTTCCTTTCTCTTGGGGGGGCTGTGGTAGCATTAGGTGTTTTTAGGCTTTTTCTTTTAAACTACTGTTAGGGCTTTCTTTACGAATTTTTAAATTATATTATAGAAGAGATTCAAAAACATTCTGCCTTGTTCGCTGACATTTGGAAAGACTAACATCAATTTGGCTTTATAGTAGAGTAAGCGTGTCTTTACATTTAAAACGCATAGTTTAAGCATTATTTCACAAACAAAATACAGCATAACATTTTGTAAAATTCAGCATTTTAAATTGATAGGACTTAAAATATATATATATATATATATATATATATATATATATATGATTAGGAAACAAGAAAATCAGTGAGTATATCCCATTATAAATCTATGTCATCTGTAATTGATGAAGTCTTAAGATGGATTCGAAAAATTTTTACTCTTTGACCGTGAATTCCGGCGAATACATTTTTCTTATGTAAAGTTCAACGGGCCATAATCTAAATATATATATATATATATATATATATATACAAATATATATATATATATATATATATGATATTTTGTCTGCATAAGGTTATTAAAATATGTTTACATATATATTGAATATATTATAAGTTTTGGATTGAGCACTCCTTTTGGATAATTATGTTTAAGTTTATCTAAAACCTTAATTGATTTCATATATATATGTGTGTGTATATATATATACATATATATATAATGAAGACCACGTGGTCCGATGATCGAATAGGAAAGAAAATGAGTCACTAAACACCTCTGACTCAATATAAACACTACAATAACTTACAAGCATTATCACTGACATATATATATATATATATATATATATATATATATATATATATATATATATATATGCTTGTGTGTGTGTGTGTGTGTGTGTGTGTGTGTTATAATTTGACCCTAGACCCAGCCGTCAATCATGAGATGCACCTGTGTAAATAAGCGGAAGAACAGTGGAAGTAGGTGAACGTGAGACAATAATATAACCAGGTGCCTGGGCGGTTCGAGTCAGTTGGAGACAAGATGCCGAATTGAGAGCCAGCGGCAGACAGAGGGCTTTGGGCCCTCAGTGACCCACGGTTGAGCAAACCCAGCCAAGATGAGGAAGAATTGCTGCTATGGGTGAAGAAGAACTAGGGCCAAAATAACAGTCTGTTCCCGTCTCCAACTCATCTCTCTCACACAACAAACATCACCCTTTCAAGAATAAAGTTTGAGAGACATATTTTTTATAAAGAAGTGTGTTCGTTCGTTCATTGAAATTCGTCATTATGTTTGATTGTGTTTCTGCTTATATTTATAGTTGTATATCATTACGGTATACAATATGTGTGTAACGGATGTAATAATTTTTTTAAAGTCACATATTCATATGGTTGCCTAAAGTGTTTTCTATGGTGAAGAGTTTGGTAGTAAATGATACTAAATAATAACCGTTTCCATTGCATGATATTCTACTATAATTAATAGAATACCAGTATCTTTGTTTTAAAGTTGGCTTTTCATGAATAATTATTAAGGGAGTACTTATTTAGAGTTGATAAAACACGCGCACACACACACACACACACACACACACACACACATACGCATTTGATTTTAAATTGTTGACTTTACCATGACTCATACGATCTGGATGCTTTATTCAGTGATAGAGAAAATAATTTGATGATTGGATGATAATGCTTAGAGTTTATATGAATATAATATTTTGTGAAATTAGGAAACTAGGAATATTTGCATTAACTTTCTCAGATAGATAGATAGATAGATAGATCAGAACAAACAAGATAGATAGATTGATAGATAGTGTTGTGCATTGGCTCGTACCTCGTGACTTCCAGTATCGCAGAAGTATAAAGACGACGTGTTTCTGAGGCAGAGACAAAAAACAGTAGAATGAGAAGCAGAGAAATAGCTCTGAAGGACGTCGGTCATTAGTAAGACTTAACACCAACAGAGCGAGATTTATAATACTAGTCGGACAGTAACATTTGAGTTAATAAATAATTAATTCGGTTTCACTGTGTATCTTTTCCTTACCACAATACAACAGATAGATAGATTGTGCTGGTGAAGAAATGGACCTAATAACTTGGACCTAAACTTATATAGAAGGAAGTATCAATTTCTTTACCTTCGTGGAAGACCTACAGGAGAACAAAAATCGATTTCTTTATAGGAATACGCCACCCTAAACTCTACGAATATAAACGCAAAGAAGAAAGCAGAGTTGATGGATGTATGTAAAATGAGATAAATAGACTGATATATAGTTTTATATAACTCAATTTACATAAGTGTGCATGTTTATATGCTAAAAAAGACTAGAAATATACGTGCTCATAAATGCTTATAACGATGTCAAGCTGGCAACATCTATCAGTAGACATTTAAAAAACACTTCCATTCAAACAAATACGAATGTAATATATGCTTAAAAAGGTTATATACGTTTCCTAGAACGATATATATATATATATATATATATATATATATATATATATATATATATATATATATATATATAGTCAATCAGCTAGTTACTTTGCCTCCTTTACTCTAACGTGCTTAACATCGGAAAAAAGTACTTTAATTTTTTTTTTTAATTATAAATACGTAGACAATGATAAAAGATAGTCTGAACGTGATGTATCATACCAAATTAGAAAGAGGTCGATATATCTTCCTTAAATACCGTGTTGCCATTTCGGTCGAGAAGATTTGAAAGTATACTTTAATCGATAATGATATTTATTTGCTTATACATATATATATATATATATATATATATATATATATATATATATATATATATATATATATATAAGTTGGCCAACCTTAGTTGAAGACGACCCGAAGGCTCACTTTTCATAAGCTATAATACCAAGGTGTAGTAGAGGGCACTACTCCTGTCCATGGATTGCTCCACTTTCTCTTGATCCGTACCTTATAAGGCTGAGTATTAAGCGAAGAGGCATCAAGTACTATTTTTAAGCCTTTGGTATAACTCGACCTGGGATTGAACCCTATTCTAACGGACCGTCGGCGAACACTTCAATATATATATATATATGTATATATTAAAAAAGAAATAAGGGTTTAACTCCTGAAATTCAATGGAGAATATTGAAAAGATATTCTACTCTGAGCTGCTTTGATGGAAGATGTAATTTGTGTCTGGAATAAAAGATACAAATTATGTTAGTTGTCTAAATTTCTAAGACGAACCTTGATGATTCTTATCAAGGGTTTTCGGACTATTGTCTGAATAATTTTGTTATAGACGTTTGAATTTTTGACATGTGTTACTGTAACTATTATCATTGTCTTCTTTAGATTTGAAGTAGGGTGACACCGGATGTAGTTTTACTTGTCATAACTCTCGCTACTTATTGTTACTGGAAGGCTTAGGCTAGCTTTAAAACATAGGAGAAATTGTTGTTGTTTTTTTTTTTTGTCTGGTTGTAAATGTGTCAAATTTATTTTATTTCCATTTCGTAATTAATATTTCTCTTAAAAGTTAATTATCGAACTTAACATGAAAAGAAAATAAATTAAACAAATAAATAAAAATGTTAAATTACCGTAATTATAACTGACGGAAGAATTTTGAAAATAAAATAAATAGGTAAATAAAAAACGGAAATTCAATAAAACAAGAAGGTAACTCCTTAATCTCTTCTCCCTCCCCCTCCACCCCACGCGTCTAGTCTGTTTTATTTATCCATTGGATCTGAAGAAGTCCTGTTATATTTTTCTTCGTGTTTTTGGTTCACACCAGAAACTGAAAAACAGGATATGAATAAATTTATAATCCTAAATTAACCGGTCTTTGGTTTTTTCTTAAAAAAATATTGCTCTGTAAAAAATTACATTGAGCTCTCCACCAGGAAAATTTAAATGTTCAGCTCCTGAATGATTTTCTTGTCCTGAAGGAATTACTCCCAACCCTGGTTTAACTGGACCGAATAATACTTATATATAGATATAGATATAGATACAGATATATATATGTATATGTCTGTGTGTGTATATATATATA
>OY757926.1:44962168-45277168 GCA_963585895.1 Sepioteuthis lessoniana | reverse complement strand
CAAGCAAGTCTTTTTAAAGCTGACGGAACGCTGTTTATTATTTTTAATTCTATTTTTTCAAGACTCCGTGTTATTTTTCTAGTGTCTAGATCCCGACACTAAAAAAATATCCAGGAGCCTTTAAAAAATAAAATTGAAAATAATAAAAAAACTGTGTTCCATCGTCTTTACTTATGGATAGAGATATATGTACCTATCCGAGCGAGCAGGATATGATTAAAAGGTCAATTTTAAGCTGAGCTTACCAGGTTTGAATTCAGCGTTTTCCTTCTTCAAGACCAGTTTACATACCAAGGCTAAAGGGCACTGTCTGCCGTACTCTTTATTTATAGCTGGAGTGGGAATAATTGGATTAATTCTTTTCGCAAGAGTATTAGCACTATGTGAAATACAAACAGCCTAGTACAGGATTTGAACTCGGGTCATCGTGTTTATTTTCTAAGACGGTAACCAATACACCACTACCGACCCTGAATCGACCTGATTATCCGGGTTAGGTGAAACCTAAGGAGATTTTTTCTGACTCTGTAGGTTTTCATATTTTTCTCAACTTACTTGAATACTCTTACGTTTACCTTAAGGAGTTATGTCGGTGTTTTTTTTTCTTTTGACGAGGAATATATCCTTGGTTGATTATTTTCCAACAGCGTGAATGTTTTTAGTCTTTTGCTGTTGTTTTTTTTTTTATGGATTTTACCCAAGCATCAATTTGTGTAATATTTTTAGACACTGTCAGTATTACAGAATAGGCGTTGAGCACTTTAGTGAAGTAATTAACGGTTGCCACCGCGTAATACAAATCTCTTCGAACGAATTAAGCACTTCAGTATCCGACAAGGTAATACGTACACAAGAAAAGTTGATACATATGAGATAAATTGCGTAGCTGACGCTGATTCACATATTGTCTTAGGTGTATGTTATAAACTTAGTGCAGGTTTCGACCCCAGGTTGAAGCGTCTCGCGTGTCTAGCTACACTATAAGGGTTGCGATACAACCAATCATTCTGTATGTGGATGAAAAAATGTTATATCGTGGAATTAGAAGGAAACTCAATCTTTTTAAATTGTCATAATAAATGTTTTGGCGAAGAATATCATTATACTCTCGGTCTCATCAGATTACTGCAAATTTGGGGTTGAAAAACAGCAAATATGGATTACACTCTATATGTGTATAGAAAAAAACACACACATACATACATATATATATATATATATATATATATATATATATATATATATACTGTTTGCTTTTATACCTTCGGGAAATTTCACTATTTTTCCCTAACAATGAGAAAAAAAAAGGGCAGACTAGACTATTCAATTTTGGTGTAACAACCCATCTCAAAGAAGGAAAACTGAATTCAAACCTGTAAAAGTCCCATCATTTTCAACTCATTCTTAATTGATGATTTTTTTAAATAATTACCAGACCAATTGTCATTCAAATGACCTTAAATCTTAACAAGTGCAGAAACGATCTCAACGTACGTGAACACACACCCACACGCACAAACACACACACGCACATACTTACACACACATATATATATTATATATAAATATATGAAATATATATAGACAGATCGATCGATAGATAGATAGATAGATAGAGAGAGAGAGAGAGAGAGAGAGAGAGAGAGAGTATGTGTTTTAGAAAAGTTGATGTAATTTTTAAATCTAATAACTCAAATTTTAACAATATTTGTAAAAACAACGACACCTCCCCGGTACACACAGATATATATATATATATATATATATATATATATATATATATATATATATATATGCTCCCACATGGGGGAATTGCCGACCGCCGCTAGCGTAATGCAAAGCTCTTCGAAAGAATTGAGCACTCTGGTAGCCGATAGGGTAAAAAAAAATGTAAACAAAGGCTGCTGCTGCTGTTTCTAAAAATAAAAATACCTTAAAATTCCCTTAGCCAACGTGGTCCGCTGGGTGGACGAGTGCACAGTCTAACGTAAAGTTGGACGGGTTTCGATCCCGGCTTCGAGCGTCCTGCGTGTCTAACCACACTGAATAGTTCTGATAGAACGAAGCAGTCTGTCTGTGGATGAGAGAGGAGGGAGAATGACAGAGAGAAAGAAAGAGGGAAATACAGTTTTTCAGAAAAATTGATTTGTTTTTTTAATCTAATAACCTGACCAATTATCGTTTAAGTTATCTCAAATTTTAACATCATTTGTAGAAACAACCACACAAAACATATATAAACACACACATACATATATATATATATATATATATATATATATATATATAGAGAGAGAGAGAGAGAGAGGATGTTTCATAAAACTTTATATTATTTTTTAATCTAATAGCTTTATAATTTTTTTTTCAAATTATCTCAAATTTTAACCGCAAGTGTTGAAACAGATGAGAATTCTCTGTTTAATGTTTTAGTATATATTTTAGTATATTTTTTTTATATATATATTTTTTTTTTCAAGTATACAAAATGTCATTCACTGAAAAGGAAATGATGATTAAAGATTAAATATAGATTTCTTTTCTTACTTGTATCTACATATGTAGTCCAAATTTAAGTTATTAGATTACTAAATTATATGATCTTTTTTTTTTCTAGCGTAAAGGGAATCATTCCCACGTAATTTAAAAAATGTCTGCCATAGGGAATGAGGATCAAATCGGTAAGGTATTGTGAAACCTTGTGGGAACCTAGAAAATGAATCCGAAAAATGAAGTCTAAAACTAGAAGAAACCAACTCTTCTTTTCTTTTCTGAAGCTTTCTTCATGGGGCAATTGTTTCTTCCTTCATAGTCTTTTTCTTTCTTTTTTCTTTCTTTCTTGCTTTGTTTCCATGTATATTTCTTTACTTTTTCTTTAACTTTTATTCCTTTATTATTTCTTTTTTACCTCTATTTCTTTCTATGCCTCTTTCTTTCTTTAATTTTTCTTCGTTTTTTCTTTCTATCTATTATTCTTTGTATCAGTGTATATTGCTTTTCTTTCATTCTTTTCTTCCTTCTTTGTCTCTTTCGTTCTTTACTTTTTCTTTCTTGCTTTCTTTCATTACCTTTTCTTTTTCTTTCTTTCTTTCTTTCTTTCTAATTGTGATTTTCTGCCTCACTTTCATTACCTTTTCTTTCTTTCTTTCTTTCTTTCTTTCTTTCTTTCTTTCTTTCTTTCTTTCTTAGTATACTGCCTCTCTTTCTTTTTCTTTCTTTTTCCTTCTCTGTCTCTTACTTTCTTTCTTTCTTTCTTTCTTTTCTAGCATGCTGCCTCTTTTTCTTTTCTGTCCTTTTCTGTCCTTGTATCTGTTTTGATTTTGTTTATTTTTTTCTTTTTCTCATTATTTCTTTACCTTTCTTTCTTTCTTTCTTTCAACCCTCTCCCCTCTTGCCCTTTTCCTATGCGTTTTTTATCCCACTATCCAGGTATCCTCGATTAGTTGCAAGAATATATCTATTTCTTTTAATCGAAAAGGTCAATCATTTCTATCCGACATTGAAATTGAAGTTCCTCAAAGCAATTGGAGCCAAACTAAATAAGAGATTTTTTTTCTTCGTGGAATTTTTTATTTTAATGGATTGAACATTCAGGAAAGATTGCAGTCCTAAATATATTTCAAAATAAACTTGAATAAACCTGGAATTTTGAAGAGAAACATATTTACTAAGGGAAATAAAAAAAAATTGCAATAATTTGGTAACGGGAGACACAATTTACTAATGTGACACACAATTGAGTAACGTGACACTCAATTTGGCTAATGCTGTTGCAGAGGTCGTTAAGGTAGCTAAAAGAACTGGATTATCGAGCTCAACAGAAACTCTATTAATGCTCACCTTAATCGGCTGGGACTGTAGAAAACACCTACTGCATCTCTGCAGAAGGGTTAGATCCCTGTCCATCGAGTGTCCTGGATATTACATTAAACTATCTGATGTTGATGCTCCAGCTTTGGAGATTTAGGGAACATAGAGTACCCCATTCATTGCTATTGCTCCTAGGTCAACACTGGCCCGAAGTGGTTGCACCTGGAAGGGTCCTATACATGGGTCAAATAGAAGTGTTTGATATTTGTGCATATAAATGATTAAAGCTAAATTTAATTGTTAGAAACAGAACTGTTTGATCATTTAACTGTGTGTGAGCAATTGACTGAATTTTGAATTGTTAGTGATACATAGCAATACATGGAACTGTTTTGCCTTTGTTGACTTATGCTAAACTGAATTGTTCTGCTTCGGTTGCTTGATATACGCGCAGCAAACTTGAACGTACTGCCAAAATATTGCAAACATTTGACCCACAATAATACTTCATTTCAATATGTCTTGCATCTGATTGTAAGGCTCTAATCGTAGAGTTTTAGGGAATTTGGAATACACGTGTTTTGCCATTAATCCCAAGTCTAATCTGGCCCCGGAGTGATAGTGCCTGTTAGGGTCCCATCTATGGGTCAAATAAAAGTTTTTAACCATTTAACTGTGTACAAACGAATGACTGATATCAGAATGAATTGTTAGTGTTACATAGCAATACTTGCGACCATTTACTTAAGTGCGAAAAACACTTTAGAGTTAGAAATACTTGAAATCATTCAACAGTCTACGAACAAATGAACGCTGGTTCGTTTAGAAATCATATATAAATAGGATTTGGCATTAAATAACCTATAATGGTTGATATGTCATAAAAAACAACCAAACCAAAACATATGTATTTGATACATACGTATAATAAGGATTTATTATTAAATAACCTACAAGGGTTAACATACCATAAAACCTAACCCAAGTAAGTTCTATATATTTAATATATATATGTTTAAAGAGTATTTGGAATTAAATAACCTACAATGGTTGATATGTCATAAACCCCAACTAAAAACTAACATAAAACTAACATAATATCAAACTAAACCAATCAAATCCTATATATTTTATACATATATATGAATAGGATTTGGCTTTAATAACCAACAAAGATTGATATGCCATAAAACCCAACTAACCTCCGCTCAATATCAATAATTTATACACATACGATTTTATGCAACTGCGAATAAAAATAATTCTAAGTAAACAATAATACTTGTCTTTAATTTGAATCATTTTGAGATGAGGCTTCTTAATCTGAGAATTAATTTTTATTTATTGCGGACTTTTTATCCTCATCTTGGTAGTTTTTTGGGGTTTTTTTTTTCTTCTTTCACTACGTTCCGGCCAAATTTCACCTCTGACCTTCTTCAGCGATTGAAATATAGGGTTATTCTACATTCCCCAAATAGAACTGTTTGACATTGAAACTGTGTACTCATGCTAAACTGAATTGTTTGAAATAGAATTGTCTTTACATTTAACTGTGTGTAAACAAATGACTGATGTTTAATTGAATTGTTTGTGATTCATAAAAATACTTGCAATCCTTATACTTTGTGCAAACAAATAATTAATTGTAAATAGAATTATTCTTATTAGATAGAAATTAATGAAAATGAGCTCAGTATCATTTAAAGCAAAATCTGTTTAGAATCATATATCTAATATATAAGTATAAAAAGGATTTGGCATGACCTACAATGACGAACAATCTTTGATATTCCATAAAATCAAACCAAACCAAACTAAACCATTTAAGTAGGGGCAAATAAAACTATTAGTGTTAAAAAGGAATTCTTGAGACAATTTTAACTGTGTGCAAACAACTAATTACTTGTAAATATCTGTATTCAGGATATATAGAATGCTTCAAACATTTTAACTGTGAGCAAACAAATGAGCTTTGGCTCGTTTAAAACGTTACATGCAAACTATTTGTTTAGAAATTACGTGGTGCCTTCAATAAGTTTCCTAACTTTTTTGTACATGCATTTAAAATGGTTGTAGACTCTTGAAAATTCACTATGTTATTGCTATACATCTTATGAAATGACTGGCCAATTTTTATGATTTCACGTTCAAATGGACAGCTACAGCAGGAATTGGAATACACCCTACTAAAGCTTGATTATCACAGCTGGTGAATTTCAAAAATGCAATCTGACACTTTAGAAGAACGATATGCAATAAATTGTGCTTTAAACTCGGAAAAAAAATCCCACAGAAGCGTACGGAATGCTTCAGACTGCTCTTGGACAATGTTGCATGAATCGAGCGTCAGTTTTTGAGTGGCATAAGAAATTCAATAAAGGCAGAGAGTCTGCGAGGGATGATGTGAGGTGTGGGAGGACTAAGGAAGTCAATACACTAGAGTTGATTTGCTAATGGGTTAGGTTTAGGGTTATGGTTACTACATTGAGGTTTTAAGGGAGTTCAGGATGGGATTCCTTGGGAAGAGGCCAGCACTCTTCAAATCGGGTCAGTGGCATTTCCACTAGGACAATGCACCAGTCCATAACTCCATCCTTGTCACAGACTATTTGAGCAAGATGGGCATCAAGACAGTTCCTCAACCTCCCTATAGTCCAGACCTTGCTCCCTGTGACTTTTGATTCTTCCCTAAACTCACGGGCTATCGTTATTAGACAAATAAGGAGATGAAAGAGGCTATGACGAAGGCCATTGACACGCTCACACAAGAGGACTTCCATGAGGCCTTCCAGAAGTTGTTGGAACGGCACTACAAGTACATTGCAACCGGAGGAGACTGCTTCGATGGGGACTAGAGTTTCATGTGTGTACTATCAATAAAAGCGCCCATACGAAAAAAGTCTGGAAGCTTATTTAATGATCCACGTATATATATATATATATATATATATATAAAGGATTCAGCATTTAATAACCTACAAGGGTTGATATGCCATAAAACACAATTACTCATTTTCATAAGATTTTCTTTTGTATGGTTTCATAATTCTTGTCTGATATTTTCTTTCTTTGAGGAAGTGGACAGAACATTCTGGAAAACTTTGTTGACGTGAATATTTTGGAAATTAAACTGTTGAATAAAACTGGAATTTTGGGAAAAAAATACATTTACTTAATTTACGAACTTTCATTGTTCATTGAACAGTTCTGAAATTTGTTTTATCGGACTGGAGACTTTTTTTATCGTTCAACTCCATCGCCCAACGGTAGAAATAAAATTAGGTAGTGATAAGTATAAACAAACAGTAATAGCTCTGAAACTGTTTTCCTAATTCTAAACACCTTCAGTAAATATATGCCAATATACATATGAATAAATGATCAAATGTATCCTTTCGTAACGTAAAAATTCTTAAGATTATCTGATTTCTGTTTTGGTTTATATATATATATACGCACATATATATATACACACAACAATACACACACACACATATATATATATATATATATATATATATATATATATATATATATATATAAAGATGGTTGTTGTCGGTCCAAAGAAAGAATAAGGGCATATTTTAGAAGAAGAAGGTCCACGAAGATATTTGTATTTTTTTATAATTATTTTGTTCTTACATACATGTTATATATACGTATTTTTCCAGATTGTTGCTTTCGGCAGAGAACATATGTGGCACAAGGCCTTGTTAATGCGGTACTCAATGAGACTTGAACTCCTTCTTATTTCAAGTATGAATGACCTTTGGTTGGTCAGGCTGGTTTATATAGGGGTCGTTGTCTCTCTTTCTTGGAGTGTATTTACTTTGTTCTGCTTTACCTGTCTTGGATATTTGATATGTTTATAGTTGTGTGTGTGTGTGTGTGTGTGTGTGTGTGTGTGTGTGTGTGTGTGTGTGTGTGTGTGTGTGTTGGCGTTCTAGTGGTTTTTGGTTTCAGTAACAGTTTTTTTGTGCGAGTGTGCATCTTGGGAAGTTTTGCGGTTTTAAATTTACTGCTAGTTCTTTTTCCTTCTTTTGTAAATGTATACACAAGTCTGTGTATATATGTGTGTGTGCGTGTATTCAGCTTTTTTCTTTCGTCTGAGAACATGTTTGACATAAGATCTAGTTAATGGGTATTAAATGGGATTTTAATTTACTAGTGTTTATTTCCGTTTGTGTGTGTGTGTATGTGGTTCATGTTTTATTTAACTTATGTTTTGAATTTGTCTATAAAATTTCTTTCCTTTTTTTGAAATAGTGTGTAGTCGTTGTTTTGATAAAATGGCATAATTTTAAATTTTCCTCTGCTACATTGGTATAGGTTTTTCGAAACATTTAATGTTTCTGTTTTCTTCTATTTTGATATTACACTTGTGTAGTGATGTCCTTGTATTGAGTGCCTGTGTTGATCCTATGTATATTTCTTTGCATTCGCTTATGTATACTACGTTTTTTGAGTTGCAGCTTAAGTTATTATTTATTTTGAATTTGGCTTCAGGGTTTTTAAAAGTGAAGGATTTACCTTCTATAATTATATCACATATTTTGCATCATCTTTTCTTTTTGCATTTGGTAACTCCTTGTGTTTTTGCCGAATGTAGACGAGGTGAGTATTCTTTTCAGATTTTTGGGTTGACTGTGGCTTTTAATTATTTTTGTTGTGTCTAGTATTTCTTTGGTTTTGTCTTTGTTTTAAATTTCTTCCAGATTTTAAATTATTTCTGTAAATAGTTCTGGATTATTTCTGTCGTAGATTGTGACGTATGCTAAGGATTTATCGTTGTTGTGTTTTTTCGGGTCCCTAATTCTCTTTGCGGTATTTTTTCTACTAATTTCAACCCTTTACTTATTAGTGTTGTTGGATATCCACTCTGGTGTAGGGTTGTGTGTAGTTCTTTGAAGCGTATTTTTTTTTTTAGTTTTTTATCGGTAATTACTGTGTGTATTCTACGTGTTAGTGTGTAACGGATGGATTTTATCCAGCAGGACACATAGCGTAACGGTTATTGGCGTTGGTTCCCTAAGCTTCTAAGGAAACAATCATCTGGAGGTTGCAAGTTCATTCCTGACTGCAGGTGAGTAACAATACCGGAATACTTAACACTTGTACCCAGTTAAGGCTAATGGAATCAGAACAGGTGATAGTTCGAAGTCCGCGAAGGTTCCCGAGTTCGACAAACACTTGAAGAAGGATGGAGCACATATCGGCCGAAAGGTTGTGGAAATAATTATAAAGATGAAGATAATAGTCCTAAAACCCTTAATGATAAAATATTTTAGTATATATATATGTGTGTGTGTGTGTGTGTGTGTGTGTGTGTGTGTGTGAATGTGTGCTTCACTGTTGTAGTTTAGGACATTCAATCTTTCTACATTAGAAGCTCTTCAGTCTTTTCCTTTACGACGGTCTTCTACTTCCTCAGCCTCTTGCCAGATCTTAGGGTTCCCAATCCTGCATTTTAGAAGTCTACTGGCAACTTATCAAGCAAGTTTATGCAGCGGCGAACCCGTTTTTGCGAAAGTTGGTCGACCTAATTAAAGTAAAATTCCAGGGATGTTTGTGCCGGTGTTTCTTCGGAAATTCGTAGCACATGATCAAATATGGAACATCGTAGTTGCGCCATCTTTGTTCATACAAGAATGGCGTTGTATATCCTGCACGGAGCCTCGTTGAAGATTAAGTTGTTTGTCCATAGTTGACCCATTCCTTATGAAGAAGCCAGCACTCTTCAAATCGGGTGAGTGGCATTTCCACCAGGACAATGCACCAGTCCACAACTCCATCCTTGTCACAGACTATTTGAACAAGATGGGTATCGAGACAGTTCCTCAGCCTCCCTATATACCATAACTTGCTCCCTGTGACTTTTGCTTCTTCCCTAAGCTCACAGGCTGTCGCTATGAGACAATGGAAGAGATGAAAGAGGCTATGACGAAGGCCATTGACACGCTCACACAAGAAGACTTCCATGGGGCCTTGCGGAACTTGTTGGAACGGTACAACAAGTACATTGCAGCCGGAGGATATTACTTCGAAGGGGACTAGAGTTTCATGTGTGTATTATCAATAAAAGCGCCCATACAAGAAAAAAGTCTGGAAACTTATCGTATGCATCTCGTACATGCTTATATATACATATGTATATATATATATATATATATATATATATATAGGGGATTTGACCCGTAGAGTTCCCATTGTGTAAGGAGAACAACGTGCTGCCAAGTTCAGGATTCAGCTATCTCCCTACTTGCGGTAGATAGAGAATATGTCCGTTCGGTCGAGGCGTCAAACTAAAATGCACTATAGGCGTAATTCTCTAATCTGTTTGCATAAAGTAAGCCTAGATAGGTTGACATGCCGCTAAAATTAATCCATCCGATTTCTATGTATTTATCATTTATCGTAAGTTTTTGAAGAAGCTTACATTTTCCTTCCAAAAGTTTATTTTACATTACGTACGAACAAAATTCTATTGAAATTAACATAACAATACATGCATTTAATTAGATTCCGTATTTATAATTTTTGTTTAAAAGAGTTGCGAACTATTTAGTTCATTTAAAGCTTCATTGCTTAAGATCCCTCATGAAATCTCTTATTTGAAGCAATAAAGATGTTACGCATGTTCAGATGATATTGGAAAAAGCTGAGAAGTGTCAAAAATATCTATTCATCTCTTCATCGCTTGCATTAGCTGGGGCTCTAGAATACCCCAACTGCATCTCTGCTGACGGATATGACTCCCCCAATGAGTGTCTTAGATATGGCACTAAACATCTGATAATCAGACTTCAGTAATGCTGGTGCTTTGGGGAATGCGGAGTACTCCTTTATTGCCATTGCTCCCAGGTCTACACTTGACCGAATTGGTTGCCCCTAATAAAGTCCAATCAATGGATCAAATTGGACTGTTTGACATTTTAAACTGTGTATTTCGACGTTTGAATTGAGGGCAAAGAAATGACTTATGCTGAATTTAATTGTTTGAAATATAGCTATTTGATCATTTTACTGTATTTAAAGAATGTCTGATATTTAATTAAATACTTAGTGATACATAGCAATACCTGGAACCATTTAACTTTGACTTACGCTAAACTGAATCGTTTGATATAGACCTGTTTGATCATCTAACTGTGTGTAAATAAATGACAGATGTTTGATTGCATTGTCAGTGTTAAATAGCAATACTTGAAAATGCTTAACTACATGCAGATAAATGATTATTAGTAAATAGGATGATTCGTATCTAAAAAAAATAAGGGAAAGCATTTAACTGTGTGCAAAAAATGAGTTCTGGCTCGTTTATCCACAAAATGTGTTGAGAAATCACATATTCAATATATATGTATAAAAAGAGATGGCATTAAGTACGCACAATGGTTGATGTGCCATAAAACCCAACCCAACCAAATTCTATATATTTAATATATATGCATAAAGAGGATTTGACATTAAATAACCAATAATGGTTGATTTGCCATAAAATCCAACCAAACTAAACCAATCTTCATCGCTTACACCGTCAACCGTTGTATTTCATTTAACGGATATACAAAAGTAACATGAGTTGAAGTTCCCGAGGTGAAGTGGCCACGTGCTCGGCTATGATATCACAGAAAGCAATTTCGAACACCAGACTAATACCTTTGAGAAGGGTTTTAACCCCTAATCTCCACCAGCTATGGCTTAAATAGTACCACTACTGTGTTTTACATGGGGCCTTTGACATGTATAACCCACAAAGTATGATATGCCTTAAAAAATAGAAAAAGGAGGAAACCGTTAACTTGTGATAACATACTATCCCTCGAAAAAATATCGAATTAGGCCCCGTAGAGAATATTTACTTTTTTAAAATTTTAGAAGATGTGCTTGTTCAAATAGAGTAGCACCTTGTCTTACGTGGTTCTCGACAATTGTCATTTGTAAGTTACTGTTTGTTGCTTATTATTTTTACCTATGTCCACCTTTTGGGTTATATTATGCCGAATACGTTATTGTTTTATTCGTACTTTGTTGAGTATGGTCGTTACATGTTCAGTTATTTGTACATTATTCAAGGTGATATTTCTGTTGGTAATTGGATATTTGGTATTGTATGGGATCGGTTGTTGCTATCAGGTAAAGTCAGCATTACTGTCGAAGGTTTGTATGTTCAAGATTTGTCGCCAATCTTAAGAGGAAAGATTATCTTGTCTAGTAACTGGTGATTCGTCTTTTGTTGCCTCAGAGCAGATAGCTTAACGTCGCTACGGAGACGTAAGTAGTTTTATTTTGTGCTCTTGTATTATTTAACGGGATAGTGTCCGTGATTTGTTTATTGTTATATTGGTTGCCGTACCAAGGCTAAAGACTGCAAACCTACTATCAACTGGTAAGAGAGAGAGAGAGAAGGGGTGAATTCATGCCTTTCCCAAGAATATAAGCACGAAGCTAAACACAAACAGCCTCATAAGGGATAATATATTTATAAAGATTGTGGGTAGAGTGTTCACTAATAGTTCGAGAGACCAGGGTTCAATCCCAGGTTGAGTCATACTAAAGACACATAAATGGTATTTTATACCTCCTTGCTTAAAACTAAGCATCATAAGGTATGGATCAAGTATAATCCAGGGAAAGGAGTATCGCCGTCCCCTACACCTTGTAGTAGCTATTGATAAAGGGAACCTTCGGTTCACACTCGACGAATGTAGGCAAACTTATTTACTTATTTTAAAATACATTATAATATATCTATTTTTCACTCTTTCTATAATAATAAATATTCTATTATGTATTATTTTAAAGAGCAAAACAACTATTTTTTTAATTGAAAACCAGATGCAGTTCCTTCCCGACCAAAAAATATTTGATTTCCAGTTGGAAAATCATTCAATCCGCCAATCCGCTTAAGAAAAAAAGAAAAAAAAAACACTAACAACTACACCTGACAATATTTATGAAATCAACCTACTTAGATGATCTTCACTTAGGACTTTTCCATTAGCAGTAAATAAACAAATAATAGATAAGATGCAAAACAGTTTTTTTGTTTTTATTCAGCAGTAAATGAACTAACAATAGATATAATGCAAAAATGTTTTTCTTTAATTGATAAACATTCTGGCTTAAAAGATTATTCATTAAACAAATTAGATTAACTTATTTTGATTTATAGCTTAATATTTTTGAAGCCATGACTCTTTTCAGTTTTCTGGTCGCCCATAATGAGGTAGTCTGGATGTTCTACATTCGTACTCAGATTTCCAAATTTTCCAGTTCCTTTCCCAAGCAAGATCCTAGTACTTATATCTCTTTTCATATTCTTTGATTTTCAATCAGTGGTCTTCTGGAACGGAAAAATCCACTAGGCAGCGATTTATTTGGCAATGCCCCAAATAGTGGCCATTTCGAAAAAGGACCATGAGAGGATGTTTAAACTTTCCAATTCCATTTGGATCAGATACGATAAGGGGCGTGATCCAGATAATAATAACTCCGAAATACAAATATTCGACTTTTATGTCATCATTGATTATTTCCAAATTATATATAATAGAATAACCAATACTAAGGGGAAAATTATGGAATTCCTAAACAAAAACAAATTAGATTCCTTAGTTGCTTTTTCTCACTCTTGTATGATAGCCATAATTAATTCAACTGATATATACTAAAAAGCAGAATCTGTATAAGAGAAGGAGACTCATAAAATTCTCTGCTTGCTTGGTTGTTATGTTTTACGATTTATCAAACCTTTTAATTTCATTTAACACCAAATTAAGTCATTTTGATAAAAGTTTCAAACAATTCAGTTTATTATTAGTATTGTTTTTTTGTTTATACACAGTTAAATGTTAAAACAGTTCTCTTTCAAAAAATTCAGTTAAGCGTATGTTCACAATTTGAATATTAAAACAGTTCTATTTCAAACAATTCACTCTAGCATCAGTACGCAGTTTAAATGTCAAAACAATTCTATTTCAAACAGTTCAGTTTTACATAAGTATGCAGTTTAAACATACAGTTAAATGTAAAAACAATTAATTTCGATCAATTTAGTTCAGCGTAATTATACAGTGTATTTGTATTTAACCTAACCATAAGACCCTATCAGTAAAATCCTCTGGGATTTTGTGATAAAAACTGATAACCTAATGTAACGTTACGTAACGCACTTCGTAACGCTACTTGTTTTAATAGAAAGGGTGCAACACCACGGTACCAAGCTGAGGGACCCGGGAGACGGTTGTGGGCTAAGTCTCTCAATTTCCGGTCTGCCAGGTCTCTCAACTTCACCTTCCTTTGTTCACTCCATTAGATCGATCTTATACGGTCGCATACCTTTTTATCGGTCAAAGCCGCATCTTCCAGCCTGTGAGGTGATGTTTGTTAAGGAAGAAAGGAATGTATATAATTGTCAATTATTTGTATTAAGCGTAATGTCTTGAAGATATTGTTAGCTTTGGATTATCATTTGTTAATTGAAGCCATAAAACTGTGTGCAAACAAATGACAATTATTAAACAGAAATAGGAGGTGCCCGTGGTGTAATGGTTATCGTCGCAGGATATGGACACGGCGACACGAGTTCAAATCCTGGACCTGACTGATTGCATTTCACATAGCACTAATACCCTTGGGAAAGATATGAATCCAAATATTCTCCCTCCAGCTATGGGTAAATAGTAGGGCAGACTAGGTTCTTCAGCCTTGGTGAGGCAACTAGTCTAAGAGAAGGAAAACTCTGAATTCAAACCTGTTAAACTCCGCTTAAAAAATGACCTTGTGTCATATCCTGCCCGAGCAGAGGGGTTGGTAAATATGATTAAACAAAAATAATTACTTGAAAGCATTTGATTATTGGGAAAAAAACCTGGAGATCTCTCTTTTTGGCTGTTATGGACGGAGCTTCCTACAATCACGTGACAGTTGGTCATGTGACATTTCAAGAAGCAAGTTTTCCCCCCTTTTAGTAGCAGACACCAGACGTAGAAGACCCCTCTCTTTCGTCTCCGTTTTTTTTTTTTTTTTTTTTTAGCAGCAGCACGTGTGTACAAATTATCCTATATGAATCTATTCTCTACACCAGAAAAAATGTAAGTGTTTAACCGCTACTATTCAGCACTCCTTGTTTTGTGGAACAGCTTTTCTGACCTTTTTATGGTTTGGGTCCTTTGTAATGTTTTGTAATTATATATACTATATATGTGTATAAGATATTTGTCATTGAAGTCTAAATAAACTTTGTTTTTCCTTACGGAAATATTCTGTGTTAGGTTAACATTTGGGCAGCCTATTAGGCATTATAGGAACCTCTAGTGGTAGTCTCACTGAATACTACACACTATAGATTCCTATATTACTATTTGGAATACTTGAAAACCAGCAAAAGTGTGCAAGTTTGGGTTGGTTTGCTTTACTTCGTTTGGTTACATATCAATTATTGTAGGTTATTTAATTTGTAAACACTTTTTGTTGACAAAATTTTTAAACGAGCCTGAGCTCATTTTTTCCACACAGTTAAATGTTTTAAAGCATTTCTTTATAACAGTGAAAATTTACTACCAATTATTTTTGCATGAATTTAAATAGACATACATGATATATAATGGATTAGTTTGTCGGTAATTTCATTATTAAATGAGTTGGAACTAATTTCTTAGCACACAAGTATTGCTATTGTTTTTACAAAGTTAAATGGTTTCAATTATTGCTATCTAACACTAATTCTTCTATTTAACATAACTCATTCGTTTGCACACATTTAAATGGTTTCAAGTATTGTTACGTATCACTAAAGATTGAATTAAACATCAGGCATTTGTTTACGTACAATTAAGTGATCAAGCAGCTCTTTCAAACAATTCAGTCATTTGTTTGCACTTACTTTAAATGTCCATAGGGGCACCTCAGGTGGTGTAATGGTTAGCAAGTTAGACTAGCAAACCTACATGAGTGAGTTCGAGTCTCATTGGGTACCCCATTCATTTGACCTTGTGCTACATCGAAGCAAAGAGTTTTGTAAATTACTACTTTAAATGTTCATAGATTTGACCATATCTGGTGATACCACTCTGGGTCAAAGTTGACCAGAGAACGATGGCAACCAAGGAGTACTCCGCATTCCCCAAAGCTCCAGCATGACTGGAGCCTGACCATCGGATTGTTTAGTTACATATTCAGGACACTCGTAGGGGCGGGGGAGTTTTGCCCCTCTGTAGGGATATAGTCGGTATATTCTATAGCCCCAGCCAACTGGACTTAATGTACAAGTTCTTTTTTATGAGATAGAGATACTTTATATATGACTATAAATTGTTTGTATTGAGAATATTTACTTGAAGGTGTAATTGTTTACTATGAATTATTCTTTGTTACTTGAAACCATATAGCTATGTGCAGATTATCATATTTTATTACATCATACTTGATGTAATCAGATGGCAAACTTCAGTTGCTGAGTTTTAGGGCATGTGAACTACTCCTTCATTACCATGATTTCCGGGTCCACTCTACCTCGAAGTAAGGGTATGAGTTAGGGCCCATTTATGAAATAAATCTCTTTTAGATTATTTGTATCCGATAGGAATAAAAATTCCTTAAGAAACTACACACTATGTAAATATGAATGTGATTCTTGGCATGAAATAACCCTAGGATGGTTGACATGACATAAAAAAATCAATCATCCAATCACAGTCTTTAAACTATTAAAACATATTAAAACTATTAAAAATTTGATATTATTGCAACCTGAGACCGAACGCCGATCGCTGTATTTAGTTACTAGATTTCCACAAGCTGTATGACTTTGTAGCGTACATTTGGAAGGCTTCAATGAACGGCTTAATTTGAAAGATTTCAAACTAGATCTTCGTGTATATACCCCGAGGGACATATGAAGGTTCGGTCTAATCGAAATATCTCGCGCAAAAAAAGATTAAAAAAAAAAAAAAGAAAAAAGTGGTAAATCTTCGGAGAGAATCCTGACAAAATACATGTGTCCACATGCTGAATTATTAAATTTTTCACGAAAAGATCTTTTGCGCATTGTGAAAATATTCAATAATTTGCGATATTTTATGAAAGGAATATTTTATATTATTTGCAATGTGAATGTTGGAAAGAGATTTTAATCAAATTGGCGTTTACCCAAAACGCTAAAGACTAAAATCGAAAAGTAATATGTAAAGGATTGGAGGTGTGAAAAAGTAGAAACGAAAGAATTAATAAAAATCAAAAGTCCAAGAAAAGAAAAAAAAATGAAATGCTGTTGTTGTAGTTATTGTTTTTGTTGTTGTTAATAATAATAATAATAATAATAATAATAATAATAATAATAATATTTCACGAAAGTGTTGAATAAAAATATCCTGAGCACGGAAAGAAGCGATAGAAAATGAGAGGAAATGAAGAAATATTATAGATACTGTCAAATATTTTTTTTTAAAAAAAAGGGGAAAATTATGAGTGAATCAATAAAGAAAAAAACAAGAGACTCTGGATTAAAAGAAACGTAATTACATTAAAGAAGAATAAATGAAAATGATAAATATTCTTAATTGAAATACAAAGAAAGAAAGAAAGAAAGAAAGAAAGAAAGAAAGAAAGAACAAACAGAGGGAAGTATTGTCGGGAATTCAAAATAAGAATAGAAATATGAAAGAAATGTCTTTAGTTGATAAAAAAGAAACAAGTGTCCAGACTGAAAGAAAGAAAGAAAGAAAGAAAGAAAGAGTGATGTCTCAAGAGAATGAAAAATGTCGATGGCTTGGGGCTTAAACTAAAGCAATAAATGTTTTTTGGAACGGAAAATAAACCACACAAAATCAAAGAAAGAAAAATAGAAAGACAATTTGTAAAAGAAAGAAAGAAAATTCTTTTTAAAAAATAAGGAATATGCATTTCCAAAAACAAAATAAAAAAAATGAAAGAAAAGAAAAAAGAACTGATGCGAATCCGGCTTTGAAAGAAAGAACCAACAAATAAATATGTATATGTATTTGTGTATGGGGGGATGCCATGCATTTCTAATGAAAGAAGAAAAATGAACAAATAATGAAATGGAAAAAACAAAAAACGAGTCAGAAATGTGTGAAAGAAGAAAAAGAAAAAGAAAAAGAAAAATACGTTGTAAAAAGAGTTTTAAAAAAAAACGAAAAGGAAACAAAAAACAAACAAACGAGTGCACAAATAAGATATAAAAATTAACTGGGAAGACAACTCCTAACGGATAGACGTAAATTCCTTATTGATCCAATATTGATTATCGATTACGTCGCTAACACTCAATTGACTCGCTACTCCCAAAGAGAAAATGTATTAATTCTTACCTAATGACATTCTGTCATGTGATGGACGGATGACAGAAAATAAAACAAGAAAATGAGCGAATCCTTCTCTAATACTGACACGCTCAAAACCTGTCGTTAAAGACTTGGAAAGTTTAGACAAAATCTGAAAGATATCAGCACCATACACCCAGATCTCTTTATTATCATTTTGCTCTTTTGAGGGTTTTTCACACCAGCGTTTGCTGATGGTTTACTCTGGACTCTGCGTGATAACAACTCTTCTCTAGTCTCCAGGACTCTTCTCAGTATTCTGGACAATCACAACAATGCAGTCGTTTGGATGGTCACTACTCGTCGTCTTATTTCCAAGTCTTCCAATCTTTGCACCAATCATTTGTTGACCGAACCGAATAAACCAATTATCATCATTATTTTACTTAATTGAGAGTTTTTTCACATCCTCATTAGCTGTCGCGTTTCCACTGGAGTCTGAGTGACAGCAGGTCTCCTCAAGTCTCCAGGATTCTTCTCAGTATTCTGACCGATCTCAACAATGTAGTAGTTTAGATGGTCTTCACTCGTCCCCTTATTTCCGAATCCTCCATTTCTTTTACCATTCCTTTGGTGTCTGTGCCGAGCACGCCAATTACAATTGGTATCACCGACACGTAAATGTTTCATAGTTTTTTTAAATACTCTACCATGGTCCCGGTACTTATCCTTTTTTTTTTGCCTTCTTTCAGTTTTACTCAGTGGTCAGCCGGAAAGGTCTAGTCCAAAATTCGGCAGGTTCTCTTTTTTATGTTGACTTTCACGAGGTCTGCTCGTCTGGCCGAGATTAGATGATCCGTTTGTATCACAAAATCCAAAATAATTTTCTGTGTTTCATTTTTTAAGACGTTTCCTGTCAGAGGCCTTCCGGAAAACTTACTTTTTTGCATTTATATTTTTTTATTTCTTTTTTATCCCAACACACGTGTCTCAATCTTTGGACGATGAAATTTTGGAGAAAAATAAATTCTGTGCATTTACCACTTTTTCGTGTGGACAAATTTAAATTTCTTGCACAATTCCCAGTGAATTACTTTCCCTACCCAGTCATGTCTTGTCTTACTCTCTTTTTACTCTAATTTTCTGCATTCGCTTATTATGTGATTGATCATTTCGTCTCTATCACCCCTATAATCTACATCTGCATTTTTGTTGCGTCTATTCTATTTTTACTTTGACATAGTTAGTCCTTAAGGCTTTGTTTTGTGCTGCATTCAGAAGAGATTCAGTTTTTCTCTTAAGGTTTTCCTTTCTTAGCCACATCCAAGAGTTTTCGCTAGTTTGTCGCTTGAAATTTTCATACAGTTGTTTCTCTTCCCATTTTTTCTATTTTTTTTTTTTTTTGTTGTTGTTAATACTTGTGTTGTCTGCATTATTTCTGGTGGCTAAAAATCAGTCTTCGTCCTCGTTTTTTAGTTTTCTAGTCGTTGTATCGATGCATCAACACGATCTTGAATGCTAGGGAGTCCTCTTCATCCTTCTTTTCTTGGTACATACAGTCGGTCAACGTATTATTATTATTTTAATAATTTTTCACCCCTCGTTAACTGGTGGTTTTCCACTGGAGTTTGAGTGACAGCAAGTCTCCTCAAGTCTCCAAGATTCTTCTCAGAATTCTAGCCGATTTTAATTATGCTGCCATGTGAATGGTCTTCACTTGTCCTCCTATTTCCAAGTCTTCCACTTTCTTAAACAATACTTTGGAGATTGTTCCGAGCGCACCAAGTGGTATCACCATCACCTTCATCTTTCATAGGGGGTAGTTCTCTCGCAAGATCTGGCTACTTATCTCTCTTTTCCCTTTCTTTTAATTTTATTCTTTGGTATGCCGGGACAGCAAAGTCCAAAATTCCTCAGGCTCTCCTTTTTGCTTTTGCTTTTTTTTTCTTTCTTTTTTTTTTTTTTTTTTGGCTATCACTATGTCTGGTTGTCTGGCCGAGTATTATTAGTATTATTTAGTTGCGCTATGGGCTAAATGGATAACAATAGTTAAGGGTTCGTATCATAAAATTGTCTTTTTGCATGTTTCCCCATATTTGGGATGGGTTGACCGCAAGTAAGTTATATTTTGAAGCCAAACTTGTGTGGCTTATGCCGTTACAGAGAAATATCCAGTGGAATGTGTGTTTATAAATTTGTTTCTTCTAATGTCAGCTTCTTTTTGCCGCAAACTTGTAGCATTTTTGTATGAAAATGACTGTCAATTTGCTTTAAACATATTGTAAATTCTGTGTTTTAAGACATAATGTTGACTATATAATCGTAAATTTTTATTCAGTACTAACCACTAAAACTTGAGCAAATACTATTTTTGTTTTCAATTTAGCTGCCACTAATTCAAAAAAGACAGTACGTATTATACAGGAGAATTTATTTTTCTCCAAAATTTCATCCTCCAAAGATAGAGATACGTGTGTCGGGATAAAAAAGAAATAAAAAATATAAGTAAATGCAAAAAGTAAATTTTCCAGGAGGCCCTTGACAGGAAACGAAATTGGCACTTGCCTAGAAAGAGGGGCTTCATTCACTATTGAGAATTTTTCCTCATTAAGTTTTAATTAGTTGTAGAGGACGTACGTTTTTCCCTCTGCTGCTGATAGGGAGCGCACGGGATCGCAAAGTCCAGGAGCTTAGCGATTGTTTGCCTCTCCTGCTGGTAGCCCACTCTGCCATACATACCCACCAAACAAGCAACGAACTCTGAAACTTTTAATTGCTGAAAATAAATCTATTACATACATCAACGCCTATATGTATGTGCTTCATTAGAAAGATTCCGGGTCATTTTAAATAATGATCAACAACTACCCAATTGCTAAGGCTTTTGATGAATAGCATGAAAGTAACTTAAATCATTAATTTTTTGTGGATCTTTCTGCTATTCCCTTCAACTAATAAATATCCTAACAAAATACTCTGTATGATGACCACTACATCCCAATTCGAAGAAATAATTCCTTCAAAGCAAAAATCTTATACTCGAAAAACTTTTAGACATGAAAGGGATTTGCTTCGTACAGAATTTCTGCCAAATAGGAACGATAATTAATTAGTTAAGGTATTTTGAAAACTGGCGAGCACTCAAACAATGATTCAGTAGAATAAAACCTGTAAGGAGAATGTTTTTCTTTCATCTCTGCAACGCTACAGCCTATTGCCGCCATTAAAGGAAACAGCAAAAATGACGAAAATACGCACTTGTTGTGCACTGTAATTGCATCCCAAATTTGTCACCATCTGATTGTTCCTACAGCTGAAAGAGAAGTAAAAAGCTTAGTGTTTTTGATGGCAAAAACTGAAGCATAATTTGATGAAACTTTAAGACCTCACGAGGGTTATTTAAAAAGTTATAAGCCTCACCCAGAAAGAAGAGCATTATCAGAATTTACTACTTTTACAAAAAGTGGTATTGTATTGCCACACTAAAAATGTTCAGCTATGCTTTTCTTCCTTTTCCAATCACGCTATTACATTCACTTTCGGGCTAATGCCCTTAGGAAAGAAATAAGCTTCCTTATCCAAAGCAGCTAAAAGTTAAATAGTACCACGACTGTTCTTCTAAATGGTTTGGTTGGATTTCATAGCATATCAACCATTGTTGGTTATTTAATGCCAAATCCTTCATATATATATATATATATATATATATATATATATGATTTCGTTCAGTTGAGTTTTATCTTATATCAACCATTGTAGGTTATTTAATGTCAAATCTTGTTTATAACTATATACTAAATATTTAGGATTTGGTTTGTTTGGGCCTTATAACATTTCAACCGTTGTAGGTTATACATAGATATTGAATATATATGATTATGTTTGATTGGGTTTTATGGCATATCAACCATTGTAGGTTATTTAATGCAAAGTCCTCTTAATACATACGTATTTAAGATACAGATATCATTTGAAAACACATGCTTGTAAATAGCATTTTTAAACAAGCCTGAGCCCTTTTTGTTAAATGGTTTGAAATCTTGCTTTTCCAATCAATAACATTCATGATTTAACATGAGTCCTTTTTGCACACAGTTCGTTCGGAGTGGACCTGGGAGTGATGACGATGAAGGGGTATTTCACATTTCCAAAATTTCCAAACCTGATGTTTCGCCATCAGATTGTTAATCTCATATCTAGGACACTTGTTGAGACTGCTGAGATGCAGTCGGTGTATTCTACAACCCCTGTCGACTGGGCTTCTTCTAAAAGGGTGGATTTGGCATTAAAAAACCTTCAAAAGTTTGTATGCCTTAAATAAGGAACCCAACTTCTTTTTGGGAAGGTTTTCAACTTTTTGATCACCTCCCTTGCGAGTAAAAGTTACCTCTATTCGTGATATTTCAATCTACTTCGTCCATGACACATTTATGTATCAATGAACGAAAAAAGTGATTGATTTTAAAAGTTTATTCATAATCTTATTTTTTAGATTGTGATGTTTTAGTCTCATAGTATTTTGAAGAATTGCATTGAACAAGAGGCGAATCAGTTGCTCATTTCTATTGTACCATTAAGACACCAAATAGAAGTTTGTAACGTTCCGTTGTTCAAATGGATAGTTGTACAGCTACAACACCACAGAGACAGTTACAAAACCACCGTGATGAAAGAAAGAAGTGACGAACCATCAAAAACCACGTTTTGATTCACTAATACAATTGCTTATTCGTTACAACATCTTTTAGTTGTGATCGAGAAGAAAGAAACTGAGTATGCAAACTGAGTCGACCGCTTTAGCCAAAGAGAAATGAAATGTCGTGAGAAGAGATAGATAGAGAGAAAGAGAGAGAGAGAGAGAGCAAGCAAACAGGCAGAGGCTTTGAATTGTTGTAGTTTTGGGACGTGTTTATACGCCATGTCCGTATTTTACAACTTCGCGTCTGGCCTCCAACTGCCATCTTTACATCGTTGCCTTTCATTTCCAACTGACTTTTTTCTTAACCTACGTTAACCTTAAACGGCTTTTACTGTTTGAGTTTATTTCAGCCAATCAAAGCTATCAGTCGATTTCTCTAGACACATTTTGATTTGGGTGGCAGCTGCAATGATTTCCTATTCGTTTCTCCCTTTTTATTGTGCCTCTCCCTCCCTCCATCTCTCTCTCTCTCTCTCTCAGCGCGCCTAAATTATTTTTCTCATATATGTTCTCCTTTCCACCGTCCCGTGGACGATCAGTAAATCTTGCCAGGAAACAACTCACAATTAACCGGAGTCCCAGATTATTTTACAGATAAACATCCCCTTTTAAAGAGGAATAAAAATAGACTGATGAATTCAGATAAACGCCGAAGATTCCATCGCAAAAGCCAGCTGGAGGAAGATTTACCAAAAAGGAATTGGTTCATGGTCTCATCCATACGTTCCTTTAATTGAAGACAAACAAAATCATCAGATGCCACTCAATAACAACAAAACGAAATTGCCTCATGAGATGGCTATCTTTTCATTTTACAGAAATCAACGAAATATCTCTCTTCGGAATTTTCATTGCATTTCTATCGTTAAATCAATGCATCTCTGTAGAAAAATAATTTGCCATGTATTCCTTATATTTTCTTATTGTGTCTTTCTATTGTAAAATCCTTTTCAATGGATTCATGGAGTAAAACAATTTAGAATATATTTTTATTGCAATGCGCTTCCGTAGTGATTTTGTTTTCAATGCATTTCTGTAATAAATTCATTTATAATTCATCTCTATGAAAAAATAATTTACAATGAATTTCTGTTGAAAAAAATACATCTCTATAGTAATAGCAAATGTGGTTCATTCCAAAATTAAAGTAATTTATTATGGTAACATATTTTACATAGCATTTCTATAATATAACCATGAAAATTCATCCCTATATTAGAATATTCTCCTCATATTTCTTTGATAAAATCATTTTCAATATATTTCTATTATTAACCTTTTTTAAATCGATTCCTATGGTAAAATCATTTATAATGCACCTTTGTAATATGTTTATTTCCATTGACTTGCTGTAGTAAAATTATTTCTAATGCACTACAATAAGGTATGGATCAAGAGTTAGTGAAGCAATCCAGGGAAATGAGTAGGACCCCTGCTACACATCGGTGAAGTGGTAAATGAAAAGGGAGCCTTCGGGTCGCCCTCGACTATGGTTGCTAATCTTATTTACTTATTATAAAGAAGTAACTTTCAATCCATTTTTTAAATTAATATACGATCCATTCTTATTGTAGAGTAATTTATCATACATTTTTATTTTTACAAAGACTTATATTAATAAAATGATTTACAATCAGAGCTAAATAAAACCAGTTCTACCAAAAGCGCTTAAAAACATTTCAGTTTTATCAGAGTAATAAAAACAAAGTAAATAGATGTAGGACTGAGAGCAAAACTGGGGCCTCTATTTACTTTTAAACAAAGTCTTGTGAAAAACTGACGGAAGAAAGAACTGTCGAAAGAAAGAGATATGTTCCGGGAAGGGAATTTTTTAATCAAAGTACCAGTGTGGTTGGGCTACGGTAACAGGGGTAGTACAATCGAGCAAGTAGGTAATTGTACTGGTACTAGCCGTGTGTTTGTACTGACAGTGAACGGTCGTAGACGTAGTAATTTACGAAGCTCTTTGCTTCGATTTGGCACAAGGCCGAATGAATAAGGCGCCCAATGAGACTCAAACTCACTCGTGTAGGTTTGCCAATCTAGCTTGCTAACAATTATACCACCAGCGGTGCCCACGGTCGTAGATGTAGTCACTGTACCTCTAAATTGGTCTGTATTTATAGCTGACACCAGCCAATCATATTACAGTGAGGTGGGACCTAGGTGTATGTATATAAATAACAAAAGAAAGAAAGAAAGTAAGAAAGAATTGAAATTAACGCATAGCAACAGAAAATTGCAACAGAAAATAAAGCGCAGATATGTTAATAAATCAGTGCTGTTTTGAAAAATTATAAAACTTGATTTTTTGGAAGAAAATATCTAAGTAAAACACAGAATTATTCATGTGTAACATTCTCCATACTCAGCACTGAGACTTTTTTGTTTTCTAAATTAAGAATTAATCACAAGAGGAATTTTCGAGGATGGGTATTAAAAAAATGTGACAAAAACGCAAAAGGAGGAGTTTCGAAAATATATAACCAGAAGGAATTAGGGGTTTACTCCCAAAACAACCTACTTTGAAGGATATTAATCATATTTACCAACCCCTCCGCTCGGGCAGGATATGACACAAGGTCGATTTTTAAGCGGAGTGTAACAGGTTTGAATTCAGAGTTTTCCTTCTTCTAGACTAGTTGCCTCACCAAGACTGAAGAACCTAGTCTGTCCAACTATTTACCCATAGCTGGAGGGAGAATAATTGGATTCATACCTTTCCCAAGGGTATTAGTGCTATGTAAAATGCTATCAGTCTTGTCCAGGATTTGAACTCGTGTCACCGTGTGCATTTCCTACGACGATAACCATTACACCACAGGCACCTTTGAAGGACATTAATGTTTCACTCAATGATCATTTTAGTCTTGGTAAATTGAGATTCCGTTAAAACTAGCGGAAAAAAAACCCGCAAGTTTAAACAACAAACAGGGGAAATTGCCCACAAAATGACAAGGAAATTGTGATGTCTATGCTGACTGTTTCAATTATAAGTTGAAACAATATCCATAACAAGATTTGATATTACAATTCTAATGAAAAAAAAGAAGAAATTGAACCTGAAAATGAAATACAAACTGAATCAGCACGGTCTTCAGACACCTGCCTCTTGTCATTTATGTCACATTTGTTTTTAAGATCACTTTTTCCTCATCTTTTTAGTTTGGTTTCTTTGTGTGATGGCATATCAACCTCTGTAGGTTATTTAATGCCAATTCCATCCCTCTAGAAGAATAGTAGTGGTACTGGGAGGATAAGTGGGTTCATTCCTTTCCCAAAGGTATTGGTCTGAAAGTGAACGTAATAGCGCAACTGGAGTTCGAACTCACTTACAATGATTCCGCTGTCCAGCGCTTTAACCATTACACCATGAGGACACCCATTCCTCATCTTTTGTATGCTGAAAAGAAACTTAGTAATAATAAAGAGTTCAAAAAAATAAGTACTGGGATTGAAAGATGAAATAAAATTAAATGTTGATCCGAAGTGAAAAACGCATGTTTGCTTTTCATAAACCAGAGAAGCCGAAGTAGAGCACGAAAAGAAAGTCAAAACCTGGATGGAAAATTAGACAGAAAGCACAGATTAGAAATCTACAAGCAAAAATGCTAAGATAGAAGAAAAGCACAAGAATATGAAGAAAGAAAAAAGTTTAGCTGAGGTAAAAATCCAGAGAGGTATAATTCCAGGAGATGTGTTTTTTTTATTATAGTGATGATGACATTTAATAACGTACTCAGGAAAGGCACAGTCGGATAAAACTAACTAAATAGCAAGAAAAAATCAGTCACCAAATGTACATGAACATCATCAAAATGTTTGCCAAATATAAAAAGAATTGGAAACACTTATACTGACGGTGAGAATATACAGTCATGACATAGGGTCAAAATTTGACGAAGAAAAATGCAGCTTGTTGATAATGAGTTGCAGAAAATGAAACATGGTGAAAGGAATAGAAACCCAAATCGAGAAAAAATCAGAACGTTCGGAGAAAAAGAAACTTGCAAATACTTGAAAATATTTGACGAGGGCAGCATAAAACAAGCGGGGATGAAAAAAAAATTAAATTATCACAACAGAACGAGGAAACTATTCGAAACCAAACTATAGAGCATAAATCTCATCAAAGGGATAAATACCTGGGCTGTAAGATTCACGGGACCATTCTTGAAGTCGACCAGGGAAGAACTTCAACAAATGGACCGGAGCGCAAGAAATTTAATGTCGTTGCATAAAGCCTTTCATTTCAGTGATGAAGTTGACAGACTATCAGTCTCAAGAAAGGAAGGAGGAAGAGGACTTTGCAGCATTGATGATAGCGTTAATGCATCGATACAACTTGAAGACTACATAAAAAAGCGCTGAGAAAGACTGATTACAGTGATCAGAAATAATACAAACGACGCAGGTATCAAAAATAACTAGAAAACAAAAATAGAGAGAAAAACAACTGTATGGACATTTCAAGCGACAAACAAGCAAAATCACACCCCAGAAAATTTGGACGGGGTTAAGAAGGGAAACCCAAAGAGAAAAATTGAATCTCCTCTGATTGCAGCTCAAAATGCAATAAGGACCAAAAAAAAAAGACAATATGCAACAAAATAGTAAATATAGGTTATATGGTGATAGAGACGAAACAATCAATCACATAATAAGCAAATGCAGCAATGTAGCGTAGGAAGAGTATAAATTTAGAGATGACTAGGTGGGGAAGGTAATCTACAAGGAATTGTGCAAGAAGTTTAAATTTGAACATACAAACAAATGGTATATATACAACCCAGAACCCGTTTGGAGAATAATACGCACAAGGTTGTCTGAGATTTGAATATATAAATGGATCATTTAATCTCGGCCAGACGACCACACCTAGTAATAGTAAACAAAAAAAAGAGAGGCAGCCGAATTGTGAACTTTGCCGTCAAAGCAGACCACGGAGTAAAATTGAAAGAAAGCGAAAAGAGAGATAAGTACCTAGACCTGGCTAAGAGAACCGAAAAAACTTTGGAACATGAAAGTGACGGTGATACTTGGTATCGCCGTCACTTTCATGTAATTGGCACGCTCAGTACAGTCACCAAAGGATTGGTACGGGGAATGGAAGACTTGAAAAAAAGAATACGCGTTGTGACCATCCAAACTACAGCATTTTTCAATCGGCCAGAGTACTGAGAAGAGTCCTAGAGACATGAGGAGACTTGCTGTCATTCAGACCCTATTGGGAGACCATCAGCTAATGCCGGTGGGAAAAACTCACAAAAGAGTCAAATATTGATAATAATACTAAATGAGAAGTAGTGATAATTTACAAAGTAATGAGAACATTTACCATCTCAGTGAACCACAAAGAGAAAAATCAAAGAAAACGAAAAGAGACAAGTACTTAGATCTTGACAGGAACCTAAGAAAACTATGAAACATGACAGTGACGCTGATATCAACTGTAATTGATGTTACTTGGAATGGTCCCAAAAGGCTTGGAGTATTGGTTTGAAGAGTTGGAAATTGTAGGACAATCTGAGACCATCTAAACTTGGTATCACTCAGATTCTCGTGAAAGACCATCATTTAACGCTGACGTGGAAAACTCGCAAGGAGTTACAATGATTCTTATGTTATTATTATTACTTTTCTTACTATATCCTACACTTAATGCCAACGTACTACAGGCATATGAAAAACTATATATATATATATATATATATAAATTGTTTTCCTGGTTTCTATCTTTTAATAGTAATTCTGGCAGTTTTCATTTTCTGAAGATCTCACACTGTCCGATTTTCCCGGTAAATCCTCTTAACCAGGTCGCCTCTCTTTGCCAGAGATCGAGCCTTTTCAAACACGTAGGCTGATTTCTCAGTTGCTAACTCGATTAGATTCGTCTGATATCGATCGGATTGTGAAGTACAATTCGATACATGTCGGAGAAATAGCGGTAAGAATTTTAATTTGTTTTGCTGTTGCATGGACAGAAAAGTAGTTAGAGGAGCCTGGCGTACAAGGGAAATCGATGTCTATTTCTGAAAGAAAAAAAAACATCGAGACATGCCAGTGACGAAATATTTCTTTTATATAAATAGAAAGATAAAAGGTACAACAGCAAATACACACATTACTTTAATCACGCTTACTCAATATGTATATATATATATATATATATATATATAAAGATGACATGGCCTATATAATGAAATAACCTAAATAAAAGAAAACAAAACTTATAATCTGTTTACATCATAGGCCGTTGGATTAGAAGAATTAACATTAAATATGTATTTTTTTTTCTATTCTATTCTTATGTTTCTGTCTTTCCTCTTCATCCGGTGATAAAATGAGAAAAAATTGAAAAAGAAAAAAGTACGTGGTTTATTCAATAAACCTTTTTCAACCATCAATAGTGATAAGTCCTTTCATGTTTGGGAACATTGTTAAGATATATTCTTTACCAACTGGGGCGCTGGAAACTTTTTCTTTAGTTGGAAGCTAGCATATTTACTCAATAGAGACTGTCTTTTCAACTCTGTCTCAGAGTGGCAAACCCATTTACTTTTTTTACTGAAAATTGTTTCTCCGTAAACATTGCGTATTCTTCTGTAAATTTCACATAGCACTTCTCAACTGCCACAACTTCAAGCCTGGAGCTCTGTTTGATATATCGCCTTTTTGAGTTACACACACACTACCAAAACCAAAACCTTTTGCTGAACTATGATCATTTTTGCGATAAACTAATTCCAAACAATGCAGAGTGTACATTTATGGAAAAAAAAACTCATAAGAATTTTTTTTCATATCTTCAAAAAAATTCACTCTATGTATTCGTATATATAATAAAACACTACTCAGTCAAAAAAAGGTCCCCTTATTTACTGAATGATCTTCGTATTTACAAAAGGTCCCTCCTCATTCCAATGACTTCCTTTTATTTACTGATAACCCAGTCGGCAGGGGCTGCATAATACACCGACTGCATCTCTGTAGAGGGGTAAGACTCCCCTAACAAGTGCCCTGGATATGACACTAAACAATCTGATTGTGAAGTTCCCGTAATGCTGGAACTTTGGTGAATGAAGTTGATATATCCTTGGGAGAATATACTCAGTATAAATAAGACTCCACACGAAGAGTAAGTATAACAAGTTTATCGTTCGAAAGTACACCGTACAAATTATATATGGACACTCGATTGTGTCTTGAATGCTAAAGTGGGTACTCTCGCTTCTACCACTTAGTTACGGCTTACTCGCGTCTTTTATAGACCGAGCAATCCATTCACAGGGGGTATCAGGAGCTTCCACTATATCACCTGCCCCCGAGTTAAATTCTTCACCGAATTTTGGTTTCAGTATTTCTTTTTCAGATTAAGACGTAGGTGTTTAGTCCTCTTCCTTTTCCTACTACTAATTCTCCTCTCAGTCCGTGTACTTTCATATTTAGAAGAATCAGTAGTTTTTTGTTCCTTGTTGCCTCTATCGGCATTCCAACGTTCATGGGTGGTTTTATTTGAAAAGAGTCATACAATAACTCCATTGGTATTTCTTCATTATTTTGGACGGTTTCTATGTATCGGGGTCTCAGTAGATTAATATGTCTCTTACAGACAAACTTTGATCCTTGAATTATGTAGATAACTCTCCCAATTCTTCTAGTTACAATACCATCCTCCCAAAAAGAATACTTTATCCCCTTATTTATACGATTTATAGTTATTCTTTATTTTCGTATAGTTCTTCTTTCTGTTTGGCAACAACCTGTCGAATACTGAACGTATTTTCTTTGCATACATGATCTCGACAGGCGATAAATTTCCCTTTATATTCTGATTGGTCGTTATTCTGTAAACTATCACAAAAGTTTGAATGTTTTTCTCCTCGGTTTCTTCATCGGACCATGATTGACACCTATTTGCAAAAATTGTTTTGTACCTTTTGAAGTACGCAGGAAAAGTTATTCCTTCCTCGGGTTTATAAATAAATTCTGACTGCGAGTTTGCAATGCCCTCTGCAGAAAAAGTGTTTAAACCTTTCTCCCGTTCGCCTTGCTTTAACAATATTTTTTGCAAAATGTCCTGCTGTTTTTCAATTTGTTTTTGCACATCTGTCTGTTGTTTCTGGAAATTTTCTTGTTGCTGTACAAACTGTTGTTTTAACTGTTGTACTGCAGCGCCGTTAATTGTTCCATATTTAGCATAAAACAAATATGTAAAACAAAATCCAACCAAACAGTTGACAAACAATTGAATAGTTTTGGCCAGAAAGACGTAGTTTTACTTTTTCTTTCAATGAGGAGGGGAGAAATAAAAAAAACTACTTATCTTATTTTTTCTAAACGCCACTGTTGGTTTTTTTTCTATTTATTCCCGCTCGTTTGAAATACTTCAAACCCTTGTTATATTTCTGGGTATGTTGAAAATGTTTTTTCTTCAACTGGTCCACCTGATACCGTGACAAAAAAACTCTACGTCGTTCGTCCAATCTTATAGATTGGATGGGAGTCCGTTTTTACGAATCCTTCGTCGCCAATTCTAGTATAGATTTGGGTGCGAGTTCGTACTCGAATCTTCATCGCCAAATCTGATATAGATTTGGGTGTCAGTCCGTTCTCGAATCCCTTGTCGCCAAATCTTGTATAGATTTGGGTATGAGTCCGTTCTCGAAATCCCTCGTCGCCAAATCTGAAATATCACTGGGGGAATATACTCAGTATAAATAAGACTCCACACGAAGAGTAAGTATAACAAGTTTATCGTTCGAAAGTACAGCGTACAAATAATATATGGACACTCGATTGTACCTTGAATACCAGAGTGGGTACTCTCGCTTCTACCTTTATTTCGATTTAAGTTAAATGGTAGGCACAAGGCCTTAGGGGAGGGGAGGGGAGGGTGCGATCATGTTCTAAGTGGAACTAGCTAGCCACATTTGCCAACCCATTCAACAGTTCAATATGTATCCATTCATCCATCACCTTTCGCGCAGTAACCACCAAAATACCACATTTGCTCTATGAAAAAGACCTACTTAAAACCCCGAATGCAATGTATGATTTTATTTACAATTTATGGTTTATTTACAGTGAATTTCATATGATGGGAATGGGAGAAATACCCAAAATTCAATAAAACGAAAAACGAAACCAAGAAAAACACTTTCCCCATTTGGTTGCCCACCCATCCCCCCGTCTACGAAATGGAGGCCGACTGTTTTCCGGTGTCAGAAGACACCGAAAACAAGTCAGACCTACCCTAGATGGGAGCCTAATGGGGCAAAAAATACGGGGTTGGGTGTGATATGGACAGTTAATGATAGATGATATGAATTATATACATCTGAAATTCCAAGATCTTCAACAAAAGCGGGCTGGAGTGAGGGTTCGGTTACAAAAATAATGGGGATGGGGAAGATCTTGGAGACTAGCAACTAGAGGACGGGGATGATGACTCAAAACATACTGCTAACTAGGCATCGAGGGGAAAAAATCTTTTCCTACTTACCCGGGGTTGGGTGCCAAAGGACTCGTACCGTAAACGCTTGGGCAGGCAGAGGAGGGAATGATGACTCCAACATTGCCCCCTTTTTTACGACCCACCTTTTGTCGAATGTTATGTGATACAAGCGTTTTCTATCGCATTTGATTTTGACCCTAATTTTGAGCCTAAAATACAAAACCAGATCACGATGAGAAAAGTTTGCATCGTCATAAAATCTCTTCTTCCGCGTCGTCAAAATCACCATTCGAGCTACAACTAGGATCGCGAGAAACACCGCACGCTTCTCACCCTGAAACGGAGGAAGAACTTTGTCTACGACGTAACCAACGTCGAGCAGCACGAGTTGCTCGGGTTCGATGCGAGCCGTCCACTCCGCGACGTGATCCCAGAACGGGCAAACTCGTTCGCAGTAGTAGAAGGCGTGCTCAGCCGTTTCTCCCAAACCACTGCCGCAGTGTGCACAATCGGGCATGTCTGCCAGGTCCGCTGTGAAGTTCAAACAAAGAAGGGGTA
Organism: Sepioteuthis lessoniana; assembly: GCA_963585895.1. Lineage (NCBI taxonomy): Eukaryota > Metazoa > Mollusca > Cephalopoda > Myopsida > Loliginidae > Sepioteuthis > Sepioteuthis lessoniana. Next base: position 45,244,362 of record OY757926.1, on the reverse strand, counting down.
ATACATTCCGTGAAAATCCTCAGGTGAGCAAGAACTCGTTGTTTAAGCTTGATCCTGGCGCCCAGTTCCAGTGGGAGCGGATCTCCTCCGCCTTCCAGCCGCGCGCCTCGCTAAGAGGGCCCGAAGCAGAACCCACCACTAACTCCCGATATAGCTCTTTCCGAGGCCGTGAAAGGTCACTGGACTCAGGAAGGTTACGAAGGGCCGTTCAGCACTCACGGACAAACGGTGTTTCGCCCATCGGCTTACGTCGACCTTCAGCTTTTGGGTCTGACTTGAGGAAAAGTCCGACTCGCCTTTCGTCTCCACTTCGCGTCCCCCAACAAGGATTGGCCCAAGTATGCAAGTCTTTCAGCAGGCCAGTGGCTCTCCAAAAGGCATACCCAGACCCCCGTTGTGCGTACGTTTGATGCAGACCTATCTACGGACCATCGGCTTTGCACCTCCCCAGAGCAATCTGGAAAGGGATTGTTGAAGCGCCAGCTGACGTGTCTTAGGCAGAGGAAGTATAGCCAATTGGTAAAGTATCTAGGGGAAGACGTACACGGCGCACGCCTCCGCCCTGTCCTTTAAGGACAACCTCCTTGAAAGCCAGGTTCCCACCTGAGCATTCAACTTAGCTTGTACTTCTGATCAATTTCGCTCCAGTTGGAAGTCGGGCCTAAACCACATCGCAATGATGCGGATGGGTCCGTCACTCCAGCAGAAGGGCCCTGGAAGGTACTCGCTAACCGCCTTCTTCACAGCCTTTATATCCAGGCGGCGGGATAAAAACACTGCGATATCATCAGCGTAAACCCGTATCACTGCCTGTGGGTTGTGATACATCATGCTAATCCATCTGCGGAACTCCGGTTGGAATCCGGCAGTCTCCAAATCAGTCGCCAAAAACCGGTGGTCAACCCTATTGACGGCCTTGGACTGATCTAAACTGATCAGCCAGGCTTCTGTGCCGTCTTCTATCCCCTCTAGGACCTTGCGAATCAAATGTAGATTGTCTTTGATCGATCTTCCCTTCACAGCAAAGGTCTGTTCGGGGCCGATCAGATCGCTAATGACAAGCTGTAAACGATTCACTAAGACCCGGGCCAAAATCTTTAACTCTGTGTTAAGCAGAGTTATGGGCCTGTAATCATCTAAACCCTCCCAAACATGCTTGCCACCTTTCTTCAGCAATGGGATCACGCCCTTGGTAACACTAACAGGGATGACTCCCTGGGCGAACCAATGGTTGAACATATCCGTCAGAATAGGTAAAAACATGTGCGACAGCCTCAACTACACTTCGTAGTGTAAACCATCTAGTCCTGGTGACTTGTTGAGGCCGACCTGCTTCAACGCATCACCGACTTCGTATTCAGTGATCACATCCTCACAACAAGCCGCTTCAGCCGTCCCGAGGCGAGGGAAGTCGGCAAGATAGCTGCGAAATTCCTGAAGCGGGAGATCAGGACAGCGGCCAAAGCGATCACGAAAGTGCGCCCGAAAGGCATCACATATCTCTCGATCACGGTAATAAAGGCCATTCCGGCTTTTTTGAGGGGCTCAAACCATCAAATAAATCGGATGATGGATTTGGTGACGGCGAAATCTCCTCCATAACTGCTTGGAGGCAACCTAGGAGGAGAGGGATTCAAATGATAAGACGAGATATACGATGTAAAAAGTAGCGAAGGAAAATAAAAATATGGAGGTCATTTTTTGTTTTTTTAAAATTGGCAAAAAAGGCGAGTCGTTGACCCTCCTCACAAACAAACAACAAGAACAATTGTTTGAGGGGGGTCACAAAGTTATAACAAGAAAAAAACGTAACAATTTCAACCGTAACAATAACAATTCAAACAATAACTTCCTATTCACGCGTAACAAAAACCAGAAGTCAGTCAGAGTGTGTACTCTCGCTTCTACCACTTGGTTACCGCTTACTCGCGTGTTTTATAGACCGAGTAATCCATTCACAAGGGGTTTCAGGATCTTCCATTGTATCAGAAGCATACCCTTTTATTGCCATTGCTGCTTGGTTCACGCTGGCCCAAAGTGGTAGCATCTGAAAGGGTCTTATCTATTGGTCAAATAGAACTAAACTGCAAACTTATGCTAAACTGAATTGTTTGAAATAAAAATATGTATAAAAATGGATTTGGCATTAAATTACCAACAACGGTTGAAATGCCATGAAACTAAATCAAACCAAACATTATTTATTGAATGACTCTCGTATAATTGATAGTTCCTTCTTCAGTCAAAAGAAATGTTCTTTCTTTATTGAATAACCATCATATATAAATTGATATATGGTGCATTTAAGAAAACCCTCAATATCAAATTATTAATTAAATGTTGCTTCTTCTGAATTAACAAACAAGTTGAAAACGTCAAATTTAACTAAGAATTTGACACAACATTCCACGTAATTCAAGTTTAATCGACTATTTTATTAAATAATAACCAGTTCTATATATATATATATATATATATATATATATATATATATATATATATATATATATATATTCAAGTTTTGCTTTGCCCAGTCGGCTGGGGCTGTAGAATACACTGACTGCACCTCTGCAGAGGGGTAAGACCCCCATAACGAGAGTCCTGGATATGACACTAAACAATCTGATGGTAAAGTTCCTTTGGGGAATGTGGAGTACCCCTTCATTGCCATTGCTTCCAGGTCCACTCTGGCCCGGAGTGGTAGCACCTGATAGGGCCTTATCTATGGGTTAAATAGAACTAACGGCATACTTATGCTAAACTGAATTATTTGACGAAACTGAATAGCTTAAAATAGAAATGTTTTTGACAAACCATACTTACATTTGAACTGCGTGCTTGTGCTTAACTGAATTGTTTGAAATAGAACTGTTTTTTCGACATTAAAACTGTATTTACACTTAACTGAATTGTTTAACATAGAACTGTTCTGACATATAATTGTGTGTAAACAAAATCTGTTCTTTTACAAAACTGAATCAGCTGAAGTAGAATTGCTTGACTAAACTGAATAGCTCGAAATAAAAAATGATTTTTTTATAATTAAACTCTACTTACATTTAAACTGTGTGCTTTTGCTACACTGAATTGTTTTAAATTGAACTATTTTTGACACTGAAATTGTACTTACACTAATCTGAATTGTTATATATAACTGAATAGTTTGAAATAGAAATTTTTTTGACAGTTAAACTGTGTACTCATGCTAAACCGAATTGTTTTAAATAGAACTGATTATTTACATAAAAATGGATTTGGCGTTAAATAACCTACAAAGGTCGATATGCCATAAAACCCAACAAACCAACCGACTAAATCAAGTTGTGCTGAAGAAGATGGAACACCGTTTATTAATTCTAATTTTATTTTTTCAAGTCTCATTATTTTTCATGTGTCAGGAAAGATGGTAAACGAATAGTCTCATGTCTTCTGCTCTATCGCTTTCGACTATTGGTGGCATTTTGGTTTGAAGTTATCGTTCGGAACGTTTTTAGCGTTTTGTTTTAAAACGTTCGGTTGGAATAAAAAAGATTTACTAACAGAGTTAGTGATTTTTAGTTATTAAAAATATTCAATATGTCGGTGCCTGTGTTAAATGCTATTTTATTTATATTTATGTCTGCTGCCTAAATATACACTCTTCAATATATATATATATATATATATATATATATATATATATATATATATATATATATATATATATATATATATATCATTTCATCAAGTATATATATATATATATATATATATATATATCATTTCATCAAGTATATATATATATATATATATATATCATTTCATCAAGTATATATATATATATATATATATATATATATATATATATATATATATATATATATATATATATATATACTTGATGAAATGATTCCAGCAGCTAATTCAAAAATTCTTGTAGATAAATAAGGATACATGATGCCAAAATGGACTTCACACTTTAAATTAACATCAGCCTCTAACCTATTTCATTTTGAACTTTCCCCCTCCTATCGGAGGTTAGTTTTTAGAATTTTTAACGAGTACTTTTATGACCCTTTCTCTTCATTATGTGATGGCTATCAAGAGAAGTGGTTTGCTTTTATCAGTGACCAGTTGAAATAAATTTAAAATAGCCAAAAGATTGCGTGTTGAGTTTTTCTTCAAGTTGAACCAAAGCAAAATCAAAATAGAAACAGATAGGAGAGAAAAAAACCCCAAACAAACCATATTTTCACACTGTGCCACCATACTTTTGTGAACCCTTTCATTTTGCTTTTCCTAATCATTTGCCTCTTACCCCTCTTTCACCCCAATAATAACCCAGAAACCACAATATAGACAATTTTCAGCGATATCACATTATAGTCAATATCTTTTCCATGAAACAACTCATGCCAAAACTCCCTGCACGCAAACCCTTCCCTATTTCTTTTTTTATAAACTTCCTAAAATCTATCTCCACTTTCAAAACAAAAAATCTTTAATGAAACCTATTACATTTGATTTTAAGTCCCTTCCGACTTTTCCTGCTACAACTAAACCCCCTCAACTCTTCTTACATGCTTTTGAATAGAAAAACTCAAAAAAAATCTCAGTCTTGAAGAAGATCGAGAAGATGAAATAAAGTCCGAAAGAAATATCACACATCTAAATTTGAGTTAAGAGGTCGATTTATCCATCTTTCCCTATAGTTCCATCATACAATCAGATTCACTACATATCTATCTTTTCAACATAACGTCGGAATGGATAATCGCACTTTTTACAAAAAAAAAAAAAACGCGCACATACAAAAGATATATATATATATATAAGTTAAAATTAGTATTCGAATATATACTCATAGAACTCATTAGTGTAGCTTGACATTAACTTTCCAGAGCTGGGATTGAAACCCGGTTGATTCAAACGTCAAGCCAAGCTTCTAGCCATTCAGCTACGAGGAGCCATTAGGTGCGAGGTAATTTTTAAACGGATTTGAATCACAATTACTATTGCTTACATACATCCGTATATATATATATATATATATATATATATATATATATATATATATATATATATATATATATATATATATATATATATATATATATATATATATATATATATATATATATATATATATATATATATATATATATATATATATATATATATATATATATATATATATATATATACTCTTTAAGAAAAACAACGAAACCGGTCACATAGGATTATAAATTTATTTCCATCCTGTTACGCATTTTTGAAATTTCCCAAAAACATGAAAAAAAATTAACAGGACTTCTTCAGATCTTTTTGATAAAAAACTAGAATTGACACAGAAGAGTGGGAGGGGATAGAAGAGGGGTGAAGAGTTATCTCCTCATTAAGCCCACTTCCGTTTTAAATTTTAATTTCGGTTAGAAATGGAGTAAATTTATTTTTTAAAAATTTTCTAAATTTTTTAATTACATTTTAACCTAAATTACAGATTTTATATTGAATTAGATTTAAACTTTAATTAATAACCTCACTTAATGATACATTAATAGATATATTAAACTAAAACAAATATTTAATTTATTTAAAATATTTTAAAATTTCAAAACTATTTAGAAAGCAGTAATCAGTTACACCCTTTATGAGTAGTACGTATGTATTATATGTTTTTTCACAATTTTCTATCTAACAATTTATTTCATTTATTCATTAAATTAATTCTCAAAATTAACTATGCTTTTTTTTTAATTATTTATAGTTTAAATTTAGCCCTATGTCTACACCTAGCTATTAGTTCATTTCTTTTATTTAATAACTTTTTTGGCTCTGGAAAAATCAAAATGTGGATTTTTTCTTCAAGACAGATTTTTCTTCAAGACAGATTTTTTCTTCAAGACAGATTTTTTCTTCAAGACAGATTTCTTCAAGACAGACCTATTATCGAAAGACTTTGGGGTATTAAATTTTTTCAATATGGACCATTGAATGTCAGGGGTTGTTTTTCTTAAAGAATTTATTGCTCTGTATTATTGTTACATCGAGCTCTTTACCAGGAAAATTTAAATATTCATTCATGAATAATTTCTTGTCCTGATGGAATTACTCCCAACTCCGGTTTAACTGGACCAAAGAATACTATATATATATATATATATATATATATATATATTCGAATACTAATTTTTTAAATAATTGTATTTGCAAACCTCAATATATATATATATATATATATATATATATATATATATATATATATATATATATATATATATATATATATATGAAACAAGACCATCTACGACGAATTTACCTGTGAAAGAAAATCTGGCAACAGACCTTTGTCTCTCGCTCAAACAATTCGTTCAGAAACGAAAATATTCACCTACAAACTATTCCTAGGATATATACATAAAAGATTTCGCCTTTAAAAAGAAACCCCACAAGTATGTGATATGTGCCACCCATAAGTTTTCAGAATTTTTTACAAGCATTTAAAATTGTTGTAGATTCTTGAAAATTCAGTATGTTATTGCTATTTATTTATTTGTTATTCATCTGAAATAAAACTGACTTGACATTAACTCTATGTATTGCCCAGTCAGCTGGGTCTGTAGAATACACTGACTGCTCTTCTGCAGAGGGGTAAGATCCCCCCTCGAGGAGTGTCCTAAAGAATCTGATAGGGAGGTTTCAGTGATGCTGGGGTTTTGCGGAGTTCTATTCATTGCCATTGCTCCAAGGTCCACTCTGGCCCAGAATGGTAGTACCTGATATGGCTCTGTCTAAGGCTTAAATAGAACTAAACTGCATACTTATGCTAAACTGAATTGTTTGAATTAGATCTGTTTGACTAAACTGAATAGCTTGAAATAGAAATGTTTTTCACATTTAAACTGTGTACTTGCATTTAAGCTGCGTACTTATGCTAAATTGAACTGTTTGAAATGGAATTGTTTCTGGCAATGGAACTGTATTTACACTAAACTGAATTGTTTAATATAGAACTGTTTTGACATTTAACTGTGCGTAAACAAAATATGCACACATACTAAATTGAATTGATTGAATTAGAGCTGTTTGACTAACTGGAATACCTTGAAATAGAAATGTTTTTGACAATTGAACTGCGTACTCATTTGTTTGAAATAGAACTGATTATTTGTATAAAAATGGATTTGGCTTTAAATAACCGACAAAGTTTGATATGCCATAAAATCAAAACAATCAACCAAGCATTTACTTAGGATTATTATTTTTTTATTGTTATTTGAGAGTTTTTCACAATTGCATAAACTTCTACTGGAGTCTGAGCGACAGCAAGTCTCCTCAGATCTCCTCGTGTCTGTTCTTAGTATTCTAGCCGATCTCAACAATGCAGTAGTTTGATGGTCTCTATTTGTCCTCTTATTTCCAAGTCCTCCAGTCCCTACACTGTATCGAGCGCTTCAATTACAATTGGTCTCACCGTCACTATAACTTGGGTTTTCTAGCAAGGTCAAGGTATTCATCTCTAGTATCGCTTTCTTTCAATTTTTACCCTGTGGTCAGCCGGAACGGTAAAGTCCACTATTCAGCAAGCTTTACTTTTTTTTTTTGACTATCTCTATGTTTGGTAGTCTGGTCGAGATTAGATGATATCATTATAATCATTAATAATAATAACAATATTAATAATATTTGATCCAAGTTCAAATCCTTGACTAGGCCATTTACATTTCACACAACGCTAACACACTTGTGAAAGGTATGAATCCAATCTTTCTCCATTCAGCTATGTGTAAATAGTAGGGGAGACTAGGCTGTTCAACCTTGGTATGGCAACTTGTCTATGAGAAGGAAAATGTCGTATTCAAACCTGTTAAACTCCACTTAAAAATTGACCTGTGTCACATCCTGGTCGTGCAGAAGAGTTGGTATATATATATATATATATATATATATATATATATATATATATATATTGGGGTTGCTGCTTATGGGGGTACTACACATATAAAGTGTCTTGAGCAGTTATAGCTAAGCAGAGCCTATCCCTCTCTAAAGGTACATCCGGTTTGAATTAAAATTTTTCTTTCTCCTAGAATGGTTGCCATGCGAAAGTTAAAGAGGTCTGTTTGTCCTACTATTTTAAGACAAACAGGGCTCACATCGATTGATGGAACAGTTGGATTCATGCCATATATATATATATATATATGGAAAATGAAACAATTTCCTAACACCAAGGGAAAACTTTATGGTACGTATTTACCTAACCTCTCCACACGGCTAACAGGATTTGATGCAAGGTTTGATGCGGAGTACAACTGTTTTGAAATTAGTTTTTATTCCGATGGATCGGTTGGTATTTTATGATTAAAGAGCAGTCTGCCCTATTATTTGCCCTTAGCTGTAGAGAGAATAGTGTATAAATGCTATATGTGATGCAAACTGCTTCGTTCCGGATTTGAACTCGTCCTGATCAGTCCAATTCTTACTTAGGTAACTGTGATGTTCCGAGCGCTTCCTACTAACACATAAATCATTGAAGTCCAAGAATACGTTCCTCGCGGCGTATTAGTCTTAAAAGAACATTGTGAAGAGACTAACATTATTGCAGAGAAAACGGTAATATACAAATTAGCGATCGGACCGTTCCCCTGGGTGTAAGTACACAAAGCGACTACTGGTCATTCAGCATTGTACTGTCAATAGTCTATCCACTAGAACGATATACTAAATGTGGTATCTACGGGCCCCTGCAGATGCTGTGCATTTGGAATTAATCTTTATTTAAAGTTGGACATTGACATCAGGATGAAAAGGGACGAAAATCACTAAATAGAGACCCGAAGACTAATGGACAAAAAGTAGGAAGAGTACTTTGCAAATTAGAATTTCTTTGATATCATCTTTACCGTCGCAAACGCGTCTATTTTAGCAAGTGACCTGTCATCGTTCATAAGAACTACTGACTTGCTGATGAAATTGCGTTTTAGGAGTCGTCAATTTAACCCGTGGGACTGATTGAGTTTTGCAATCGTAGACTAGAATTTAAAATGGCACTTACAGGGAATCACTTGGTCAGATTTCAAGATGATACGAACCATGAAGAAGTAACATTTCCTTCAAGCAGGACAGTCACCTGAGGTTGTAGAATACGCCAACTGCATCTCTGCCAAAGAGTTAGCCCATCCTCCCCAACAAGTATTCTGGATAAGACACTAAACTGCATCAGATGGTGAGGCTCCAGTCAAAGGCCTTTGGGAATGTGAAGCATAACTTCATTCTCATTACTCCCAGTTCCACTTTGACTCGGAGTGATTGTACCTGCTAGGGTCTCGTTTATAGATCAGCAAGAACTGTTTAATCATTTACAGTATTTGGAATAATTTACTTGTGATTAAACATAAGCTTAATGTTAAATTAAATAATTAATTTCACACAGGAATGCTAACAACAATTAACTGTATGCGAACAAATGATAAAAATCAAATTGAATTACTATCCCCATTTCACTGGGTCCAAATAGAAATATTAGTGTTTGATAGTAATACTTGAAATCATTTAAGTGTGTACAAACAATAGCAACAATTAAAACTATTTAACTGTGTGTAAATAAATGAGTTCTGGTTTGTTTAAAAATGTTGCCTACAAACTCTTAGCTTGCCAATCTTTATGTATATAATATGTGCAGAAATGGTTGATTTCTGTGAATCTAACAAGAAGATAAAAATAAGTGAAATGTGGATAAATACTTACAACGGATTTAGTAGAAATATTTCGTTCTTTCTTCACAGAAAAAATTTGTCAGACTAAAAATTCTTTTCAAGAGGAAAATGCATCATGTCAAAATCATCAAGTCGCGCTGAGATTTCGAAGTTCCCTAACAATCTCTCGCTATCCATCACTATCATCCATCGTTCCAAGCAGGTTTTCTAGACTGCATCCAGTATCAACACATAGCTGAAGTAACTTAGTCTTTGCTGCTTGGTCAAAACTGGTACGTCCATGTGTCTCTTGAGAGAACGTCGCTTATAAGTGCATCCTTGCTTTTCCAGCAGTGTCTCCGATGTATTGTTCGACTTACTTGAATGGTTTGTGGAATGGAAGGCCAGTGACCGTACAGCAACTGCTTTGTGCAGTGTTGCTTCCAGTATTTTTCCATCACAGCACACAGAATGATTGCGTTGTTCTCATCTAGCTTTCTCTCAATGCATTTTGCTAGAGTCCATCTGGTGCATCCATACAATAGTATTGACTCAGGTAGAGTTTGGAAGAAATACTGTTTTATTTCATAGGACAGATTAGACTTTTGTATGATCGATGACCAGTCAATAACAGTCCATATTTTTGCTTGGCACATGTTGAGAGTCAGAAATATAATATCCAAAAACTGAACATTAGATCAATTTCCTTAAAACAAGTATTATTTCTTTTACAAATACAAAAGGATTTTTAAACCTAATTTAGTTATAGGAACTATATTATGTCTGATTATGTCTGTTGTTAGGAGTATGGTACTAAACTGCACTTAATCGTGAAGAGTACCCTTCTATTGTCATTATTCCAAGGTCCACTCTGACCTGGTGTGGAGATACCTATTAGGGTCCTATCTATGGTTCAAATAGATTTGTTTAAAGATTAATTGTATTTGAAAGAATTGTGCAAAGAACCCTTACAAAACCAATTACTAATAATACTCAAAAAATCATTAAAGGATCATTAAATAAGTTTCCAGACTTTTTTCGTATGGGCACTTTTATTGATAGTACATACATGAAACTCTCGTCCCCTTCGAAGTATTCTCCTCCGGCTGCAATGCACTTATTGTACCGTTCCAAAAACTTCTGGAAGGCCCCTTGGAAGTCATCTTATGTGAGCGTGTCAATGACCTTCGTCAGAGCCTCTTTCATCTCCTCAATTGTCTCATAACGACAGCCTCTGAGCTTAGGGAATAACCAAAAGTCACAGGGAGCAAGGTCTGGATTATAGGGAGGGTGAGGAACTGTCTTGATGCCCATCTTGGTCAAATAGTCTGTGACAAGGATGGAGTTGTGGACTGGTGCATTGTCCCGGTGGAAATGCCACTGACTCGATTTCAAGAGTGCTGGCCTCTACCGACCGAATCTCTTCCTGAACTCCCTTAAAACCTCAACATAGTAACCCTAACCGCCTGGCCAATCGACTCTGGTGTATTGACTTCCTTACTCCTCCCACACCTCTCATCATCCTTCACAGACTCCCTGCCTTCCTTGATTCTCTTATGCCACTCAAAAACTGCTGCTAGATTCATGAAAGATGCTCCAAAAGCAGTTTGAAGCATTCCATACGTTTCTGTGGCATTTTTTTTCAAATTTAAAAAAAAGAATTTTATTGCATATTGTTCTTCTTCACGCCCAGATTGTATTTTTGAAATTCACCAGCTGTGACAATCAGGTTTTAGTAGGGTGTATTCCAATTCCTGTTTTAGCTGTTGATTTGAACCTGAAATCATAAAAATTGGTCAGTCATCTCATAAGATAAATAGTAATAACATACTAAATTTTCAGGAGTCTACAACAATTTGAAATGCCTGTTTTTCTTCTCCTAAATTAGTTGCTGCTCAAAGTTTCAACAGCCTAGTCTGCCCTATTAATCATCCATTTCCGGAGGGGTAATAGTTGTATTCATTCTTTTCCCAAGAGTATTGACACGGTGAGAAATGCAAACAGGTTGGTTACTTCACTACTTCCTCCGTAAAATGTTTTAATAGTTTAATTTAGAAAGTAATGAGACTTTTCCAGGTTGGCAACACTGATTTAAATCAACTAATCAATGTTTAATTTGAAGCCACGTGAAAAACATCTGTTCATATTAACCCAACCATTCCATAATTGGTTGGATATGACACAAGGTTAATATTTAAGTGGAGTAAAGCTGGTTTAAAATCTGAGGTTTTTTCTTCCTTTTTTGGGGGGGTGCAAACTTAACCAATTATAAAGACGCAGTCTATCTTACTGTTTATCCATAGTTTGCGGGAGAATAGATGGACTCTTTGCCCTCCTCAATGGTTTTAGTGTGAAGTGAAAAGAAAACAGATTTGAAATCGGGTCACTGATTCCATTTCCTTCTCCTAGGCTGAGAGCCTAACCCACAATAAAGACAGAGTCTATCTTACTGTTTATCCATAATTTGCGGGAGGAAAAAGTGGATTCATGTCTTCGTCAAGGACATTAGTAGGAAGTAAAACGTAGATAGCCTCGTCTTTGATTCTTTTATATATTCGATTATTAAAAGTTATTTGGTTAAGTGTGACACTAAAATTCTATGTAAAACTTTCGGGTGGTAGGGGTTTCGTGGCGTAGTTGCTAACGTGCTGGACAGTGACACCGAAGTAAGCAAGATCAAATAGCAGTCACACCATTACGTTTAATTTTGGTATGATACTCTTGAGGATGGCATGAACCCTTATCACCTGCTTCAGCTATGGATTAAATATTCCCCCTACTGTCGTTCTACAAGGATAGTTTTGGCATTAAATGACCCACGAAGGCTGATATGCCATTAAACCAAGGAACCAAGCAAAACAAAACTTTTAGGAAGGTGTTACGAAAATATTTAACAAGTTAATACAGGATTATGAGACCAATTTCTATCTCGAAGACATCTATCCAAGATTTATCCAAGACAGGACTTTTACATACGTTACAAGGTTTTTGGGTAAACCCGAGATGCTATGAAAGATCAAATTAGACATCATCGACCAGTAAATTCATGAAAGGAAGAAAATATTACGAAAGACAGGACTTTCATTAAATCTGATCGTTATTTAAGGGTGACAATTGATGAATTTTCAATCAGGGTTGTCAGCCTAAAAAATAAAACAAATTAATCTCATTACAATTTCAAAAACTTTCTTCAAACGAATTGTTTTGTCAAAAATAACCTTCCTGTCCTTATTCTCCTAAATAATTCTGAGTACTCTGCACTCACAAAAAATCAAAATCCAATTTCATGGCTGCCCCTAGGAAATATTGAGAATATACAAGAGGCTGTAACGAACTAAGGGAAGGAAGTGTCCGTTGAAAACTTCCAGCAATGTTTTCAGGAGAGGGAACAACATTTTAGGAGGCGTATAGCTTTCGAAGGAAAGTATTTGAAAAGAGATTAAATTGGTTTCTAATTAATCAGATAAAATCTTATTTACAATGACATTTCCTTCAAGTCCGGCCTTGTATATAATTATGTGGGCCAATATTTTACAATAAAGTTGATATTAAGAAGCCGATGTTGGTAAGAGTTTCAGGGTGTATTTCTATGCAATTCAGCTGATATTATCTAACTTTGTTAAAGAAAAAAATTGATAATTACTTGATTCGAGAATTTGTGATTTTTACGAGATTTGAGGTTTATTGTAAACAAACACGCCCCCATAAATATATTTTTCTGATATTAATATTTCAACTTCAGATATATAAAGATTGCCATAGGTGCTAATAAGATATAACCTCAATAAGTGATACAAAATATTAAGTTATTGAATGATGGAAGGATAATTTTGGTATTTTGAAAATGTTGAAATATCTCTCCAAAATCTGATAAGAAACTTTGGTAAAAGGACACAAAATGAGACCTGAGAAAAAGTATACACAGGGTGTAATGGTTGAACGGTCGTCTCAATTAGACAAAAACAAAAACAACATTCATATATCTCATTTCGTCAGATATATTTACCAAAATTACATGAAAATATCTTGAAATACTATAGATTATATTAATTCAAAGAATCGCTATAAGCTTCAATCCCAACCTCGAAACGACTTCGGAATCTATTGGAAGCCTTTCCGACGGTCTCATTGTTTTAATTGATTAATACTGCTGTTATCTTTGCCATCAACTTTGGTGTTGCACAGGGTTTGTAGGTCTCTTGCTCAACCGCTTGCCATGTATAATAATCAAGGGGGTTGCAATCTAGGAAATTAGGCAGCCAGATGTTAAGATTAATGTTATGGCAGAAATTTTCTGACATCCAAGACCGTGTTTTTCGGTTTGTGTGGCATGTCGTTGACTCCTATTTCCAGGTTGTTAGAACACAGGGTCTTTCAGCGGCCACCCGCTCGATTCAAAGACGCATTACCTCCATCAAGCATTTTATGTAGGCCTCTTTGATGAGTCTGACACCAAGTGGGAGGATTAATGGAGGTAAAACGTCAACGTTACTAGTAACCACTGCAAACATCATGATGTGGATTAGGTATCTGATATTCATTTATATGAATATGAATCTGTTTTCAGATTGACACCCAGCCTTCGTATTAGAGCTTCCAAGTTGAATGTTGACAGCACAACATACCGTTTCCAAATTTTTGAAGAAAAAATTGTGACATGGTCATGCTTTCCTCACAAACAGTACTCAACTGACTCTGAAACACATTCACGAAATCGATAATTTAAAATAGCAACTATTTATTTACCCATCACACTTGATATATATCATTATCATCATAATTACCAAGACGTGCTGAATGTATAGACTTGTTTGACTATTTCTTGGCCAACTCGGCTGGGGCAGTAGAATACACCGACTGCATCTCTGCAGAGGAGTAATACTCTCCCAACAAGTGTCCTGGATATGACACTAAATAATCTCATGGTAAGGTTCCAGTAATGCTAGAGTTTCGGGGAGTTACAAAAAACCTCCTTTATTGGTATCGCTCCCAGGTCCACTCTGGCCCGGAGTGGTAGCATCTGATAGGGTACTATCTATGGATCAAATAGAACTAAACTGTGTACTTAAGCTAAATTGAATTGTTTGAAATAGAACTGTTTATATATATATATATATATATATATATATATATATATATGAATTAGGTATTAAATAACCTACAATGGTTGATATGCCATAAAACCAAACCCAACTTTGACTCTCTCTAGCCATCTGTTCCTTTTGGCCATCGCTCTTGGAACGTCATGTACGCCCAAAGCTACTGAATGTAAGTGTAGGTTTTTGTTGATCGGTCAACTCTGAGTCTCCATGAGTACGAGTCTACAGGAGAACTTCGCTTATGACGTCTTGTTTACTTCTTCATCAGTGGCCAGCATCTTGCTCATCTTACTTGGATTATATGCTTTAAGGGACCCATTCTCTAGTTTAGTCAGTAGATCCATTAAATTTCATTAAAAGGAATGTAAGTCTTCGCGTTATTTTTTTCCTAGCTTACGTGTTTCTTTTACTAATAGTTACTTAAAGCTGACTAAATGGTTTGAAGATAAAGTGACCATACAGCTGCTGTATTTTGACCTTCGGCCCGGGTAAACATGCCATTCCAAAGATAGTGGAAGTGACACATCCCAATGGCCATTAATCGAAAGAAATTGCGCAGGTGAGCTCGGCTGATAATATGGGACAAGGTGAAGGTCCCACTATGCCGCTACAGAGTGATGCACCGGAAGAGAGTGACCTGTGAACTGCATGACAGTTATCTCCGTTTGATGACGATCAAAAATACCATTCCAAAGATTAAGTGGGCGATTGAGTGGACGTTGAACTATTATATAACTCAGTCAAGACAAGAAGTCAGACAGTTGGAGATTAGACGAGTTAGAAGTAAAGATGTGGTAGAGAAAGCCCGGCGGAGGGGGCCCTTGGGGCCCTGATGAGTTAAGGTCCAGAAAAGTTGCTGATAAGATTTGGTAGAGAAAGCTAGCAGAGTGGGCCTCTGGGCCGCCGGTTAATATTGAGAACATCGCTTAAAACAGGAAAACAACCATATGATCAGCTTTAAGTTAATATCAATAAGTTAAATACGCTAATTAGACAAAGAAATACATGAAGATCTATATTACTTTTAAAGAAATTTAATGGACCTTCTTACTGGATAAAAGAACGGGTCTTTCAGCAAAATTGTCAATCAACACGATACAGAAGACAATAGGCCGATCATGAGAGCAGCACCTGACAAAACAGTGGCTGTACAACCACCTGCCTCTCATCTTTCAAACCATTCAAGCAAAACGAATAAATAGTGTTGGGTACGACTTGATAAATAAAGGAAGAACCCTTAAGTGACATTCTCCTATGGACTTTTATACATGAACAGACCAGTGTTGGCCGACCAGCAAAGACTTACATACATCGACTCTGTGTGACCCCTCGATGCACTCTAGAGGACCTGCCAGAAGTAATGGACAATAGGTACGGATGGTAAGAGAGTCAAGGAACTCCGTGTTATCAACGCAACTTGATGATAATAATTGCATAAAATTCTTGGCGCCTTCACATTTGATGATGGCGTCAAGATAAACCCAGAGAATTATTATTAGTTTTTGGTGAAGATATTATTCGATCTGGAAAACTGACAAACAAGTATGTTTTAAGCTAAAGTTTATTTTCATGCCAGACAATGCTCCTTCACAATCAGCCAAGCTAATTATTACCAACCTTGTCAATAAAAAAGCTTCAAATGCAAATTAAAAATGATAATCAGTCTCTCCGGATATTAGTTTAAAAGAATTTGTGACTCGTTATTAAAGAACTGCACATAAGAACAGAAAACATTATTTAGTCAAAGAATGTGAATAAATTCAACAGACCTGATAGCCGAGATAGAACTTGGGCCCTTCATGGAAGTAATCCAGAAAAGTCTTCTGCAAAGCAATACAAACGGATGTATGTTCTGTTACAGCCCCATGATTAGAAGATTTAGCAAAATACATGAAAACTTATTCATTTATTCAAATTCGATGGGCCAAATTGCTGAGATAGAAGTTTGGCCCTCCCTGGAAATAATCACTAAAAGTCTGCAGGAAAGAAATGCAAACAGTTGCAAGTACTGATAAAGTTCACAAAATTAGAAAAGTTATCAAAACACATAAAAGATGAGTCCTTTTAATGAAATGAGATGAACAAGATTGCTGAGCAGAAGGCTTGGAAATAGTCTAACAGACACGACTTTGAACTTTTTTTTTATTTAGCAGTAAATAAACTAAAAACATGCCAGCATAAAACATGCCTTAAATCAACTAAATCAATTCAAATATTCTTTCTAAGCCATGATAAGAAAAATATTTCATCAATCCAGCATGTTTGGCTATTAAATAAAAATGTGCTAATTTCATAAAGTTGTTCTCACTACTTACAAAGTTTAGCTTAGTCTGGTACAAAGTTTGAGCGCTGAAACATTTTAGCGATAACGTTTTTTGACATTTAGGGTTCGTTTGCTTGGGTTATATTTTATGGAATACCAACCATTGTTTCTATTAAAAGCCAAATCTGGTTTTACATACACATTAAATATATATGATTTGCAAATTCCTTTTATTGATGAATTTAAACTGAGCCTTTTATACACAGGGAAAAAAGTTTTAAGTGTCTCTAACTAACACGAATATTTCTATTTACTATTAATCATTCAAGTATTGCTATCTAACACCTAATAATTCTTTTCAATATTGATTTGGTTGGAGAGGATTTTATGGCATATCAACCATAGTAGGTTAATGCCAAATCCTGTTGATATATATATATATATATATATATATATATATATATATATATATATCATCATCATCATGTCATGCTGGTAGCACGGATATCCCTGACCCTCTCTCGTCACTTTTCCCTATCGTTCATCGCCCTAGGCAGGTCTTTAGGACAAAAACCCGTATCCTCACATAGTTGCTGAATGTATGTTCGTGTTGGTCGTCCTGCTTTTGCACGGCCATGTGTGGGGGTCCATAAAAGTACATCACTTATGAGTTCATCCCTGCTTCTCCAGCAGTGTCCTGAATGTCTGGTTCGTCTAACCTGGATAGTTTTCGTGATAGGAGGCAGGTGGCCGTACAGTTGGTATCTTGCGGGGTGTTGCCGCCAGGACTTGTTCAAGATTGCTCGCAGCATTCTTGTGTAATTGCTGTCAAGCTTCTTCTCCAGCCGTTTTGTTAGAATCCATGTAGTGCATCCATATAGCAGTATCGATGCGACCGCTGCCTGGAAGAAACTGCGTTTCATTTTATCGGTTAGGTCTGATTTCCATATAATCGATAGCCTATTGATAGCTGTCCATGCTTTCGTTAACCTCGTGTCGATGTCCTTTTCAGTTGATGCGACGCTGCTTCCTAGGTAAGTGAATTTGTCTACTAGTTTAAGAGGGGTTCCGTCTAGAGTGGAGATGTCCCCCGTTTGATTATAGCACATATATTCCGTTTTGTGTGCATTGACATAGAGACCTATGCATGCGGCTGCTCGTTCCAAACTATGCAGTAGTGTTTCGGCTTGGTCGGTGTATTTGCCAGTATCGCTATGTCATCGGCGTAGTCGGCGTCGGTAATTGTTTTTGCGGGGTACCTTCTGCTGCTTTTCTTTGTCAGCTCGAAGCCATTCCCTCTGATTTTGTTAATCGATGTTCTAAGTACGTAGTCTAGGCAAATGATAAAGAGGTACGGAGCCAGCGTGTCCCCTTGTAATACTCCTGCTACAATGTCGAAGTATTCTGTGTCTCCATCTAGTGATCGTCCTTTTACTTTGGTGTTTGTATAGAGTATCGTTATTGCTGCTACAGTTTCTTTAGGTATGCCGTACGCTAGTAGGATTTGTTCCATCTTTCCTCTGTGAATGGAATTGAAGGCCTTGGTAAAGTCGACAAATATTAATGTCGCTTGTAGGTTTTTTGCCCGTACACCTTCAAGGATTCTACGGATGGTTAATATTTGTCAGGTCGTGGATCTATTTCTTCGGAAGCCATTTTGGTTTTTCCTATGTTGTCGATTTTGGGTTCTATGCGGTTTCGTAGTAGGGCATTGTAGATTTTGGCTGCTATGGATGTAAGTGTTATGCCTCATATATATATATATATGAATTGTAAACACATTTAGTAGATAACATTCTTACATGAGTCTGAGCTCTTTTTTACACACAGTAAATGATTTTAAATATACAACAGTCACAATTTAACATAAGTCATTTGTTCGCACACATTTTATTATATTTGACCCATAGAGAAAATCCAGTCAGGTTCTACCACTCCAGGTCAGAATAGACTTGGGGGCAATGGCAATGGAAGGTCATTCAACATTTAACAAATCTCCCAGCCTGGAACCTCACTATCTGTTATTTTGATATCCGGACACTCGTTGGGCGGATTTTACCCCTCTGCAGAGATGCAGTCAGTGTATTCTACTACCCCAGTCGACTGGGTGGTATTCAATAGTAATAATTTGTTTGCACACAGTGAATGAGTTTCAAATATTCAACACTGTTCATTCATAAGTACACAGTTAATTCGTTCCGGGTTTTGCTAACAATTCAAACATCTGTAATTTGTTTACACTCAGTTAAATGGTCTAACAGTTCCAGTTCAAACAATTCAATTTTTCATAAGCCATTTGTTTAAACTCAGTGCAAATGTTAAACCGTTTGATTTGGCCCCAATAAAGGACCCTATCAAGTGCTACAACTCCAGAGTGGACCTCAGAGAAATACCAGTGAAGGAGTACTCCACATTCTCCAAATCTCCTGCATTATTGGAGCCTCACCATCAGATTCCTTAGTATCGTATTCAGGACACTTTTTTGGGGGGTACCTTTTTGTAGAGATGCAGTCGGTGTATTCTACAGCCCCTGCCGACTGTGCTTCATCATTTAGGCATACATCAATGTACCTAAGTGCTTATGTTCCTTGGTCTTTTGAGCTATTGCTCACTGCTCGATATCCTGACGGCTCTGTCTGCTCACGAAGTAACTATTTCAACATGTTTCAACAATCTTGTTAGCCTCTGCAAAAATGCATCAAAATAAGATTAACCCTCTTTAGATAAAAGTTTAATCATTAAGACATTTTACATAACCGGACCCACGTAAAAAATAGATTTGAAAGCAAGCATCCGAAATAGATAAAAGAGATCTATGGTAAATAGGTATTTAGATAAATATGACTTTACTTTAAATAATGCTGCGGTCGATTTGATTTTTTTTTTTCCACACGAACGGGCCTCGATGCAAAGATGGTCAAATTGCATCGCAAATTTGTCTGGAAAAGGAAAATATGTCTACTTGGCGGTAATAATTTCCACGTGGGCCGTTTTATAAGTATTGCGGGAAAAATATAAACGATTTGTTGCATCGGTGATTCGTCATATTAAAGAAAGTACTGGATTAGAAAATGTCGAATTTCGAAACAGAACCTCTCTTTCACTTACAAAAAAAATTCTACCTTGATTATTTACCACTCACACACACATTAACAAATTTGTACAGAAAGCCACACAGTCACACCCAAATATATACATACACAGGCACAAATATACATAGAAAAGCCCACATTTTCACATACTAACATACATTGATTCACTGATGCTTTTATAGACGTATACATTCACTTGCATTTCAAACACAGAGCCAAAATTAACGTGTACTTGAATGTTGTGATGATTGACAGAAAAAAATTCTCTATTCCATAGATACAAATTAAGCAATAAGAGCCATAAATTGTTTATTCATTGTAAAGTTTGATTTGCAACAATCTATGACACACACATACACATACAACCGTCTCTCTCTCTCTCTCTCTCTCTCTCTCTCCCTCAGTATATATATATATATATATACCAGGGTAGGCTGAAAAGTTCATGGATTGTAAATTTCATATGGTGAGGTCATACCGGCTGTAGAAAATCTTTTACCAATGGGATCCAAGCACTGCAACAGAAATCGAACAGGAGAGTGACGTGGGACTATGATAAAAAATAAACCTCATTGGTTCACATTCCAAGAGTGTATTTAGATGAGCCTAATAACTTTTCACCTACCCTTTGTTTATATATATATATATATATATATATATATATATATCAGTCCTGAATATATATTAATTTGCATTCGGTGGTGAGGCTCCAGTTCTAGAGCTCTGTTTAGTCTGGTATACCCATTCATTGCCATTACTTCTAGGTTTACTCCGACTCGGAATGATCATACTAATAAGGATCCGATCTATTGGTCAAATAGATATTTTTTTATTATTTGATATGAACACCTGAAATCATATAACTGCGCAAATTACTTGTATGACGAAAAGTTATTGCAAACAATAGAATTCATAGATTGTATCGCTAGTTAAAACAATACACTTGCTTGAAAATTACATGAAATCATTTGTATTGGATAGAAATACTTGAAACCATTACACCGTGTGCGACTTATTTGTATTAAATAGGAATACTTGATACTAATCAACTATACGAAAACAAATAATTATTATAAAAAAATGTATCTAAAAAAAGGGTATCTTAATTTTTTTCACAGAGGACATTAGAAATATACGAGGGGCATACAATAAGTTTCCAGATGTTTTTCGTATGGGCATTTAAAATTATTGTAGACTCTTGAAAATTCAGTATGTTATTGCTATATATTTTATGAGATGACTGGCCAATATTTATGATTTCAGGTTCAAATGAACCGCGACAGCAGCAATTGGAATACACTCTATTAAAGCATGATTGTCACTGCTGGGGAATTTCAAAAATGCAATCTGGACGTGAGGACACTTTAGAAGAACGATATGCAATAAAATTCTGTTTTAAACTTGATAAATATGCCACAGAAACGTATGGAGCATCTTGGATGAACCGAGCATCAGTTTTTGGGTGTCATAAGAGATTCAAGAAAGGCAGGGAGTCTGTGAGGGATGATGAGAGGTGTGGGAGGAGTAAGGAAGTTAGAACACGAGCGTTGATTGGCCAAATAAAGAATTTCATGGAAAAGGACCGTCTTGTGTCTATAGAGATAATAAGTGCACAGTTTGATGTCAGTGTGGGAACTGTACACACAATTATTCGCGAGAAACTGACGATGCAGAAGATTTGCGCGAAGTTTGTCCCAAGGGTGCTCAGAGAAGATCAGAAAGAAAGACATTATCATTACAGCAGGGAGATGGTCGAGCTGATCAATTCAGATCCCGCAGTCCTTGACGCTCAAGTGACCAGCGATGAAAGCTGGATCTACCGCTATGACCCAGAGACCAAGAGACGGAGTTACCAGAGGAAGCATGCTGGCTCTCTCAGACCCAAGAAGACCAGACAGAGCAAATCCACCCACAAACTTTTGATGGTCCCTTTTTTTGATAATACAGGCATGATCTATAAGCACTGGGTTTCCACTGGACAGACATTCAACAAGGAATGCTATGTTGAGGTTTTAAGGGAGTTCAGGAAGAGATTCCGTCGGAAGAGGCCAGCACTCTTCAAATCGGGTCAGTGACATTTCCACCAGGACAATTCACTAGTCCACAACTCCATCCTTGTCACAGACTATTTGACTAAGATGGGCATCAAAACAGTTCCTTACCCTCCCTATAGTCAAGACCTTGCTCCCTGTGACTTTTGCTTCTTCCCTAAACTCAGAGGCTGTCGTTATAAGACAACTGAGGAGATGAAAGAGGCTGTCATTGACACGCTCACACAAGAGGACTTCCATGGGGCCTTCCAGAAGTACATTGCAGCCGGAGGATATTACTTTGAAGGAGACTAGAGTATCATGTGTGTACTATCAATGGAAGTGTCCATACGAAAAAAGTCTGGAAACATATTGTGTGCTCCTTGTAAATGGTTACGATTATTATCAAATATTCACGTTGATCTTTGGCATTAAATAAGTCATTATGAGTTGATATCCTGTTAAGCAAATAAATCAAACCATACCTTTCTCTTTCTCCTCTTTTCTTCTTCCTCTCTTTCTTCCTCCTCTCTCTCTTCTCTTTTCTTCTTTATCTTCCCTTTTACATGATTTACAAAAAAATCAATTCAGGATTAAATAACCCATAAATAGTTGATATACCGTTCGATAAAAACAAACTTCTGTCAGTGCGTTTCTTTGTCATTTTATATATATATATATATATATATATATATATATATATATATATGTGTGTGTGTGTGTGTGTGTGTGTGTGTGTGCATTCTTCTGATATAGCATAATGAGAACTTACGAAAAATATACGCAGACATGATAAGAATTTTAGAATCATATATATACACCATATGAAAGAAAAGCGTTTGAAAATTCCTCATATTTTTGTAATAATATTTATTTCATCAGAAATAATATATATATATATATATATATATATATGTGTGTGTGTGTGTGTGTGTGTGTGTGTGTGTGTTGAAGAGCGTATATTTATGCAGCAAGTTATAATTCAAGTAAGTTTTGTTAGAGACGATGGAACACTTCATTATTTTTTTTTTCATTTTTTTAAGTCTCGTTATTATTTTTCTTGAGTCAAAATCTAAGTTTTAAATGGATTGTCCCATATCTTCTGCCCAAGTGCTTTTGACCATACTTTTGCTCGTCCTCAGGGGTAGAGTAGTTTTGAGTTAATAGAGTTTTATAGTTTTAGTTGTTTGTAGAATTTTGTTTTGAAGTTGTCTGTTGGAACGTTTTCAGCGTTTTGTTTAAAAACATTTGGTTGAAATAAAAGGTTTACTAACAGAGTGATTTTCGTTATTAAAACTATCTAATATGTTGGTGCCCGTGTTAAATGCTATTTTATTTATGTTTGTTTTTTTCATGCTTCTAGGATTTGTAATGACGACCCAAACTACACTACCTCTGATGATGACCAAAAGTATGGTCGAAAGCACTTCGGCAGAAAATATGGGACAATTCCTTTACCATCCTGATCCCGAAACAAGAAAGTATCTTTCTTTTGTTTCTTTCTTATGTTTTCGTTTTCTTTTTTCCTCCGTCCCTTTTTTTCTTCTTCTTTAATTATTTATTGTTTCTTTTTTGTTTTGTTTTCTTTCAGTTCTTTCCTCTTTTATTTCTGTATTCTGTTAGTTTTTTCTTTATTTTTAATGTTTTTCTTGTGTTTCTTTCTTTTATTTCTTTTGCTTCATCCTTTTTTCTTTCTTATGAAAAATACTAAAAAAAAAGAGACAAAAGAAACAAAAAAACAATTTTGTTTCCTTTTTATTTCATTCATTTATTTTTCTCATGTTTCTTACTTTCTCTTATTTCCTTCCTTTATTTTTTATTTTGGTATTTTTTTTTATTTTCTTTCATCTTTGTTCATTTTTTGTGTTTCTTTATTTTGCTTCTTTTTTGTTTTTTTCTTTCGTTTTTGCTTTTTTCTTTCTTTTTTGATTTTTTTATTTCTTTCTAACGTTTTTTCTTATGCTTCTTTCCTTTGCTTCTTTCTTTTGTTTTTTGTTTCTCTATTTTTCCTATTCATTTTTATTTTCTTTCTTTTGTTTGTTTTTGTTTTTTATTATATTTTTATATTATGTTCTTTTTCCTTCGTTTCTTTCTTTTATTCCTTAATTTTCTTTCTCTCTTTTGTTTCTTTATTTTTTCAGTATCTAATTTCCTTTTTTGTTTCATTCTAACGTTTCTTTCTCGTGTTTCTTTCTTTTTTTATTTCTTTCTTTGGTTTCTTTCTTTTGTTTCATTTTTTATTCATTTGTTTTACTTCTTTCTTTTTTTTACTTGTGTTTCTTTATTTTGCTTCTTTTTTCTTTTATTTTGTGTTTTGTCTATTTCCTTTGTTTTCTTTATTTATTTTCTTACTTTTAGTCCGCTCTTTCTTTCTTTCTTTCTTTCTTTCTTTCTTTCTTATTTAGTTATTGATTGATTCATTTTAGTCCAAGATTTTTCTCTTCCTTTCTTCTTCTAATTCATGTTTTCTTTCTTTCTTTCTTTCTTTCTTTCTTTCTTTCTTCTAGTGCGCCATTCTTTCTTTTCCTTTTATTTTTCTTTCTTTTCTTCTTTCTTTATTTAATCTATGTTTTCTTTCTTTATTCTTTTGATCCTTGTTTGCTTGCTTGCTTACTTCTTTTAGTCTACGCTTTCTTTCTTTCTTTCGTTGATGCCTTTTTTCTTTCCTTCCTTCTTTCTTGATTTATTTTATTCTTTCTTTTTTCTTTCTGTCTTCTTTTAGTCTTTACTTTCTTGCTTTTCTTATTAGTGTATGCTTTCTTTCTTTCTTTCTTTCTTTTTTTGTGCTGTTCTTTCTTTCTTCTCGTCCATGCTTTCTTTCTATTTTCAGTGCAGATTTTCTTGCTTCCTTTCATTCTTTCTTCTTGTCCATCTTTCTTTCTTTCTTTCTTTCTTTCTTCCTTCCTTCCTTCCTTTCTTTCTTTTAGTCCATGTTCTTTTTCCTTCTTTTTTTGTTTACCTTTTTTTTATAAGTCCTAACTTTCTTTCTTTCTTTGTTCTAATTTTATTTTTCCTTTATTTTTTTCTTTCTGTTATTCTTTCTTTCTTTTTTTCAAGTTTTCTTCTTTTACTGATTTCTTTGTTCTCTATCTTTTCTTTTAGTCCACAGTTTCTTTCTTTCTTCCTTTCATTTTGTCCATGTTTCTTTCTTTCTTTCTTTTAATCAAGGATTTTTCTTTCTTTCTTCTAGTCCAGCCCTTCTTTCTTTATTTCATTTACTACATGCTTTTCTTTCTTTCTTTCTTTCTTTCTTTCTTTCTTTCTTGTCAATATTTTTTTTCTTTCTCGTTATGTATTTCTTCTTAAACTTTACTGAATACTTATAATTCACCCGATTTATTTTCACCTTTTTACCTCACGCCTCTATTCTCCCTACCCCTTTTTCTTTATTTCTTTTTCTTTGTAATCTTCTTCTTCCTTTATTTTTATACAAGCTTTTATTTTTCTTCTTTTCTTTTTTTGTCTTACCCTATCCATTCCTTTTTTGTCCGTTTACTCATTTGTTTCTGCTTCTGATCGTGTTTAGATAAAACGTTGCCCTTTAGTAAGAGAGACGGCTCAATTAACCGAGTCTTCATTCAACTTTTGTATTACTAATCATTCAACTTTCGCCCCCTTTACCCTCCAGCTCTCACGGTCAGCCAGTCCACAATCAACAATGATTACGCTATTAATGATAAGAGTCTATTGCCAACAACAATCCAAAATGTTTGATATGTGCCAAAGAATTTCTCACATTTTTACTTCAGCAATACGAATTTTCTTCCGTGATAGAAACTTTCACTGTCACTTAAATTTATTTGGACTTTTGATAACTTAAGACCCTTGAAGAGTGTTATCCATGGCATTTTGATCACATGTCACTAAAAATCCGGAATTACATTGGCTTCGTCAAAAGCTACGGATTCTCTTATATCACTCTCTCGCCATCCGTCCCAATCGTCTATGCATGTCTTTTACACTGCATCATATAAAGATGATATATGTACGTTTTTCCAGGTCAACCAACATTCGTGAGTCCTGCTCAACGGAAAACGTCACAAATTCGTCACTGTCTCTAACATGCCTCGATCGTTATACTTAGATGGTTTGTGAGATAGGCGGTAAGTGGCTGTACAACTGCTTTTTAGTGAGGAAGTGCTTCTAAGATTTATTCAAAATAGCACGCAGTATCCTTGCGTAGATCCTATCCAGATTTTTCTCCAAACACTTCGTTAGAGTCAAAATGGTGCGACTATACAGTAGTACTGGCATGGTCAGGGCTTGGAAGAATTCCCTCTTTATTTAATCAGAGAGATCTGATTTCCATATAACCAATAAACTAGCAATACTGCAATTATATGTGCCTCAGTCAGCAGGGGCAGCAGAATACACCAACTGGATCTGAGCAGAGGCTTAAGACCCCCTCCCCAACGAATGTCCAGATATGACACTAAACAATCTGATGGTGAGGCTCCAGTTATCCTGGAGCTTTTTGAATGCAGAGTACCCCTTTATTATAATCGCTGCCAGGTCCACTCTGGCCCGGAGTGGTAGCACCTGATAAGGTCCTATCAAATGATCAAATAGAACTAAACTGTGTACTCATGCTAAAATGAAATATTTGAAACAGAACTGTTTATTTGTATAAAAATAGATTTGGCATTAAATGACCTAAAATAGTTGATATTCCATAAAACAAAACAAAACTAAACCGAACCAAACAATGATATGTTACCGTAGATTCAACATGATTCTCTCGGGGAAAAAAGAGATGAAAACGTTTTTACTGACTCTTCAAAAGCCCACGAATAAATCTTTCTTTAAATAATCTCGTTGACAGATAAGTGTTTCTTTTTTTAGACAACTGCTGGAAAAGAGACGAGTTGATAAGTTCCGTATTATGTCTTAAGTGTAATAAATAAAACATGCATGGTCTCGAATCCGAGACTGAAAATAACAGTAAACTAGATGAAATCGGTCAACTAAAAGGTGACAGGGACTGGTCCCGAGTAGTGAAATTGACGGTAAGATTATGAATAAGTAGATGTTAGAATGATTTGGTTTGGTTTTATGGCATATCAAAGTTATTTAAAGCCAAAACCGGTATATTCATATACATTAGATATAGATGATTTTGTTTGGTTGGGTTTTATGTCTTATCAACCATTGTAGGTTATTTAATGCCAAATCCTCTTTATACATGTATAACAAACATATAGGATTTGGTTTGGTTTGGTTTTACGGCATATCAACCAATGTAGGTTATTTAATGCTAAATCCAGTTTATACATATATATAAGATTTATATGATTTGTAAACCAAAGTCAACAAATTTAAATGTTTCCAAGGATTGCTAACAATTCAATAACAATTCAATCAAACATGAAAAATTTGTTTATACACAGTTAAATGATCAAAAGGTTTTATTTCAAACAATTCATTTGAGCATAAGTCAAAGTTAAATGGTTCCAAGTATTGTTATGTATCACTAATATTAGTCATTTGTTTACACACAGTTAATTGATCAAACAGTTTTATTTCTAGCAACTCAATTTAGCATGTTATTTTTGCTCTCAGTGTAAATATTAAACAATTCTTTTTGACCAATAGATAGCACCCTCTCAGGTTTTAACACTCCGAGCCTGAGTAGACCTGGGAGTAATGACATTGAAAAGCTACTCCGCATTCCTCAAAGCTTCAACATTACTGGAGCCTTACCATCAGACTTTGTGGAGGTGCCCGTGGTGTAGTCGTTATCGCCGTAGGAAGTGAACACGGCGATACGAGTTCAAATCCTGGACGAGACTGATTGCATTTCACATAGCACTAATACCCTTGGGAAAGGTATGAATCCAATAATTCTCCCTCCAGCTATGGGTAAATAGTAGGACAGACTAGGTTCTTCAGCCATGGTTAGGCAACTTGTCTAGGAGAAGGAAAACTCTGAATTCAAACCTGTTAAACTCCGCTTAAAAATTGACCTTGTGTCATATCCTGCCCGAGCGGAGGGGTTGGTAAATAGTACCATCAGACTTTAACGTCATATACAAGAAAGTCGTTGTGGAGGGGGGTCTTACCCCTCTGCAGAGATGCAGTCGATGTATTCTATAGCCCCAGCCAACAAGGCTCAAATAGGTCTTAAGTAATTTTATTTTGTTCATCGCTAGCAGATGAAAATTTTACTTGTAGCTGCATACATGTTTTTATGTATATTGAAGCTTCTTTTTAGGAAGGAGAGATAATATCTTTCTTTTTGGTTCTTTCTTTTCTTACTTTTAGTCCACTCTTTCTTTCTTTCTTTCTTCTTTAACTCCACTCTTTTTTTTCCTTTCTTTCTTTTGGTCCACTCTTTCTTTCTTTCTTTCTTTCTTTTTTTCTTTCTTATTCATTTATTTTTGTCCACGTTTTTCTTTTCCTCTTTTCTTCTAATCCATGTTTTCTTTCCGTCTTTGTTTTCTTTCTTTCTATTTAGTATTTAATAGTTAACAGCGGTCCAGGATGATACCAGTGCTTCTATTTAGTAAGGAGTGAAAGAGTGAAGGATTCCAACTAACCTTTCATAGTCAAGAACTGTCCATGATGATATTGATACCTCTATTAAGGAAGGGGGAAAGATTCTAACTAGCATTTCATTGTTAACAACTGTCCATGATGGTACTGATGCTTCTCTTTAGGAAGGAGTGAAAAATTTTAATTATATATATTTATAATACAAATCGATTCTATGTATAGTGACACACACACAAACACAGATCTTTTACATGCACCTATTATATCCTCTTAGATTAAGGCTAACAAAACAGCTATTTTTCATGCATTAATCTTTACTTTCTCTCTTAAATCATTCAAGCTCTGACTCATATTATCCTTTCTTACAAGAGATTATTTTGTAACTTCTATTTATCAACAAGCTTTTCACTCAGCTTAAAGAATGATGGTAGGTTGTGTTTTATGGCATATCAACCTTTGTAGGATATTTAATGCCAAATTGTGTTTATATGTATATATATTCAACCTAAGATTACTAAACGAATACTTAGTTGGTAAAATTTTGGATGAGCAGGATTTTATTTTTGCCCTTGATTAAACGGTTTCAATTCGTCATATTTTTGGTACAACCTTGTCCTTTGCAAGGACAGAACCTCATCCATTTTGACGTTCTCGAATAGATCGAATAAACTATTCACTTTGAAAAATCGCTTTTTGATGAAAGCAAAAGCTCTACATTCTATGAGAATGTATCTAGGGAAGTGATCACTGCCGCAGAGATCGTTATGGACTTTCCACCCATAGTCCATATAGCTTACGGGATCGCATAAGCATAGATCAATGGCTGAGTAGGAGCCTGTAAGTAGGTTGAGGTAAGTACTGGATTTGTTATTTAGGATACAGAGGTTATTAGTACTGATGACTGCATTTTTGTTGTTTTTTGACAACCCCATACTGTGCTGTGGAAGTTTAGGTCACCCGACAATAATACAGGTTTAGGTATTTGTATAATTAGTTTGTTTATTTTGGTGTCCCTTATGGGGTCGTGAGATGGGATGTAGATGTTGCAGATGTTTATTGGTTTATGTAAGGTTGCCTTGACAGCGATTGCTTGAAGTTCGGTGTCTATGTGAATTTGGTGTAGAGGTATGTCATTCCTATTTAGGATCGAGACACCTCCGGAAGCTCTGTTTCCATCGTTCTTAAAGTAATTGTACAATGTGTAGTTTTTGAATTTTATTGTATTCGATTCTTTCAGGAATGTTTTTTGTTGGCAAACTATTTCAGGGTTGTGACTGATCAAAAGCTGTTGGTGTTCATTATAATTGACCCGGATTCCTCTGTAGTTCCACTGTATGAGAGTTGGGTTGCGTGTTTTATTTGAGTTGTTGGAGTTTATTATGGTGGATTGGGGTTATTTTTTCTGTTGGTTTTAAGTACTATTTGCCTCTTCTGTTTCCATTCTTTCTAGACAGTTAAATCTATTCTTGGTCTCCATGGTTTGATTTGGGAGAGTTGACACTTTCAGTCGTTCCCATCCAGTTGATGGTGGGGAAGGATCCATTTTAGATCGGGGTTTGGGTTATCTAATTTAGATAAAGGTGGTCGGATTGGCAATCTGAGAGAATTAAGTTTAGTCAGTTATTTTCTTTTTGGGGGAAGTAGTTTGTGCTTGAGTAGAAGGACGTGTTTGTTTGTTTGTTTGTTGGTGATTTTACTTTGTTCTGTTTTTTTTTTTCACTGGCTTTTTTATTTTTATTGGCTGGTTTTGGTTGGGTTTGAAGTTCAGCCGAGTGCTGGTTCTTTAGCTGTTCCTTGAATTTTGGACAATTGTCGGTTCCAACTGGAACAATTTCTCCTCGAGAGCTCTATATCAGTTATCTTGATTGATTGTATCCACCCTCCGTGCCACAGAGGCGAAGTTGTTTTCGCCCATGTAGGTACCTACTATTTTCTTTGCTTCCAGGAAAGACACATTCCTCGAGTATTTCACCTCAAGTGTCTCTTTTTCTTTTTTGTAGACTTCACAAGATCTTGCGTAGGCCTGGTGATTTTGTCGGCAGTTCACACATCTCCTTTCCTTCGAGCAATTTTCGTCCATATAATCCTGGTTATTTTCCCTGCATTTGGCCCATGTGTGTCGTCCTCTACAGGATTCCCTGTGTTGTCCATACCTTTGGCATTTGAAGCACCTCAGTGGAGCCGGCACGTACTGTTTGACCCTCTGTACACAATAGCCTATCTTCACCTCCTTGCGAATGTGGGGTTGATTGAATGTCAGGATGTAGGTGTTGGTTTCTATTTTTACTTCTTTTCTAATCATTATTCTTTTTATGTTTGTTACCCCCTGTTTTCCTAGGGTTGCCGATATCTCCACTTCTGTTGCCAGAACTAACTCCCTACTCCTAATAACTCCCTTGGAAGTGTTGAGTTCTCATGCAGTT
Organism: Sepioteuthis lessoniana; assembly: GCA_963585895.1. NCBI lineage: Eukaryota > Metazoa > Mollusca > Cephalopoda > Myopsida > Loliginidae > Sepioteuthis > Sepioteuthis lessoniana. Next base: position 45,213,286 of record OY757926.1, on the reverse strand, counting down.
AGGCCTTGCACTTAGTTGTATGGAAGATTTTCTTTTTTAATATACTTTCTGCCTGCCTCCGGCTCTCCACATCGACAAGCAAGTTTCCGTTTTTGATTTTCTTCACGCTTTTCGGTGTAGCCCTTGTTGAAATAAACTTTTCTCCAAAGAAAGATGAGAATTTGGCTTGGCAGACCTCCTCCAAAGATTCAATCACAATGAATCTTGGGAAATCTGCTGCCTCACTCTCCGAATCTGATAGGTTTCGTTTGGTTTTTTTATTAGAAGACGCCATAGTTGGTGTATATTTTTCGCTGGCCTAGTGCTCCGCCACCCACTTCAGAGTCTAACTTGTATTGGGAATGAACCAAGGGGGAAACTCATTCACCTTAGTTGAGACTGGGATACACGACCAGTATACTCGAGCTGAGAGCAGGTTTTCCTGCCGTTGCTAATTTCAGGTTCTCAGCACTGGTCAAATTCCTATCCCCTCAACGCAATTGACCCTTAGCCACCACCTTCTAGAAACTAAAACATAAGGGTTGGGAATATGCTGTGAATGCAGATTTAAAAGTACAGTCGAGATAAAACATATTGCGGCTAGAGCTTAACATAACCAGTCGATTAATCGGATTGGGCCTATTCAATCGCCCGTCAGACCATGTAAGGGCCAAAGTGGTGTGTTGCAAGTCATTGACCACTGGATCAATGAATGCTCAATCACCAAGATCCCGTCCTAGCGCCTTACGTGTCGCCACTCACGGCCAACAGGTGGCCCCATTGTGGAGTCTTACCCCTCTGCAAAGGCGCAGTCAGCGTATTCTACAGCCCCAGCCGACAAGGCGACAATTTAAAGAAATAGTATCATTAAGTTGTTGATCGGAATTTTATTTACTCATTTACACGTTTGTCCTATACAGATGTTTTGCTGTCCTCGAAATTTGCTTTCAAAATAGCTGACTCTTTACAAAAGTCTCCAACACCCATATGACCATATCTCACTCTTACTGCGAGGTTTTTTGCAGTTAATTCTTTGTTGTCGGTCACACAGCCGGACACTAAGTTCATTTGTAACGTTATTGTATCATATTGAATGTTTATAATAATAAAACAACAACACGTTAATTAATTTTGACTGCATACAATTTCCTAGCAATCATCAAAGCACAAGAGAGAGAAACAGGCAGAAAGGCCTACTGTTGTACAGGTATACGGTGAAGGTCAAATAACCGACCGAAATCTGCTGCGCCCTGAAGGGCCTGAAACCAACTGAGAGGCGGTCTCCACTCGACTCAACTCAACAGCTGTTTCTGAATGCAAATTTTTTTCTTTTATTATCTATTAATTATCCCATTCAGCTAATGTTATGAATACACGTCATCTCTTAAATATTACATCATCCGATCATAAATAATCACACGTGTCTTAAACTTTCATTATGTTCTTATTTAATTTCCATCAAACTTACGAAATGACATGAATCCATTTTATTTACATTTAAGTTTCCGGAGCCCACAACGTTATTTTGACAGGAGTTGATATCTTGGTCGACACCAAGGTAGGTGAATGACTTTTCCAATTTGGCTAAAATTTCTACTGAAAGATTTCTAACCAATCTCTAATCTTACCGAAATAAGCAATAGAATAATTAATATAATTAACTATCAATAAGACAATTGATATGATTAATTACCACCCTATTCATTTCACTCACTTGTGTGAATAAGCAGTCATTTCATTACAGAATTTTGACACTTTAAATTTAAAATTAAAGAGTGGCTGAATAAAATTCTATTTGTAAAAAAAAAATAAAATTGAAACACTGTCCAATTGCTTCGATAAGTAAGAAACGATTAGATATTCTGAAATTAAGTTTAAATGTATTTTTTAGGAAACAATAACTCTTACCTACCGAGGTGTGTAGCATGATGGTTATCGCCAGCGGAAATAGAAACATCCTGTATCAACTATCACACGTCTCTGTGTAGGAGTCTATAAGAGAATGTTATTTATTTGTTTCTCCAGCAGGTCGGCTGCCTGTTTTTTCGTCTAACTTGAAGGGTTTGTCAGATAGGAGGCAGTTAAGTATTGCTGCCAGGATTTGTTCAAGACAGCAGGAAGTATTCTTGGATGGTTCCCATCGAGCTTTTTCTGAACGCATTTTCTTAGAATCGATCTGGTGAATTCATAGATTGAAAAATAACACGCTAAATTGACAGACTAATCCATAAGAAATCGATAATAAAATCCATCAAATTTCATCATCTACGCAATCGTAATGAGAGAGGAAGAGAAGAGGAAAAGAAGTATGAGTGAAGGAAGAGGACTGGAGAGGGAGGACTGGAGGGGGAACAGCAGAGTGGGGGGCGTAGGAAGGGGACGGACGTCTTAGAATAGTTTGACTAACGAGAGGAAACTAGTTTTCGTTCTCCTCGACCGGTTGTCATACCTTGCTATTTACCCATAGTTGTGAGGATAATAGATGGATTGTGACGCTGCAAAGGTGATTATCTCAGGACGAGAGTCCATTTTCTGCGCATGTGACGTCAAGGGCAGTCTGGCACTTGACCCTCCACAAAATAAGTCCCAGTCAAGACTCCTATTTCGGGCATATGGTAAACCGGCAAATAATGTGGAGGTTAATTTGGGGCTAGACATATCTCAGACGTTGGTAAGGGGGTACCAATTCACTTTCACATACACCACTAAGTCCTTTGTCTTCCTACCCCCTCAGATAACGGAAAAATCGGACTTCGAATAGGATGTTAGGTGGTCTGAGGAGAAAATATTAACTGAAGTCAAATTTCCCAAATTACTTCAGGTGGCAATAAGACGTGGAGCGAGAATTAATGAAAACATTACGAAACTGAAACAGATATGAGCAAAAGAAGACGACTCGATACAAGAAACAACACAACCAATAGACTTCAACACAAGGGAGCATTTAAAATATAACAAAGTTTTCATAGGCGATGACCAACAAATAATGATAAGATTTACGAAACAGTTCCTTTTTCTTTTCTCTTTACCTTTTAAAATACCGGAAATATTAAGCCAACAGGAAGTATCAAACATAAATGTCTCTTAACAGTCCTTTTCTTCTTTCTCCTTTTTCCTTTCTTTTTTATTCTTTTACTTGAGAAAATGTCTAAGTCTCCGGATTGAAGCAAGTAACAATATTCATTCACTAATTTACTATTGATGAAACAGAATCTTTTCAATTTCTCTCTTTCTTTTTTTGAATACATATAACTTCCCAACATTTAGGAATTTGTAGAAGGAAAACAATTTAAGTTTTACTTATCTTAGACGAGTTTCAATGTTCAGATTTCTTTCTCTCTTTTTACGGACGAGTGACCTTCCCGGAGTCAGCTGAGGTCAGTGTCTTTTTCTGCTGACTTCTGTCTTAAGACTGAAGATTCTTTTCCAAATTTCTCTTACAGAAAAATGGCTTTTTAGCGCTAAGGGCCTATGGGCCAATCATTTGACATTTTCCTTCTTCCACTATTCCATCCGGTCGCGATACCCGAGTTACCTGGATTCCTTTCTTTGTTCAACAGACTGCAGGTCATAGGGTGCAGTGAGCTGACCTCCATTCATATATCATTTTAACGGTCAGTCTTAGTGCCTGTTGATTCCAACACAGAAGGGTAGGAGAATTGACCTCCCCTTCCCACTCTCTGTAGCATACCATGTCACAGGATTCATGCTTTTCTAATGGGTATTAGCGTTATTTAAAATGCAAAGTCTCCTTTTCGTTTCCAGTGATGTTATATGTTAAATTATGAGCGATTCTATCAACTATGAATTATTCTTAATGATCTACGCTGTAATCATTTTAAATGGCAACCAACTCATTCATTTTAAAATTTACATCTATTCGAATTGCGAAACTGTCATTCAGCTACAGGATTGCATATGTTGATTGAAATTGTATCTTTGAAAATCCAAATGGCCATTTTTTGACAAAATAATCATGGACATGAAATCAAATCAATAAAATATAATAAAATGTTGTCCATAAAACAAAATTTGTGTTTAGCAGACCATGAATTCAACAGATGCAAAATCTTCCATGATAGAAATAATCGATTACAACAACATCGGTCAGGGTTACATAATCGATCAAGGAGATTGAAAAGGTTAACTCTCATTGCTATTTGAAAGAGTTGCCAAAATAATAAGTTTGTTATGATGCTTGGTTGCTCAAAATTTATCATAGCCTCTGCAGTCTTGACAAAATAAAAATCAGATTTTATATTTGTGTTTGTTCTAAATGTCATATATTAATCACCCAAATTGACAATATACTGAAGATAGCTATGGAATACTAATCAGAATCAATCACTCCTCTCTAATCTTGGATCGCTATTGACTAATAAATGTGGCAAAGAGACCCCCCAGGTGGACTTATTAACGGTTCTAAGGGATTGGAATGAATTCATTAATTAAATGGATAGAAGGATAATTTTAGAAATTAGTTTGTTTTTTGGTTTTTATACAGAGAACAGGAAAAGGAATTCCTCTTTTTTTTTTTTTTTTTTCATTCTTATCTTGTTTTATCTTTTTCTTCCTTTTGAATAGCGTTTCTGGAGTTGAGTTTTTAGTAAGTAAGGTGATGGTTCGGGGTCGTGGAGAGATGGGTTCGTTGATTAAATCCTATGATAAATGGTGAATAGGATGTTAGGTGGTCTGAGGACGAAATCCAGACCCAAGGTCCGAGACAAGATAAATGGATTTTTCCGACTCAAGTCTGGGCGAAACTCAGCGGGGAATCCAAATTCATTTTTATTACCACTTGAGAAACAGCCAGTTTTAAAGATTATACGAAATACGGGGTGGCTCAGGCAATTTACATATCATTATTCAAGGGCCTAGCCAAAAATTGTCGATACTCCACCCTACTCCATAGAAGCAGTTGGCAAAAAGATTCAAGGCAGAGTGCGCAGAGTTCAGTCGAGAGTTCAGCTCAAAGCCGTGGTTAGAGAAAGACAGACATTTTGAACGGTCAGACGGAAACGCCGAAGCTGCGAAAAACGATTTGTTGAATCTGGCTGGTCCGATCAGAACCAAGAGATGGAAATAGAAACTTTGCGAATCCAGGTAATTTTGTCAACAAATCCAAGAAAACAAACCTCTAAGTAAAAGTAAACAAGGATCTGTACTTGTCCCCCTTACACTGTCTGGGTGTATCAGGTTCCTTCTTTGTTCTCTCTCTGTCACTTTCTAACTGAGCGAGTAAATCTCGTGTGGCCTTTTCTTTTGTACTCTACGCATTTATGTAATTTCTTCTATGGCGAGATAAAGACAATAGCCTTAAAAAGTTTAAGTTATACAAGAATCGAAAGTGTTGACTTGTCTCTTTTTGTGTTCATAAACAGCGATTTTCCTTTGTGCGTAGATCCCAGCCAAATCGACTCACACAGTTGAACCGATCTGGGGAGACTAGAACACCGCTGTTCGGATCAATAAATTCACAACGTGGCAAATAGTGGTGTTTCCCTCAGCTCAACAGAGGGGGCCGTGTCATTTGATTTCGGCGAAAATTGTCAGAGTAAACAAGACATACCGGCCAGCGGCTGGATTCTACGTCAGATAAATGCTTATTAGAATCTTTCATTACTTCCTAAATATAGCCCAGTCTCTGCAGAGAGGTAAGACCCCTCCCAACGAGTGTCCATATGGCACTAAACAATCTTATGGTCATGCTCCGGTAATGCTAGAGCTTTGAGAAATGCAGAGTACTCCTTCATTGCCATCGCTTCCAGGTCTACTCAAGCCAGGATACGGTCCTGCCTACGGGTCAAATAGAACTGTTTGACATTTAAACTGTCTAAACAAATGACTTACGCTAAGCTGAATTGTTTGAAATAGAATTGTTTGATCATTTAACTGTGTTCAAACAAATGACTGACGTTTAATTGAATTGTTAGTGATACGTAATAAAATTTTGAACCATTTTACTGAGTCCAAAAGAAAGCGCTTATACTCATTTAAAAACGTTATCAACAAAATGTGTTTGCAAATCCTACATATTTAATATATATGTATAAAGATGATTTGGCATTAAATAACCGACAATGTTGGATATGCCATAAAACCAAACTAAACCTTCCAAAATAGAAGCATCAATATCATCATGGACCGCTGTTACTTATTAAATGCGAATCAGAATCCTTCACCCTTTCCTGAATAGAAGCATCAGTTTCATCATTGATAGCTGTTAAGTATGAAATGTGCATAAGAATCCTTCACTCTTTTCTAAATAGAAGTGACAGTATCATCATGGACTGCTATAAACTATGAAATACTAATCAAAATCTATCACTCCTTCCAAAGTCGAAGCATCAATATAATAATGGACCACTATTAAGAAAGAAATGTTAATTTGAATCGATATTGCTTCCTAAATCGAAGCATTAATATCATCATGGACAGCTATTATCAAAGTGGAATCTAGTGGGTTAATAGTTTTTATAGTATTTTATAAAGATTCTCATTATAATCGTGGATGTGCGTATTTACCCGACCCCTCTGCAAATGTTCAAGATATAACACAAGGTCAAATAATTGAAAAATGTATATATATATTTATCTTTGTATTTGTAAATTCTTCATGATATTAGTCATGGTAAATCGATATATTTTGTGAGTGTAAAACATCTTTTATATGAGTGTCACTATGTAGAGGGAAAATAGAGTCATGTGTTAGCATATACAGGGCTGCAAATGAAATTTTCTTATGCAAGGAAAGATGAATAGTAGTACGAATATTTTAATACAATATATATTCTAAACAAATATATTAGGTCAATTAAAGATAATTTAGCAATGTTGAAATTTAATGCATTCCTAAGGAAAAGAATTAGATTTTCACACAAAAGATATAAAATCGGAGGGTATGAAAGGAGTACAGGTAATTCCATACTTACTGAAGAAATATTTATTTCTTCTCCTTTTTCAGAGGATTGAGATTAGCTCGAAATTAAATAAAAAAAGGTTTATGATTTATCAATGTGTTTAATTAGTTAAGTAATGTATTTTCAACGATCCAAGAAGAAAAATATTTAAATTATTTTGGGCTTTGATCTTTTCAAATTTTTTGAGGCAAGTTAAATGCTGGCAACAAAGAATTCTAGAAGTAATTATAAATCTACCGTTTACACGCTGATTGGTAAACAAATGCAACATTTTAGATGCAAACATTTCAGTTTCTCTAGCCTATTTTTCACAAAAATGAACACTATTTGCGTATGGAAATCGATGAATGTCCTATATATATATATATATATATATACATGGGGTTGGTTGGAATGTTTCTCTGTTTAATGGTATATCAACCTTTGTGATTTATTCAATGCCAAAGCCATCCTTTTAGAACTGCAGTGATACTCTTTAACCGATTGCTGGAGGAATAAGCGGGTTCATATATTTCCCAAGGTTATTAGTCCGAAAGTGATTGTAATTCCATGAGTTTGAATAAGCTTAATATGATTTCGTGATCAAATACGTAAACCTCTACGCCACGTGGACTCCATATATATATATATATATATATATATATATATATATATATATATATTGAGCACACTTTTCTATATCAGATAGATATATCATGAAAACGTTTAGGAATATGTTAATAAATATATTGATATTACATGCATTAACTCAAAATACTTTTATCACCGGCAGAATCTCTATGAATTCCTTCCACTACATGTTTCTCAACAAACCCAAATTGGAAAGGCAAACCAACTGAATCATTCCAGAACTTTCAGTTGAGGATGCTGATTTCCTTTTTCCACAAGATGGCGCACCACCTCACTGGCCTTTCGATGTCTGTAAATTTCTCAACAAGTTCATGACAAAAAAATGGATTGATCACTGCGGATAAAATGATGAAGGAAGACTTTAGTATTAAATTGTTGCTTTTTAACCTTTGACAGAGCGGTCAATCAGGGATATCTGGGATAGGATGTTCCAGCTGTGTAAACAAAGATATTACCGGAAACAAGCAGCACGACAAACTGAACACGTAGACTTTACGAAATTATTTGTTCATATGTACCCACGGTCAGTCACAGAGTCACGGTCGGTCAATCACGGCAGTCGCGGTCAGTCAGTTAGAATCACACCCTTATCAGGACAGAAGCCGCATTAGGTGTCACACACGGTGTGGCCAAGTGGTTTCTCGTGGAACCCGGTTAAGAACCTCTCGTCCAGGAAGCAAAAACGTAAAGCCTTGAATATGAAATCACCACGTGACTTAAGGTAGGGGTCAAATAGCACTCCTCTGTCAGTCTGTGTCTACGTATCTTTGTCTCTGTCTCTTCAACTTACAGAATTTCGAGCCTTTCAAGTTATAAAGAGAGAAATATGTTCTTTTATAAAAGAAACGTATCATTCATTTTTCATTGGTATATAACGAAATAACCCATGGAAGTTGACATGCCATTAAAAATACAAAGCTTACTAAATAGATTTATTTATGAATATAATCGTGAATTGTTGATCTCAGAATTTTAGACAACCGTTGGAAATATAATTATATGAATAATAAAGGGGAACAGTCAAAAATTCTTACTCGTCATCAAGATTCTAGTTGGAAAATTGTGTATATTACTGTAAAAAATTCTTCGGAAAACATCAGACAACGATTATGAAGACAGAAAGTCTAACAACGTATGGAATAATGAAAAGTGATAATCTCAGAACCTCGGACAATACTAATGAAGATACTAGTTCTAACGATATATCGAATAAAGAAATAGATAATCTTCGAACAATAAATATGAAAATACTTGTTTTAACGATGTGCAAAGTAATGAAATGTGATTATCTCAGAACTTTCGGACAATAGTTATGAAAATACTAGTTTTAACGATGTGTGGAATAATGAAATGAGATAACCTCAGAACTTTGGACACTACTTATGAAGACATTATTTCTAACGATGTGTGGAATAATGAAAGGAGATAATGTCAGAACTTTGGACAATACTTATGAAAACTCTGTTTCTACCGATATGTGGAATAATGAAAAGTTATTATCTCAAAACATTTTACTTTTGATTCTTTTCGTATGTCAACAATCGCTGTTATTTAGATGTTTTCCATTTTGATAAATTTAGTTACTAAAAGATAATGAGCATTTTACGTTCATCGAAATTTCTTCAAATCATCTGTCTTCTGTCAAGTAATTAATTCACATCACCTATACCCCTATACGGTAATAAAATTTTACGTCTGCACTCACAAGTCATGAACGATCCCTGAGCATCACTTCGCTAAGGGTTCTACGGCTAAATAACAAGCCATATTTATGGGTGACTTCACTCCATGCGGACACATTAATTGATATCCAGCAACGAAATAAACGCTGCTACCGACCGAAAACGATAATTATCTGTTAATAATGACTTCGTCTTGCAAAGAATTGGACATCCAATGCTGTCGTCTTTTAAAGAAAGGGCTGAAGAATGTCGGTTTTGGGTCATTGGTCACCGCCCAGGGAGTGGACGATAGAAGGCAGGATCGGTGAAAAATGAGAAGCTCGTCAGTTGGAAGAATTGTGTTACCCCGGGAAATGGCTATTTGGGTGTGAAGGTGATTGTTCCTAATCAATAATAAAAACAAAAATTTAAATAAATAAAAAAGATAACTGCTTATCAAAATAAGGGGTTCACATCTTTATTTTCCTTATTAAAATATAATTCAGGGATACAATGTTCTTCTCAGTCCACTACAGGATTCAGGCGTTTGTGACTCAAGACTCTGTTTGCATTACACATCACGCTAATACATCTGGGGAAGGAATGAATCCTATTATTCTCTCCACAAATATATTCAAATACTATGGTAGACAAGGCTCCTTAGGTTTACCCAGGAAACCGGTCTTGGAGAAGGTAAACTGTTAATAGAGACAAACAGAGCGCCACTTAAAAATTGACCTTGTGTTGCATCCAAGTCATTGGGGAGGGTTTGAGTAAACGAATACAGGATTCAAACTGACCAAAATCCCGGTAAAACATACCGGAAGTGCGTATGGAGTAATGGATATCATCACAGGAAATGGACTCGGCGACCTGATTTCAAAACCTGGATTAGGCTGTTTGCATTTCACATAGCATTGAAAAGCATGAATCCAACTATTTCTCCTCCAGCTATGGGTAAAATAGTTGGGCCGACTGGGCTCTTTAGCCTTGGAATTGAAACAGGTATAGAAGAAAAACTCAAGATTCAAAACTGTTAAGATCCACATTAAAAATTGACTTTGTGTCGTTTCCTGCTCGAGAGGAGAGGATTAGTACATATTGGCATTTACGCTGAATCATGGCGTGTTGCCTTCCCCACTCACAAACTTACAGACATGCACTGGCGACAGATCTTACTATGCTAACTGGATTTTCTGCGGAGGAATAAGATAACCCCAAAAGAGTCGTGGCCAGGGTATGACACTAAACTGAAACTGTGGTTGATACTCTAGTTATGGAGATCTAGTGATGTTGGAGTATTCCTTCATTACCATTACTCCGAGGTCCACTCCAATCTGAAATGGTAATACCTGTTAGCGGACCATCTATGGGTCAACTAGATCTTTTAAATTTTTTCGTATTATATAGAACCGGGTGCGAAAAAAACTCGTAAGAAACATCTACATAAAACATGTAAATGAAGATACAATGAACGTGATTACCTACCTATTAAGTATAGAATAACCCTACACTCATTGACGTGCCGTTAAAATCAATCAATCAATTTTGTGGATTAAACTGTCGGGAGATATATTCTCTCTCTTAGTCAATAACTTCTCTCGTTATTCCCTGAGTAAAACACAATTCTCCATTTTTTTTCTCCCAACACAACACCAATTGAGAGTAGAGGAAGTCCCTGCGGGGTGAGTGCTTATATTTTCGGATGCGACGTTGTAGTAAGCGAGTTCAAACTCCAGTCACGATCTTACCTTCACTTTCGAACTAATACCCTTGAAAAAGGCATGAACTACCTTATTTCCCCAAACTACGGGTTAAAAAGTACTGCAACTGTTCTTCTACAAAAATGGCGTTGGAATTAAATAACCCACAAATTTTGATAAGCCATTAAACAAAGAAACTGAACCGAGCAAACTGTGAGTACACTGTGAATTCATTCAAGTGTCTGCTCATAATCTTGTCCGGGTAATCTTGACCAGATAAACTTGACCGGAGAACCGTGTCCAGATAACTTTGTCCGGATTAACAAAGACACCAGGTTTCCATACACGTACAAACACGCATATATATGCAAGGGTTGGACAAAATAATGGAAACACCTAAAATCATGATTTTGAAACTCTTATAAAACGGTCAAACGTTTGTCACTTTTATATTTTTTGATTTATCAACAATTTTTCTCGTCTGATTTTACAAAAAATTTTTATTAAAGGGGTCAAATTGTCGGGGCTTGTATGGCAGGCGCTAATGTAACAAAATCCGCTGAATTATTTGGAGTAGCAAGGAGTACTGTCTCGAAAGTAATGATAGCATTTGAAAAAGAAGCAAAACTCTGGAAGAAAGCAAAAGCTGTCTGATAGAGACCGTTGGACTCTTACGTGGATTGTTAGGAAGGATACATGCATAAAGTTTCGAAAATTACAGCAGAGCTTAATGACCACCATCATCTTCATCATCATGTCGTGCCACAAGCACGGATATCCTTGATCCTCTCTCGCCACTTCTCCCTATCGTTCATCGCCTCTGGCAGGTCTTCAGGGCTGCATCCCGTATCCTCACGTAGCTGCTGGATGCATGTTCGAGCTGGTCGTCCTGCTTTTGCTCGGCCATATGTGGGGGTCCATAGGAGTACATCACTTATGAGCTCGTCCCTGCTTCTCCAGCAGTGACCTGCATGTCTGGTTCGTCTAACTTGGATAGTTTTCGTGATGGGAGGCAGGTGGCCGTATAGTTGGCGGCCTGTGGGGTCTTGGCTCCAGGACATGTTCAATATTGCTCGCAACATTCTTGTGTAATTGCCGTCTAGCTTCTTCTTCAGCCGTTTAGTTAGCGTCCAAGTCGTGCATCCATACAGTAGTATCGATACGACCGTTGCTTGGAAGAAACTGCGCTTCATTTCATCGGTCAGGTCTGGTTTCCAGATGATGAATAGCCTATAGATAGCTGTCCATGCCTTCGTTAGCCGCGTGTCGATGTCCTTTTCTGTTGATGATACGCTGCTTCCTAGGTAGGTGAATTTGCCTACGAGTTTAAGAGGGGTTCCATCTTGTGTGTTGATGTCGCCTGTTTGATTATAGCACATATATTCCTGTTTTGTATGCATTGACATGGAGGCCAATGCCTGCGGCGGCTCGTTCCAAACTATGCAGTAATGTTTCGGCTTGGTTGGGTGTATTTGCCAGTATCGCCATGTCATCGGCGTAGTCGGCGTCGGTAATTGTTTTTGCGAGGTGCCTTCTTCTTTTCTTTGTCAGCTCGAAGCCATTTTCTCTGATTTTATCAATCGATGTTCTAAGCACGTAATCTAGACAGATGATAAAGAGGTATGGGGCTAGCGTGCCTCCTTGTAGTACTCCTGATACAATATCGAAGTATTCTGTGTCTCTATCTGGTGATCGTACTTTCACTTTGGTGTTTCTATAGCGAATCGTTACTGCTGCTACGGTTTCTTTAGGTAGGCTGTATGCTAGTACGATTTGTTCCATCTCTCCTCTGTGAGGGGATTCGAAGGCCATGGTAAAGTTGACAAATAGTAATGTCGCTTGTAGGTTTTTTGCCCGTACGCCCTCTAGGATTCTACAGATGGTTAATATTTGTGAGGTCGTGGATCTATTTCTTCGGAATCCATTTTGGTTTTTCCAAAGGATGTTGTCTATTTTGGGTTCTATCCGGTTTCGTAGTAGAGCATTGTAAATTTTGGCTGCTATTGATGTAAGTGTTATACCTCGGTAGTTCTTGGCTAATCTGAGGTCACCCTTTTTAGGGAAGGGGAGGATGCATCCCATCATCCATCTGTCAATCGTATTTTGATTATAGACTGCGTTGCAGTGTCGAAGTAGTATGTCATTAAATTGTCTGGTCTTCCATACTTCTGGGGAAATCTCGTCCAGCCCTGCAGCTTTCCTATTTTTAATTTTTCTAAGAACCAAGTCGAGTTCTTCTTGAATGAACGGTCCTACTTTAATGTCCAATTGCTTACTAATTATTCTGGTGATTGGTTCATGCGTTACTTTCGGTGGTTTTCCTAGTAGGTTTTCGAAATGCTGTTTTCACAGTTTTATTCTTTCCTGTTGGTTTGCAACTTTCAGTTTTGCTTTGACTATGCTCTTCCTTCTGCTCACTTTGTCTCTTGTTTGCCACGCTATCTTAGATTACCTATCTTCCGCTGAGTCTCTAATCTTATCTATCTGATTTTGTATGTATTCTATCTGTTCATTTAGATATATGCCTGCTAATTTATTTTGTGCCTTTTTTTAGTTTTATGGCATTTGTGTTTGTTGGGTTCTTCCTATAGCTTTTGGAGGCTGCTTTCACTTGTGCTCGTTTTTCTCTCACCGCTAACGTATCCCATGGGACTCTATATTTAGTTCTAGGTTCAATAAAAGTGTCCATACGAAAAAATCTGGAAACTTATTTCATGATCCTCGAATAGATAAAATTAGAGGTTTAAAAATGAGTGTACTGGAACTTAGAAAATGAATGGTTACCTCTGGCTGAAAAAGATTTGTTTGAAAATTATTTGTATTAGATAAGAATTCTTGATAACCGTGTGTGAATTTTTTGGAGTTATTATTGTTTACTCAGGAGTATTATTATTTGTTGCTTGAAACCATATATTTGTTTGTAAACAAGTGATTATTATTAAATCGAAATACTTACTTGAAACCATGTAATTCTCCATAGAATATTAATATTAGATAGGAATACTTTAAATCATACACTTGAGCATATTATTTGTATTAGATAGAAATACTTGATATCATATTACTGTGTACGAAAAAGAACTCTTAAAAATCAACAAAACACAAAATATAAGTATAAATTTACAATGAATACAATTCCTAACATCTGGGCATGAAATAATTCCTAATGGGTTGACATGCAGTTATAAATGATCAATCAATCAATCACTTAATCATTAGCGTTTATCTCACATAAGGACATATATCATCCATTGAGCATAGCTTCGAAGAATATGTAGGTTTTATTTTCATAGAGTCAGGAACTTTGTTACTTGTTCTTAGTACCCAAAAGCCGTTTATCGTCGTTTTTATACGAAGAATGGAAGAGTTAACAAACTTCGTTTTGAACGTTCTATGACCGACTTCATTACTTGTCTTGTTTCGGTCGACACTGGTTTGGTTTCATTGTTTAATGGCATAATCGACATTTCTTCCCAAAACCCCACTCTCCTCTCTTAAACAAGCTTATAGATGTCACGCCAGAAAAATTCTTTTGGTTTTGATGCAAAATATGAGACCAATTAATGATCACCTTCTTCTCTGCATGTCCAACAATGATTGTTATGTTTATGATGAGATGAAATGGAAGAAAACACTCTATACATCAAAGAAAGGAAGAAAGAAAGACATTAGAAAGAATAACGCAGTTCATCAGATTCATATCGTCTGCTTCGATGGAATTAGAGAAAAGAAGAAAGAAAGGATGGAGATCGAATGAAAGAAGAGAAAGAGGGTGAGAGACAGAGACAGGAAATGAAATACTCTAATTTAAAAAAAATAACGTGGCAATTCATAAAAAATAAAAAGAGATCAACTTGTGTTCAACCTCTTTTAATATCAATCTAAGACTATTGAAATAAAAAGAGATCAAGTTCCGTTCAATCTCTTTTGATATCACCCTAAAACTATTGAAATAAGAAGGTATCAACTCGTATTCCTCTTTTGATATCAACCTAAGACTATTGAAATTATTCTGTAATCATTCATTGTGAGTCATTGCTTACACAACACCGCTAAGTACCGTTTTTAGACTGGCTTGTTACTGGCGTTAAGAAGCGAATCCTTAATCATAAATTTAAACGCTGTCGTCAGTGAATTAGTTGAAGAAACAAACCTGCTGATCAACTGATTTGAACTTCATCCATAGATCAAGTGAGTAAATGGTGGGATATTCAAGGAATTGTCTATAACAACCTGTTCGAAGATAATCAGACAATCACCTCTAATCTCTATTGCAATCAACTTGGTCAGTTGAAAAGAGGTTTAGATAAAAAATATCCCTCCTTAGTCAACTGAAAGGGAGTAATCCTTCATCATGATAATGTTTGTCCACACACAGCCCAATTGGCAAGATATCTCTTAGAGGAGCTGAGTTGTGTAAAACTGCTTCATTCTCTCAATTCTCTGAACCTTGCTCCTTCTGATTATCTCTTGTTTAAGGGATTACAGATTTATTTCAATAGTCTTAAGTTGATACGAAGAGAAGAGATTGAACGTAGGTTGGTCTAATATTATGCATCAAAACCAAAAGGATTTTACAAGTATGGGGTCAATAAATTTGTTGACTGATGGAATAATATTCTTGGAAGCAATGGATTTTATTAATGGCATATCAACATTTACAGGTTATTTAATCCCAAAGCCATCCTTGTTTAAGAACACTTGTGTTACTATTTAAATCATAGGTGGGAGGATAGTGGGTTTTTACTAAAAAGGAGCACAATATCATGAATAGAGTTTAATCTCGCTGATTACGAAGTCACATTCTCGCACGTTTGCCACTACGCCGAGGAAATAGAGGTTATGTTTGTGATTAAATATTTCTATTGGGATAAGTTTTCACTCATGATATACACTCTAAAATCGGATATTACATTTGTTCCTGCCGGATATTTACTAAGAATAGCTTAGTTCTGTTAAAAGACCAGAAATATGGGGTACCCAGTTAGAATCGAACTCACAAACAACGATTTGCTAATCTAACTTACTAATCAAGTGACGACGTGAGGTGCCCAGAATAGTTATTATGAAGCGATTTTTGAAATGTGTAAATTCAAATATTTTGTTAACTAATGAACACTCAAGCATACTCTTATACATACATACATAAATTCAAAAGTATCACAAACTCCCCGAATTGTTTGAAATAGAACTGTTTTGACCTTTATTTGTTTACAAACAAAAGACTGTATTTATACTAAACTGCTTTGTTTGAAACTTTTATCAGAATGACTTAATTCGCTATTAAATGACCTGAAAAGGGTTGATACGCCATAAAACAACCAACCAACCCATCAAATTGCAACACGCGGAGTTTTTCGTGCATATTTTGTGTTTTGTTGGAGTGATGCAGTTCCAGATAGAAAATTGATACTACTATGGGTTGAAAATTCTATCCGGAATGGCAGCGTTCTGGCATGGTGTGGGATGAGCACGGGAGGCTCTCAGTTCAGCAATAACAGATTTACCAGATTTAAGAATGCCTTTCGGTAACAGGCGCACGGTGTGCACCAGTATATGTCATATTCATAATTGATCATTTCTAAAAGGAGAAATGCTAAGATGTGGGTGTGTTGGAGCTGCCATTGCCATTTGCCTGGGTTCATTTGCGCCATAATGGTGACAATTTAAAATGGCACCTGGAATATATATCCAGTAACACGCATAAATATTGGATACATGTTATTTTCTGTTATAACTCTAGTTTATGTTCGCCATTTTGCCTGATATTTTGCCTGATATTTGGTAAGTTACATCTCGTAAAGTTGTTTTGGTTGTTTGTGGAAAGAAATTTTAAAACTCATGGTTGAAGCCATTTTTTTTTATCAAAGTTCAAAATTATTGATGCATCAATTTAATATTTTGTTGTGTAGCCTCTGTTTTGTTTCACTGCTTCCCGTCACTTTCTATAGTTGGCCACAAGTTTTCCACATTGATCCAGCGTTACTTTACCCCATTCTTCCTTGCGTAATTCGTCTAATTGCTTGATATTTTGTTGATTCGGCTTATGAACTTTAACCTTCAAAGTATTCCGCAAATTCTCAATTTGATTCAAAACAGGAGATTAAATTGGCCAATTCAGAGTACTAATACCATCATTTTCAAACTATTCCTTTGTAAGTTTTGCGATATGTTTGGGATCATTGTCGTGTTGAAGCAAGAAATTCCGACCATGTCCTAAACAAGTTGCACATTTCTGAAGGTTCTTCTCCAGAATCTACCTGTACATGCTACCATTCATTCTACCATGGATAACTTGTAACTCACCAGTGCCCTTGGATCAAAAGCATCCCCATATCATAATGGAAACACCCCCAAACTTAACTGTGGGGATGGTATTGTGCTTCTTGAAGGCAGCGCCATTTTTTCGCCAAACACTTGTCGCTGTGTTCCTTCCAAATAGTTCAACTTTCGTTTCATCCGACTAGATTACCTTTTCCCCAAACTACATACTTTTCTTTTCATAAGTTTCGACAAACTTTAATTGGTCTTTGAGAGGTTTGGTTGTCAGTAAAGGCCCTTTTCTGGATGATCTTGAATGAAAACCTGTACAATATAGAGCTCTGCTAATGGTATCCTACTTACATCAATTCCAGCACCCTCAAGACCAGTTTTAATTTCAGAACGAGTAATGAAGGGGTTTATTTGCACATTTCTGCTGATCCACCTTGAAGTACGCTCGTTTATTTTTCTCGGTCTTCCATTTCTTGAAAGGTTTGCTGTACCGTCACCATACTTCTCTTACTTTCTGATGATATTTCCTACTGTTCTGAGAGCTAGATTCATGTCTTTGCTAATTTTTCGGTAACCTTGTCTTCCGTTGTGACATTCAATGATTCTATCTCACATATCTTTGGATAATTATTTAGTTTTTGCTATTTTTAATCCTCGAATTGCAGAATGCACGTCAAATAGTCAGATGATTAGTAGCACTATCTTGTAAAAATTGTGTGCTTCTCTGATTGGCCAGAAATAACATTCCAAAACTATCGAAAATTTGAATATTTAAAATCTTTTAAAATACAAATTTTCGATTGGAAATTTGAAAAAAGTGTCATCTATCCAGTACTTTTACATAGGGCAATTTTGAACTTTGTTAAAAAAAATGGATTCAATCATGAGTTTTTGATTTTCCTTCCACATACAACTAAAACAATTTTACGAGATATTACTTACCAAATATCAGGCAAAATGGCGAACATAAACTCGAGTTATAACAGAAAATAACATGTATCCAATACTTATGCATGTCACTATATATATATATATGTGTGTGTGTATATAATTTTTTTTGTTTGTCGAACGAGAGAAAAGTAACCATAATAAAAAATATAAGTCAGCAAGAGAATTTGGTATTTTAGATTTTATCTTTTATAACTTTGCTCTACACGTATTTCAGACTTTGTAGACGTTTTTAAGAGGCTGGATTAGGACGCTAGCGTTGGTGGACATTGGAGGTAGTCTAGAGAACTTGCTAAGAGTGTTAGACGATAGGGACGGATGGTGAGAGAAATTCAAGGGATTCTTTACTCTCAGCACAATTTGATGATAATTTGTTTCGTTTATTTGTTTAATGGCATATCAACGTCTTATGAGTTATTCAATGCGAAAATTTTAATAATTTGTAAAGGTTTGGTTTGGTTTATTTTTTAATGGCATATCAACTTCTTATGGGTTATTCAATTTTATTAATTGGTAAATGTTTGGATTTTTTATTTGTTTAAGGTCATACCAACTCCTGATGGGTTATTTGATGCGAAAATTCGATTAATTTGTAAACGTTTTGTTTGGTTTATTTGTTTAACGGCATGTCAACTCCTTATGTGTTATTCAATGCGAAAGTCTGATTAATTTATAAATGTTCAGTTTAGTTAAATCTTTAACGGCATATCAACTCCTTATGGATTATCTAATGCGAATATTTGATTAATTTGTAAACGTTTGGTTTAGTTTACTTGTTTCTCGGTATATCAACTCCTTATGGGATATTTATTGAGGAAATTTGATTAATTTGTGAAGGTTGGTTGGTTGTTTGGTTGGTTGGTTATTTTGTCTTACGGCGTATCAACCTTTTTCAGGTCATTTAACGCCGAATTAAATTTTAAACAATTCAGTTTTGTGTAAGTACAGTTTTTGCTTACAAACAGTAAAATGTTAAAACAGTTCATTTAAATGTCAAAACAGTTCTATTTCAAACAATTCTGCTTAGCATAAGGACACAGTTTAGTTCTATTTAAAAATTAGTTCTATTTCAAACAGTTCAGTTGAGCATAAGTACACAGTTTAAATGTCAAGAACAGTTCTATTTCAAACAACTCAGTTGAGTATAAATACACAGTTAAATTCTATCTTACCTATATATAAGACCCTATTAGGTCCTAGCACTCCGGGCCAGAGTGGACCTTGGAGCAAAGGCATTACTGGCGATTGTTTAGTGTCATATTCAGAACATTCACCATTAGTTTGTTTAGTGTCATAATTAAGACACTCGTTGGGAATGTCTTACCCATCTGCAGAGGAGCAGTCGGTGTATTCTACAGCTCTGGTCGACAGGACAAAATTTGTAATCGTTTCGTATGGTTTATTTAGATTAGCCTCCTAACGACGAATATTAAGTCTGAAATAAGTGTAGTGTGACAATAAAATCTAAAATACCAAATTCACTTGCGTATTTATTCATTTCATATATATATAATCAATTTAAATGTCCACAGATTTCTTATGGCGTGAGGATTTATTTGTTAGCAATTAAAATAGACATTGCTTTTGTAAGAGTTCAATTCTATATCGCAATTAATGAACTTTTCGACAGAAAATTTCGCAATTCTTTAGCAAAGAGTACAAAAATTTTTTTTTTTTTAATTCTAGTCATATTTTTATGATAGGATGAAGATTGTAAGAAATTGACAGTATATATAATTACCTAGTGGATTGACTGTTCCTTAACGCCCCCGGAGACCGGGTTCAATCCTAGGCCGAGTCATACCAAACACAAAAAACAGTACTTGACACCTCCTGGGTTACCATTCAGCATTATAAGGTAAGGATCAAGGGCAAGTAGAGCAATTCAGGGAAAGTACTCGCTCCCTGCTCTACACTTCGGTGTAGTAGCTATAGTAAAGGGATCCTTCTGGTCACCCTCAACTACGGTCACCAACTTATATATGTATATATAGCGTGCTTGTGTGTGTGTGTGTGTAAGGTGTATATTGGAAGATGGTATCATATATATATATATATGCATATATATATATATATATATATATATATAGTGCAAATATATTTTTCATGTCGTAAAATATACATAAATAACCTATATATGTATATAATCATTTTATGAGTAACGATTTTGAAATTGTTGACCATATGTCCTCAATGAATAACATTTATATATATATATATATATATATACAACACACCAACAAACACACACACACACACACACACCTATAAATATATATATATATATATATATATATATATATATATATATATATATATTCTCTGAGAAACGTGAACCCTGCCGTCTGACTATCATCCATGTTACCTCATTTGAAAACACCCGCAGCGCAACACTTAAGGGCAACACAATGCCATAAAGTCCAAACTAGGCCCTCAGCTGCGGCTGCTACTTCGTACCCACCTGTCTTCATGGATTTTTCAGCTGAAAATATGCCTGCAATCGGCATGAAATACCCTCTTCTTGAATTTCCTTCTGGAAGTCAAGTTATTTTGTCAATCTATATGTACATATATTTATAAAAGTTAAAAATGTCTCAACCAAATTAAAATTTAGCGCACTATGTAAAAGACTAAATAAAACAAAACAGTTTTAAATGTCCGATCTTCACGGGAGATTGTATTGATAATTCCAGAGTCGGACAGTTGCCGTGTGAGCGTGTGTGTAGTCACTTTTAAGATTATGTTTTTATTTCTCAATAAAAATATCTGAACATACCAAGCAAATAGATGCAACCCTGCTGTTACGGGCAAGTTGCAAACCAAGGTAAGCAGATTACAACTGCCTTTTATTTCTGAGTTTTTATTTCACCTCGGCTAAAGAGGCCAGTCTGCCGTCTAATTTGCCGTCATCCAGAGAAAGGGAAAATGGAACTATCCTTTTAGCGTTGGTGTAAAGAGAAGTTCAAGATGCAGTTAAAAATCTGATTTATCTGCTTCTGGTTCCTTATCACAGCATATTTCACACTCTGAGGAGAGGGGATAGGCTAAAAACGGTCTCCAGCGAATAACAAAGTCTTATTTCATTTCACCTTTTATTTTTTTTTCTAAGTGGCAAACTTTTTCAACTCTCGCTACAATTTTATTCTACTTACAGAAAAACTCAAATATTTTGATTCTGGTTGAGGTCTTTGTTTATATTTGAAAGTTTACTATTTTCTTGTTATTAAAAACTATTCTCTTGAAATATAAACCAGGTGATATTCTTTAAAGTAGCAGAGACAAAACGTTTACTCACTCGATAACCATTTTTGTTTTTCGAGAAACGAATGACGGAAAGAACGCAATGAAGGAGAAGGAAAAAAATAATGAAAGGAACACAATGTCTGGCTTTTAGCAGATAGATAGATAGATAGATAGATATGAACAGAGTAATGGTAATATCAAAACTCAGATCGAAATACGATCTGGCAATACAAATATGTTAATAAAAAAGAAAGAAATTGATATTCTAAAAAAAGGTGCAAAACGTAGGGTATGTTTTCAGCCACATGTAAGGAGGAAGAAAAGAGAAAGACTCGATGAAAATAAATAAAAAAACGAAATCAATTTGGAAACAAAGAAAAGCGAAAGCTACAGAGCAAATAAACGAACCTTTGAAAGTGGAAAAAAGACAAACGAAAAACTCCAGGGAGAATGACGGCAAATAATAACAAAATATGTTCGAAAAGCAATGAAATTACAAAAAAAAAAATTGACTCAAAAGAACAAGGAGGAAATGAAATTGGAATTCACGCGCTTTCGACGCTCTGGTATCAGAACTCCCTGGCCAAACACTTGTCTTGTATTTATCGAATCCTGATTAAATAATATTCCAGCATTTGTTTGCCAACAAAACAGACGCGCTTGTTTCGAAGATTTCTCAGAAAAGGCGTTTAAATTGTTTTATTTATTTTCATTTTATTTATTCATTTATATATCTTTGTTTTTGGTTTTGGTTTTTTAGGGGGGGGTCTTTTCGTTGTTTTTGTTTCTGCTTTTTTTTTTTTTTTTTTTTTTTTTTTTTCATCTCACCTCATACTCCAAGAAGAAACAAAATCTTGCTCAATATTTGGACGTTTTGATGTTTGAGGACAAATATTTTGGCGCAGTAAACATCGACATGAAACACAAGACGATCCCAAACCATGCTGATCTCGTAATTATTTCTTGCTATTTTCTACTCTACGTTTATAAAAACAAGCTCTCTCTCTCGCCGCTATCGCCAATTAAAAAACGTCGAAAAATCCCTTTAAAAGATAATGAGAATTTCTTGATCTTAACAATAGCCGCTAATATTTCAACAGCTGATTCTTCCGCTTCCATTGATCAATTTATTTTTCTTCAAGTTTTGATAATCTGATCTTTTCCAAATGTAAACGCATCAAACAAATACGTCATGCTTTTAATAATAAAGTGAAGTAGGCAACCTCAGTCGAGGGTGACCCGATGGCTCCCTTTTCAATAGCTATTACACCGAGGTGTAGAGGAGGGTGGTACTCCATTTCCTGGATTCCGTTTTACCCTTGAGCCTTGCCTGATAATGCTGTGTTAAACAAGGCAGCATCAAGTACCATTTTTGAGTCTTTGGTAGGGCTTAACCTGGAATTGAACCCCGATCTTCTGAACCATTCACGAACACTCTACTACAACCCCATAACACCCAGCAAGATTATGATGGAAAGATCTCGAAAGTCACATGATATGTAATTGTTAGGAAAGATATAAAAAAATTCTTAGTTGTTAGTTATGAGGACTAGAACGATAAAGGACTTGAATATAAGATGTCTCTTATTTCGGACGAAGATTGGTGAGATCTCTCTTTTTTTAAAAAAGAATATTACATTGATTTTTCGAACATTTGAGAAATCTTTAGGTGTACAATTTGATTTTTTTTTTAATGAAGAATCTTTCTAATCGGTACACTTATTTTCAGGTCAACTATTCTGAAATATGTTGGATTTGTATAAATTTAACGTTCTAAGATCAATGATACTCACCGATCTACTTAATCGATAAACAGTTTCCACCCTAAATTTCACTGCAGAGTCTTCAGAAGCTTTTATCTATAAAAATGATCAGCCTCAATAGAAATAATCCCAAAATAGGTCTATAGATATAAACTATGAACGCGATACAGGAGAATGCGAACCTAGTTACGGACCTGAAGCCCGAAAGCAAGATAAAAATTAAGCAGATAACGGACTTTAGCTAAGCTAAAACTTGTGGTTTCATGAATCCATTCTTATTATGACCCACTGTTTATGCACAGCCATCATAGCTGTTCTTGGTCACATCTGTGTCAGGCGCACAGATCATAAACAACCCCTGGGTCTGGTATAGCCAAAATATACCACCCATGATTAAAATGTCCAAAGACAATATTACACTACTTGGGACCCAAGCAACAGGCCTGGATGTCATGATCATGGACTAGGGAACATAATCAACTTGCACAACAATGCTATTTTAGGAGCAACCCTTCACAAAGAGAATACAGGCAAAGAATGGAAGAGATTTGGCCAGAAAGTGCGAAATTTCAGACCGATCAAGTTAGAACAATAATTAAGACGGGATGGTTTTCTGACCTTGAAATACTAGAAATCCATCAAAAAACACATAAGCAATACCATAATACAGTATAAGACACATCAAGTAGTGTCAAACAAAAACAATCCAATGAAAAAGAACTGCCAACTTCGGAAAATGAAAACACCACACTTCCAAACGATACACAACCAAGAACATGTAGAAACACTATCACAAGAACAAAAAAAATCTAGAAAATGTAAAGAGGATCATGAGTACTCTACCATCATTAAGAAACATTGAATGAAAAACTCTAAAGATAGAAACAAAAAAAATAAATAACATACTACCTTACATACCAACGAATAATAAAACCGACTTAAATGAACTAATCTATGCAGATGGAAAATTAGTTTGTTAGAAAATTGGGATCCCCTCAAAAAGCACAAAGAAACAGTCAAAACCTGGATGGGAAATTCGACTGGAAACGCAAACAAAAAAAAACTACGAAAACAAGCCAGAATGATAAAAAAGAAGAGAGGCGCTGAAATAATCTGGAACTAAAAGGAACTGGCAACACAAGAAAAAATAACAGTACAACTTGAAAAAAAAAAAACAGAAAATGCTTGTGAAAGAAGGAAGATTAAAGAGATATCGAAAAAGAGTAAAACAATACAGACAAAACAGGACTTTCCAAAACAACGAAAGAAAATTCTATCAACAATTGGGAGGGTGTGACACGAAAATATTCCAACAACCAGATGCCAAAGAAACCGAACGATTTTGGACGAAAATATGGCAACCAAAAAACATAATGAAAATGCTGAATGGATAAATAATATTACAAGAGAACTAGAGAGACTTGAAGAAGCCCCTAAAACAGAAATACACATCGACTTACTCAAAACAACACTAAAAAGAATATCAAACTGGAAATCGCTAGGCCATGATGGAAAACATGGCTTCTAGTTCAAGAAATTCACCTCCATTCACTGCAGAGTAGCACTAGAAGGAACAGATACCTACAAGGCACACAAGTACCTGACTGGATGACCAAAGGAAATACTAGATTAATCCGAAATGACCCAAGATAAGGAACTGCTCCAAACAATTACAGACCCATAACCTGCCAACCAATGATGTGGAAGATACTTACAACACAAATAAGAGAAAAGATTTACAACTCGCTAACAAGCTGTGGATTGTTCCCTGATGAACAGAAAGGATGCCGCAAAAGATCCAGGGGCACAGCCGAATTACTTTACATAGATCAACACATCATAAATGAGAGCAAAACAAGATGGAAAAATCTAACTATGGCTTGGATTGACTACAAAAAGGCATATGATATGGTTCCACAAAGCTGGATAATACACTGTCTCAAAATGTACAAAATATCACATGAAGTCATAAACTTCATCAAAAAGACCATACAGACCTGGAGAGTGGAGCTGACAGCAGGAGGAAGAAGCTTAGCTGAAATAAAGATCCAAAGAGGAATTTTCCATCCTTACTATTCATAATAGCAATGATGCCACTTAACCATATAGTAAGAAAATGCATTGCCGAATACAAACTTAGCTGATCACAAGAGAAGATCAATCACCTAATATACATGGATGACCTTAAACTATTTGCAAAAAATGAAAAAGAACTGGAAACTCTCATACACGCCGTTAAAATATGCAGTCAGGACAAAGGAATGGAATTTGGCATAGAAAAATGTGCCATGCTCGTCATGAAAAGTGGCAAACGACATATGAGTGACGGAATGGAACTACCAAATCACGACAAAATTAGAATGCTCGGTGAAAATGAAACCTACAAATACCAACATTGAAGACAGCGTTGACGCATCGATACAACGGCTCGAAGACTACATAGAAAAACACGAATGAGGACTGAGTACAGCCATCAGAAATCATACGGACAAAGCGATAGACGATAGAATGACAACTAGGAAATTAAAATGGGAAAACAACTTTATGGCCACTGTAAACGACTAATAAGCAACATTTCACACAAGAAAATCTGGAACTGGCTTAGAAAAGAAACCTTAGGAGAGAAACAGAATCACTCCTAATAGCAGCACAGGACAACTCCATAAGAACCAATTATATCAATGCGAGAACAGATAAGACGCAACAAAATAGCAAATGTAGGCTATGCGGCGACAGAGACAAAACGAACAATCACATAATAAGCGAATGCAGCAAATTAGCACAGGAATATAAGGCGAGACACGACTGGTTCGGCAAGGTGATCCACTGGGGAATGTGCAAGAAATCTAAATTTGACCATACTAAAAAATGGTATATGCACAACCCGGCACCTGTCCTAGAAAATGACACACATAAACTCCTATGGAACTTTAACATACAAACGGATCACCTAATCCCGGCCAGAAGACCAGACCTTATAATAATCCACAAAAAGAAGAGAACTTGCAAAATAGTCGACTTTGCTGTCCCGGCGGACCACAGAATAAATCTGAAGGAATGTGAAAAGAAGGATAAGTACCTTGACCTTGCTAGAGAATTGAAAAAGCTGTGGAACATGAAAGTGACGATTGTGCCAATTTTGATTGGTGCTTTTGGCACAATAACTAAAGGATTATTAAAAGGTCTGGAAGACTTGGAATTTGGCGGACGGGTAGAGACTATCCAAATGACAGCATTGGTGAGAACGGCTAGAATCCTGAGACGAGTCCTGGAGACTTAAGGAGACTTGCTGTCATTCCAACTTCAGTGAAAAAATGATGTGAAAAACTCTAAAGGAATAAACAGTAATAATAGTAATAGCAGGAGATAATTTGATAATATATATTTGGATGAGTCAGAAATTTCTGTTTTAATATAACACAATTAATCCATCAATAATTTTAAAATGAATAGATTTTAATCCATAGAATATTCTCCATTTTTATCAATCACCGTTTGCCACGGCCCAATCGGCTGGGGCTGGAGACTGCGTCTCAACCGATTGGTAAAACCCCGCCTAATAAGTGTCCTGGATATGGTATTAAACGATCTGATGATCAGGCTTCAGGAATGCAGGAGCTTTGGAGAATCCGGAGTACCCCATCATTGTATCGCTTCCAGGTTCACTCTACCCGAAGTGGTAGCACTTGATAGGGTCCTCTCAATAGATCAAATTGAACTGTTTAACATTTAAACTGTGTCCAAACAAATGACATATGCTAAATTGAATTGTTTGAAATAGAACTATTTCATCTCTTAACTTTGTGTAAACAAGCGACTGATGTTTAATTGAACTGTTAGTGATACATAGGAATACATGGAACTATTTATCTGTGTGCAAAAGAATGAGTTTCGATTCGTTTAAAAATGTAATCAACAAAACGTATATTTAAACAAATCATATATTTAATATACATGTATAAAGAGGATTTTGCCTTAAATAACCCACATTGGTCGATATGCTATAAAAGCGAACCTAACCAAATCCTAAATATTTAATACATTTGTATAAAAAGAATTTTGTGTTAACCTATAATTGCTGATATGCCATAGAACCAAATTAAACCAAACTTTTTGTCATTTCTCAAGTAGCTTGTTCATTCCTACCATGTAACATTTACCTCGTATCTAAGATGTTTTCCATAAACTTTATCACCTGATCTTATACGGAAATTTCATGTTACTCAGAAAATTTTGTAAAGAACGAAAAAGATGAAAATCGCTTCATCAAACGTCTGGTAAATATTGTGACCTGGCTTTAACAGACATGCCTAAATCTTATACCTTCCTAGTATGATTCTTGCTGAATGTAGCGCTTTGTTGTTAAGCAGCACAACGTTTTTACTAATGACAAGTGAAGGGCGTTTTCTTAGAATATTTTCACGCAGGAATAATAATATATATGCGCATTGAGAGTCTGATTTCGCTTTACAAACTCAAAATGAATAATGCAGCAGTGATCCTACCATACATACAGCATAACTTTTCTATCATAAAGCCTCACCTTTGACGTAGGCTAGGCAGATTTTTATTGTTAATCCACAGCCTTTTTCGTTGAAAATTGTCATAAAAGACCCATTCTTCGTCACTTGTAACTCTATAATTGAAGAACAGGTTATTTCTCTGCTTTGAAAGAAGTGTTGTCGCTATAGATATGCGATCGTCCGTATTCTTCTCACTAAGAGTATGAGGAACCGAAACCTCCAGCTTTTTAAAATCTATTTCCTGTAACAGTAGACTGTGTATTTTGATGTGTTGAGGTTAAGTGTTGCATTCCTCCAATTCTCTAAAATCATTTTCATCGAGGACTGATGAGCGTTTTAGTCTGGGTTCATCTCTCAATGACGTATTGCTTGTATTAAATATTGAAAACCAATTTCGAACTTGTCGGTCAGTGATGACAAATAGGCCATAAGCAGAAGTAGTTTTCTTACTTGTTTCTTAAGGGTTTTCATTATTTATAAACTTCCACGTTATAACTTTCCTCTATTTTATGGGCCTAAGATCATTGATTGAATTATGATGCACACTCTCTTTCACTGATGAAGTCAGAATGACCGATGAAGACATTCTTTAATCAAATAATTTTCTCTTGCGTTTTAAACATTTAAAGTTTGAAATACTTACTTACGACTTGCTTTCAAAAAACGGAAATTATATGAGCAACCCAATAAATACTGTAATTTGATGACTTGATGTCAAAGAACACAAATGTTATCAGAGATCAAGTGCATAGTGTAGAGGCATCGAACTGACCCCGATATTGTCAGATAAAAATTGAGGAAATGCAAGAGTCAATCGAAGAAAGAAGTTGATGATTAAATTAAATGTCCTCTTCCAGGACAAATTGTGCTGATGGCATAGAATGTGCCGATTGCATCTTAGGCAGGATGGTAAGATGCAGCCCTTCAAAAATCTGAAGTCTTGGGTATGATACTAGAATGTATCTGGAAGTGAAGTTTCCATTCTGAAGCTCTGCAGAGAGTGAATTATGCCTTTTTTTTACCATTACTCCCAAGTCCACTCTGATTATCTATTTTAAGACCTTGTTAAATGTTTTCAAATATGCCAATCGGACACAAATAATTCTTTTTTTTTATATCAATCATTTGTTTACGCACAGTAAAATCGTTTCAAGCATTGTTTTGTAATACTAACTATTCAATTTAACATTAGACATTTGCTTGCACATAATTAAATTGTTAAACAGTTCTATTAGACCAACATATGGAGCCCTAACAGATACTACAACTCCGGTTCAGAGTGGACCCGGAAGTAAACACAATGAAGGGGTATTCTACATTCACCAAAGTTCCAAGACTGGATACTCACCATCAGATGCAGTTTAGTGTCATATCCAGAACGCTAGATTGGCGTGAGGTATACTTACTCCTCTGCAGAGATGCAGTCGACATATTCTACAGACCCAATAGACTGGGCTTACTTGAAAAGTCTCCATGGGCTACTGACTAACAAGATGGAAATCGTAGTAAGCGAATTCGATCTCAAGTCGTGTTATCATGTTAACTTTCGGAATAACCCCCTTGGAAAAAGTATGACCCCCCCACATATCTCCCCAGCTATAGCTTAAATAGTATCACTTCTATTCTATGACAAGGATTTCTTTGACATTAAATAACCCACGAAGCTTAATATGCCATTAAAAACAAATCAAATCAAATTATCATAATTATTAAATAGGAATAGTTACTCGAAATCTTGCTTGAATAAAAAATGATTTTAATGGTTGACACGCAGTAAAACAATATATATATATATATATATATATATATATATATATATATATATATATATATATATATATATATGCAACTTTTCCCTCGTCAGGAAGAAAATGGTTATAAAAACTCAACTCCAGATCCTTCTGTGACATCTTTAATAAAATATGCTTTCAAGAAATTCTGCTACATAAATACAATATATATATATATATATATATATATATATATATATATATATATATATATATATATATATATATATATATATATATCCAGAGTGAAGGGTTGAGAGAAAATGTAGAGGAGTAGTGCTAAA
Source organism: Sepioteuthis lessoniana (assembly GCA_963585895.1). Taxonomy (NCBI): domain Eukaryota; kingdom Metazoa; phylum Mollusca; class Cephalopoda; order Myopsida; family Loliginidae; genus Sepioteuthis; species Sepioteuthis lessoniana. Next base: position 45,183,569 of record OY757926.1, on the reverse strand, counting down.
CAAACGCTATTCTCTTCATCTGTAAAGACGCTCTTACATAGTAGTAATATGCAAAAACAAAAGTTACATCACTTTTGTAATAGATCCTCCCCGGATGATGGCCCGAAATTGGGCAGAAATTACTAGGGATACATATAACTATGGACAATACATAAATCAATTCCTGCCGAATACGATAAAAGCAATACGACAATACGAACGGATCCAGAAGAAAATATGTAGACAGAAAATGTCTATGATGTTCAATGAAATTTGTATTATATATATATATATATATATATGTGTGTGTGTGTGTGTGTGTGTGTGTGTGTGTGTGTGTGTGTGTGTGTGTTAAAGATATGAATGATATAGAACATCAAATTGGGTAAAATTCTAGTAGACTTTGCACTAAAAGTTATGTATTAGAATTGATGAAAAAAAAAGTTATCGCGGTCATTAATTGACTTTGAATTATTTATATATATATATATATATATATATATATATATATATATATATATATATATATATATATATTAAGATCACCCATCATTTATAATGTTCCTTACTTATGTCAGTCAAAAGGGATCAAAACGGAGAAGACGAGTCCAAACTATATAAAAATATAAGCGCTTATGGCGGAAAATAATTCTTTAATTTCTTTCGGTACTTTTAATAATCATCCCATTAAAATATACACTTATTGCGAACATAATTTTACATTTATTGCATTTTGTATTTGGATCAATTGAAGCAGAAATTCTATTGAATTAATCTATCGGTAGATGCGCTCCACAAATAAGTGTAGTCAAAAAAATTACGATAGGATCCTCAGAACTTATTAGACTGCCCAGAAAGTGTTCAGAATTAGAAAGGAAAAACAATACCAGATATTTGCCAAGTCATTTGCCACAAGAATAGGTTAGGTCAGGTGACAGATTTTTCATAACTCTGAAAAGGAGAGTAACATATAATTGAAAAAAATGAGTGTCCTTTTTATTGCTCTGTTGAATTCTGGAATACTGGGAATATTGCGAAATGCGGTAGAGCGAGAACTTTTACTTTTTCAAGTTGATTTAGTATTACCTTATACACTATGTATTTGGCTCCTTTTTTTCTTATAACTGATACGATTGCCGTTTCATATAAGTTCCTTCCTATATATATTTGTGTGTGTATGTGTGTGTGTGTGTGAGAGAGAGAGAGAGAGAGAGAGAGAGGTGGGGAATTAAATGAATCGGATAGAATATATGTGAAAAAAGGTAAACGGACGAACGATGTGTATTTGGTGTTGTTGATGATATATTTATTAATAATTTAAGCAGAATAATTTAACCCTATTCTATAACACATTTTGATACTATCATACAAAAACCAGTTTTTATAAAATATAAACTTCTCTAGGAAAAATGATGCAAAAAGATTTCAACATCCATTTTCAACATTGGCCTTATTCTAGACAATTAAAATTGTAAGCAATTAAAAATGTCTTCTCAAACCGTAAAACGATGTTTCTTTTTTTAAAAAGATTCAATCTCATGGCGTAATCAATTTTGAATATATTTTTCCCTGTGTTACTCGTCTTCATAAAAGCAAAATATTTAGCCCTGATGATGACTTTAGACTTGCATGAGATTTTTCTCTCTAATTTTATTCTCACTCTTAAAATAATTTTTATAAAATGCTTTTGTATGCAGACAGATTCTGAAGTCGAAACACGTTGGCAAAAATAAAATAAATAAATAAACAATAAATATATCATCAACAATACCAAATATATATATTTCTTCCGTTAACTTTTTCCATTCACACACACATACGCATACATATATACATGTGTGAGTGTATGTGGAGAGGAGAGAATAGCTGCGCCTCTGTGTGTTTATGACCTTAAATATATGCATGTGCGCGTTGGTGAACGTATTGCGCATGTGTTAAGTGTCTTGTCGGATTTTGTATTAGATAATAAATTAGTTGCTTTTAATATTGACAAGTAGTGTAACGTACAAGTTAAGTTCTGAGAAGAAAAATACAACCGTGTCAACTAGAATGTTGGACAATCGTTGAATTTGAGGTCAATCTAAGACCACGGCTCTCATTGGATGGTTTCAATCAGGTGACCAAGATGGTCCAAAAGCATGGAATAAATTTGTCATTTAGGGAGAACCCCTCGACGTGTAAGATTGAACGTTTCATCTTCTGTCACTGATTTCCTGCTTAGGCAGCAGCACAAAATGAAGGGGAAAAATCGTCGATGAATAAAACAAAAAATATGCTGATAAAATTGTGATTGCATTGGCATTCCTCATCAATGAATTAGAACCAAGAAGGCCAAAAAGTAGATATCAGAGTGACCTATGCTATAAGAAGACCGACCGAAAGGAGACGATGTGAGGTGAGGAAATGAACTCTGACTGAACGGAGTGTAAATTTCATATAGATACAACACAAATTACAACAATGACAACAGCGTTTTTGACTTAAATATCTAAATACCTCATTTATCAATTTTCAAATGTGAGTTCAAGTCTCACGAAGAAGTTATCCATAATTATAGTCTACAACGCTCACTTTTCCTCCAGACTGTCGTCAATAAGAAGACTCAAGAGAATGGGTATTTGTCTGTCTCCTCACAAAGATAGAGTGAGGCACAAGGCTTTTTTTTATTGTACAAGCTGGACACAAGCCGTAGCTCAAATGTGCGGCAGGTACAAAAATACCCTACGGCATTCCTCAGAAAATGGGAACCTCAGACACCAGTCAATAAACCTAAACCGGCCAAAGCAGATTAAAACCTAAGGGGACGGAGTGTCAGTATCAGTCACCTGGCACTCATCTCAGGCGGCCATGACCAACGTAACCAACACAACCAAACCGAACCGTGTCCTCTCAAAAACGGCAACCAAGCAACTTAAGAGATTTGTAGCTATTTACTAATCTTTGCTCAGTCTGGCACATTGGCACAATGTTACTTCCAGTCAGCAGTGTTTATGAACCCTTCTTATTCTCTCATCTATGGGTTAAATAGCATCACTACAGTCCTTCAACAAGGATGGCTTTGATTTTCAAATAATCTTAGGAGGTTGATATACCATTAAACAAAGAAACCAGTAACTGACCTCTATATTAGTCGAAATCGGTTTTTGAAGTTAATTTTTATGTTTTTTATATAGCTTTAGAAAAATCCAACCAAAAAATGTGCTATTCTGGAAAATGGACGAAGACAGTAAAAAATCCTCGAAATGCTGAATTCTTTTTCTAAATTTATTGGATCTGGAATTACGTTCCTTCGTTTGCAAATGAAAAAGTTTTTAAATTGATTTATATATATATATATATGTGTGTGTGTGTATGTGTGTGTGTGTGGCAAATCAACTGATTTTCATTCTAAAAATTGTGTTAATTTTTGTTCAGAAAAAAGGCTAAAGAAGCTATAATTTTTATATTTGTACTTTTACAATTATTTTTTCTATTATTATTTTTGCATTTATTGATCAACCACTGTGTATGCACTATTTTCTAAATTTCTTCGAGATTCACTGGCGAGAGTATTTGACTTGCAACAAAAAATTTGAAGTATCAAAACCCGAAATAATGTAAGAAATCTTTTTTCCCCTCCTACATTGTTAAAAGTACATTCTTAACCAATTAGAATCATAGATGAATCAACTTTTATTCTTTAATTTCGAGCCTCCCTTGATCGAAGGGCGAAGAAATAAGTATTTCTTCAGTTAGTACGGAATAATTCTGTATCCACTTAACAACTTTTGGATTATTTCTTTTGAGTGAAAATCTTACATTCTATTCATTCAAGTGTAACATTTAATTTCAAAATTACCTAATTACCTTAAATTGAAAAAATATGTTATTATTGACATAGATCAATTAGTACTACAATTACAAACACTATCTCTTTAGCTGATTGATTCATTTTGCATAAAAATTGGCTTTATCGTCATAACGTTTTTTCCCACAACATGGTGATACACTCACACAGATTTTTACACGCACAAAATATGTCAATTTAGATTAGGGTGAACAAAATCTTCCTACATTCCATCCATGAATCTCCACTTTTTCTCGTTAAATAATTACACTTTGACTTATATTTTCATACCAGAAAAGACTTAGTATCTTAGTACCGTTACATACCAAAGAGACAGCTGTAACATTATACGTTACATATAGAAATTTGTAACCCTACGATGTTCAAATGGAAGTTTTGCTGGTAAGGTCTCAATAGACGTTTGTACTACTATTACCATGCATAAATATTTGCATTACCATGTGTCGAATGGGTTTATGCATGCATCTCTACGTTTAAATATCAGTCGGACCTCATAATAAACTCGCCATGAGAAAAAGTGACGAACACACAAAAACGCCATCTTCATTCACTGATACAAAAGTTTATTAGCTACTACACTTTTTATTTGTCATCAGGAGGAGAGAAACAACGTATGAAAACTGAGTTGACCGAGTTTGGATTATCATTCACGTTTCTTTTGCAGTTCTTTGCGTGCTTGTTCACTGGTTTCGTCAATACAGCTTTGCATCTGTTGTGAGACACCTTTACGAAGCTCACCCCAAAATGGGGGTGGCAACTCTCAGCTGTCTCCATATTGACGTGTCTGGTATCCAACTGACTGTCTTTACGCGTCCGGCTATCAACTAACTCTTTTTTTGTTTTCTATCCCGCGCCCACACATAACTGTTTTCCAGTTTGGGTCTCCTTCAGCTAATAAGAACTCGTTGCTGATTTACAACTGATATGTTTCCATTTTTTAAATGAGTGTCCCAAATTACTTTTCAACTTCTGTTTTTTAATTAACTTTTAACTCCATTTGAAAAAATCAAATTTCTTAATTTGTAGATAGGTGTATTATTCTATCATTTACACCTTTCTGCGAGATAGATAGATAGATAGATACTATATTTATTAGTTAGTCCTTACTTTTTCAGCAGAGCTTTGTATGTCTTCTTCGTCTTATTTGGATGTTTTGTGAGATGGGAGGTAAGTGGTTGTACAACAACTGTTTTGTCGGGTGCTGCTTCTGGGATTTGTTCAAAACCGATCGCAATATCGTAGTTCTCATCTAGCTTTTTCTCCAAGTGTTTCATTAAAGTCCTTGTGGTACAACCATGGAGTGATACTGATACGGCTATAACTTGTAAGAATTCCCATATTCTATCAGAGAAATCGGATTTCCGGTCGATAACCTGTTAACAGCAGTCCGTGCCTTTGCCTTGTATCTGTTGACATCAGTTACTATATATGAAATATGGCCATTGTGCCAAGTGAAATGGTATACAAACTTCACTGGCTTGCTGTTTGAAGAATTTATAACCAGAATTATAATCAAATCTATCAATAAATTTGGCATGGAACTAATATTTGTACAATACCATTGCCGACACAACATAAAATACTGAATCCTAAAATGAGTTTAGTGTAGGACTCAATCATTTCAACAATCAATACAGATAATGATCGCATGTGACTAACATTTAAACATTGTCTTTGTCGTTACAAAAGGAATAGATTATCAGTGAGCCAAGCGCATGATGAAATCAATCTGTCTCAGAGTATGATGTTGAAGAGTATGTTTTAACAGCGCTTACATTTTATCCTCTCGTCTCAAGGGTTGTTTTCCTTATGAAAATCCCTGTATCTGCTTACTTAGTATTACACGTAGTTTCGGGAGCGAAATAATAAAAAGTAAAACCCCGCACGATTTAAGGAAGCCTACTAATTCAAAAACTTCTTCTCAATTGCTCTTAGAAGGTTTGCTATACTGGAATTTTCATGAGACAATTTTCTCTAAATTCAAATGATTAATTTGTGTTGGTCAATCGCAAAAATAATTCTTAACGCGTCCTTTTTCCCCAAAAGAAGCTGGTTAATAGGAATTTTATGTCTTTTTCGAAACTTTTGTCTCTTTCGCTGGTGTATTCACTTACTTGCAAATCTTTTGTCATCTATAGCCCCAGAGAAAAATCTAGACAAATTATTCCTTTGGCATGGGTGAGGGTAGCAAAGCAGACGAAATTTGCAATCTGAAATGCCCGCGGAATATGTTTCTACTCCAAATTTAAAGTGGTGAAAACACACACACACACACACACACACACACGCACATACACATATAGATATATATACGAGGTGCATACAAGAATCTTCCAAAATTTTTTCGTATGGGCACATTTATTGATAGTACACTCATGAAACTCTAGTCCCCTTCGAAATAATCTCCTCCGGCTGCAATGCACTTGTTGCACCGTTCCAACAACTTCTGAAAGGCCCCATGGAAGTCCTCTTGTTTGAGCGTGTGAATGACCTTCGTCACAGCCTCTTTCGTCTCCTCAATTATCTTATAACGACAACCTCTGAGCTTACGGAATAACCAAATGTCACAGGGAGCAAGGTCTGGACTCTAGGGAGGCTGAGGAACTGTCTTGATGCCCATCTTGCTCAAATAGTCTGTGAAAAGGATGGAGTTGAGGACTGGTGCATTGTCCTGGTGGAAATACCACTGATCGGATTTGAAGAGTAATGGCCTCTTCCCCAGGAATCTCTTTCTGAACTCCTTTAAAACCTCAACATAGTAACCCTAACTCTAACCCTTTGGCCAATCAACTCTGGTGTATTGACTTCCTTACTCCTCCCACACCTCTCATCATCCCTCACAGACTCCCTGCCTTCTTTGAATCTATTATACCACTCAGAAACTGATGATCGATTCATGCAAGATTCTCGAAAAGCAGTCTGAAACATTTCATACGTTTCTGTGGTATTTTTCCAAGTTTAAAACAGAATTTTATTGCATATCATTCTTCTAAAGTGTCCTCACGTCCAGATTACATTTTTGAAATTCACCAGCTGTGACAATCAGGCTTTAGTAGGGCGTATTCCAATTCCTGCAGTAACAGTTCATTTGAATCTGAAATCATAAAAATTGGTCAGTCATCTCATAAGATGTATAGCAATAACATAGTGAATTTTCAAGAGTCTGCGACAATTTTGAATGCCTGAACAAAAAAAGTCTGGATACTTATCGTATGCTCCTCATATATATATATTTGAGTATGAGAGTGGGGAACCGCCGGCTGCTACATACTCGTAAATGCAAAGCACTTCTCATGAATTGATATAGCTGGTAGCCGATAGCTAATATGTAAAGATATGTACATAAAAATGTATCTCCCTTATGCGAAGAATGGCTATAGCTCTGGGGTAAGATATCCGATTGAGGTAAAGTCAGCCGGGTTTTGATCCCTGCTGGAAGCAACTGCCGTGTCTAGCAACACTGGAGAGTTGTGATATAACGAATCAGTCTATCAATGAATGAATATATATATGTATATACATATAATGGTTACACTTACTATTTCAGAGAAGAGTTTTCATAGCTAAAGTGCGGAACTGTTACATTTGTGACACGATGCGTAGCAATTCGTTTCCGTTCGTGTTGGCGCCACTCAGACGATCTCTTTGTTTTGGCGTGAAACCCACACAAAGGGCCTGAGGGCGAGATCTGCCGTGAGACCGGAAGTGGACGCGGGAAGAAAGGTCCCAGAGTAGACAGAGAGATTCAGTTGACAAAGAAGGACTGGAGAGACCAGTCGGCTTGAGAGAGCAGTCAAGACAAGGAGAAGGACACAGTCAACAGAAGTCAGCATGGCTAGTGGCTTTTGAGGATGTTTCGCGCAAAATTCCCACCTGCGATAGTCTTGAAATGCACAAAGAGCTGCACAAAAAGTGTCACATAAACTTCCCTCTTCTTGCGCTAAGAGCTGACCCAAGCCCGGTTTGTTCGTTTGTTCTATTCCTCCACCCTCTCTGGTGTGTTTTGTGTGGCCGTAAAGAAATGTGTGATGCCCCTGGTCGGAAACTACTAGACGAATCACTGGCCATGAGTGGTTTGGTTTAAAGAATCTGATATAGTGGGGTCCCCCAGCCTGCAAGTAGTGTTGTCACACATTGAAGTAACTGAGTTTGAGCTCCAGTCACGTGATTACATTCACTTTTGCACTATTACCCTTGGGAAAGGTATGATCCGCTTTATCTTACCGGTTGTGGGTTTCATAATATCACTACTGTTCTACTAGGATATTTGGCATCAAATAACCTACGAATGTTGATGTGTCGTTAAACGAAACAGTGAATGGAATCTATTCTCAGTCTCTCAGCCTGAGAACAATTTTTTTTCAAAAATGTTCGTCTCCTTAGAATTTAGGATTCTGCATTTTCAGCAGATGAATAAAAGTCCAAGTTTCAATCGAATTACAACTGATGCATCTATTTCTGCACCTTGATTTCTCGACAACGGGATATTTTCTGAAAACCAACATGATCATTCATCGTAAACTGTGAAATTGTTTGAAATTAAGAGGACAATAAAATGGATTTGGAAATGTGTGGAAGTGTTCCTGAACATATGATTTATATATATATAGAGAGAGGGGGAGAAAGAAAGAAAGTAAGATAAAAAGAAAGAAAGAATTACTGAAAATCGCTGCAAATGTTATATATATATATATATATATATATGTATTAATCCAGACCGTCCGTACGAGCAGGATGTGATACAAGGTCATTTTTTTCAGTGGTAGTTACTGGTTTGAATAATGTTTTCCTTCTCCTAGAATGGTTGCTATTATAAGGTTGAAGATCCCAGTCATCCCTACTGTTTATCCCTTACTAGAAGGACAATAGTTAGAAGCATACCTTTAATAAGTGGATAGATATATAGATAAGTATTTACCTCAAATCTCCGCAGAAGCTGGTCATTTTTAACCGGAGATTTACTGGCTTCATTTCAGACTTTTTCTTCTCTCATGCTGGTTGTATAGCAAAGTTAAACATCCCCGTCTGTTCTACTATTTATAGATATAGAGAGAATAACCGGATTCATATCTTTCCCAAAGGTATTAGCGTTATGTGAAATGAAAACAGCATCATTCAGGATTTGAGCTCGATTCCAGTTTCCCTCGACGATAAACGTTAGAAAGTGACCACCGCTTTATATATATATATATATATATAGAGAGAGAGAGAGAGAGAGAAAGAGGGTAACATATGTGTGCGTGTGCGCGTCTGTGCGCCTCTGTGTGGCTCTAAGAGGGCTGTTATGGGACCGTACAACATGCAGTTGGACATTTGCATGATCCTTGTGAAAGAAAGAGGGTAGTCGAATTCACGGTTTTCTTTTTCTCTAAAAAGCAAAAAGGGTTCTGACTTCTTTCTGGATAAAAGTTAGTTCGCTTGTTTCGTAAATGTGACACAAAGCAATTTGTTATTTTTGCTATTTATTTTAGCACCGAGGTAGGATCACGAAAGAGAGAGAGAGAGACAGAGACAGAGAGAGAGAGAGACAGAGAGAGAGTTTTGGTCTTTGGCTAAAATTTAGTCGGCAGCAGCAAGCTTTACTCTCTGTTAGCAGAATACTTTTGTTATTTATTTACACTTAGTTAAATGATCAATCAGTTCTGTTTCTAACAATTCAGTTTAGCATAAGTCAACAAAGTTTAATGGTTCCAAGTATTGCTATGTATCATTAACTATTCAATTAAACATCAGACATTTGTTTCCATAGTTAAATTGTCAAAATGGTCTACTTCAAGTAATTCAATTTAACATGTCATTTGTTTGCTCTCAGTTTGAATGTCAAGGAGTTCTATTTTACCCATAAATCGGACTCTTTCCGGTGCAACAACTCCGGGCCAGAGGGGACCTGGGAGCAATGGCAATGAAGGAGTACTCTGTATTCCCCTAGTCTCCAGCATTACTGGAACCTCACCATCAGGTATAAGGTTGTTTGTGTCATGCGTTAATAAACCGAAGGGACAGGTAAAAGAGCCGATCAGAGCTTTCTGTGTTTCAATTTCCCGTACAGGACATAGAAGTCCAGCACTGAAAACATAACGTACATTTTCTTAACCATAAGTCACATAGTTAAATTAACCGTGGCTATTACAGTAGCCATAGAGAAAAATGGCCGTGTGTAATAGCCCCTATTACATTATCTGGTTTATTAACGCATGACACAAACAACCTTATACCTTTATAACGACATGCTCGCAACCACAGTGACGACGCTAAACTATCTCACATAATAGTGAATATATAAGAACGTCTTTCTGTTCATATCACGACGATGATCATTCTCAGACAGAAGTTAACATTAATATTGTACATACGTTGGTTCAATTTATTGTATTAATGATGGAAAATAATGTAAATTACGATGAACAGTGCTGCTATAAAATTAGTCAATTACAAAGTTCATTTTAATAGACGTATTTATATGCGTAATAAGTACTCATAAATTCGTGGTAATTTGAAAAAGACTGCCGCAAGGTTTTGTTTCATGATGTTAGGTTATTTGAAAGGTACTGTCTGATTTTAGTATGAACTGTTAAAATTCAACTTTAACATTATTCTAATGGAAGTCGTAAAATAATTTGCAATAATCACTTAAAACGATATGATTATTAGTTTAAGATAAAAATTCTTGAAACCATACAACTGTTTATAAATTCTGAGTATTTGAGAGGATTACTTGGTATCACTAAACCGTCTAACAAAACTTTTAGGAAACATCAATACCGAAATGATCCTAAAGTGTTCTCCTTGTTAATCTTCTATCACTTCTTTCAGAAAGTCCTGTCGTTCACTTTCGGATTAGTACTTTTAGAAAAGTTATAAACACCTGTTCCCTCCAGCTATGGGCTAAATCATACCACTACTCTGCTTCTAGCGTATAGTTTAAACATAAGATAAACCACGAAGGATGATATGTTAAAAAAGAAAGGAATGCACGGCTACATGTTGTCATGATGACAATGCCCAGCTACATGTTACCATGATGAGCATATTTGGCTACATGTTGCCATGATGACATTGCTCGCCTACATATTCCCAGAATGACAATGCTAGCCTACACGTTACCATGATGACAATACTCGGCAACATGTTGCCATGATGACACTGCAAAAACTACCATATTTTCAAGTATCTGGATGCTTTTTATGCTAAAATATTATTTTCCAAAGGAGAATTAGAAAATTGCACTCAAAGATTTCTTTGTATCAAAAGTTTAAGAATTTTACTGTACAGGCATAATCGATGGCAGAAATGCATAGATTTCAATTGCTTAAAACACTGTTTAAATTCATTAATTTAGAAAAAAAAGTTTATTCTAATATCAAACATTATTTTTTAAACAACCTAATATTAGTAGCCATGTCTCTTTTTTAAAACTTTGTTCATTTTTCTATTTCAAACATATACATCGTCATATTGGTCGAGCTAAGAATATGTTGACTGTACTATCGGGAGACGGATAAGAACTCCTTCCAATAAAAGGGATGCCCTGGATTTGAAGTTTTCCTGCAAACAGTGTCCGAGATATAACATTAAAAGATCTGATGGCGTGGCTCGAGACTTAAAGATTTGGGAAATGTGGAGGACCCCTTCATTGCCACTGCTCGAGGGCCCACTCTGACCTGGAGTGATGGACCCTGATAGGGTCCGATCTATGGATCAACTATACCTTTTCCAGTTCAAAATGGGAATAGTTCAGTTCAAAATGGAAAAATTATTATTAGTATAAATATAAAAAATATTTTATAAATTATTTTAGCAATAAAATTGTTAACATTTTATAATATAAAAAAATTCTTCAAGTCATTTATAAGAACACAACATCTTCTAATGCTACAGCTGTAGAAATTTTAGATTGAATTCCAGCTATGAAACGATTGCATACTTCTGGTGTAACCCTTCCCAATTCTTCCTCAATTAATGAAGTCAAAGCTCTTGCCCTTTGTTCAGTAATTGACAAGCCATCTCTTCTCTCCATTGCAAGAATACTCACAATTTTAGCAGCCAATTCCTACTTGACGTAAGCTTTGATTAAAGACCATACTTGTTCAATTGGATTAAACATTGGACAGTATGGTCCCAACCTAAGCACTTCACATCCTAGAAATTCTTCTTCACTAAAAACTTCTTCAATGTTTGAGTGTCATGGGGCATTGTTAACAACTATCACAACTGGACCCCCATATTGTCTCTTTGCAGCTCTCAAACATTCTCGCATCCAAGACTGTGCGCGATACATATAATCCGTTCTATATCCAACAATTCAGTTTAGCATTAGTACAGAGTTTGTCAAAAACATTTCATTTTCAAACTATTCATTTTAGTCAAACAGTTCTAATTCAATCGATTCAGTTTAGTATAAGTTTAGATTGTGTTCACACTCAGTTAAATCTCAAAACAGTTCTATTTTAAACTTTTCAGTTTAGCGTCAGTACAGTTTCAATGACAAAAACAGTTCCATTTCAAACAATTCAGTTTAGCATACAAAAACAGTTCCCATTCAAACAATTTAGTTTAGCATAAGTACGGAGTCTAAATGTAAGTCCACAGTTTAATTGTCAAAAGCAAACCTATTTCAAGATATTCAGTTTAGTCAAACAGTTCTAATCCAAACAATTCAATTTAACTTATGTACACAGTTTAGTTCTATTTGACCCATGAAAAGGGCCCTATCAGACGTTAACACTCCGGGCCAGAGTGGACCTAGGAGCGATGGCAATGAAGGGGCGCTCCGTATTCCCTAAAGCTCTAGCTTTACTGGAACCTCACCATCATATTGTTTAGTGTCATAATCAGGACACTCGTTGGGGGGGTCTTTCTCCTCGGCAGAAATGCAGTCACTGTATTTTACAGGCCCAGCTGACTAGGCAAAGCTCTTGAATAAATAAATAAATAAATAATGGAATACAAAATTTGATTTCGTTGTTGTGAAATTGACGTATCGAATGTTTTGGGACAAAGCTCTGAATTATATTTCTCTCTCATGCATGGTTCAAATTCTATGAACTTTTTTGTCAAAAGTGACATTAGCCTTCAAGCAAATGTATGAGACGAAACAAATAAGCAGACTATAAAAACTAGACAGAAAATTTAAATGGGATCCACTCTCTCTCTCTCTCTCAGACGCAAATATAAATTTTCACAATTCAAGTGACAAATTAAAAAAAAAGCAAAAAACAATATGAATAGTTACTTTAAGTGGTATTTGTCTGGCTTTCCACCAGCAGGACCTGACGCAAGGTAATTTTATAGAAGGTATTGCGAAGGAAGAGGTCGCATATGAGGCGACATTCGTGCGCAGCTCGACTATGCTGGTCATAGCATCACACGTTGCAATGTGAACTATGCTAGCCTTTGCTACCTCTCCCGACACTTATGCCAGGTGACCTTGCTGGTCATAGTTTCATTTGACATGACAGTCTTGAGCTCTGCTTGTCATTGATCTTTCATTTATCCGAAGGCATTATTAGTTTCTTGGAATCCTATACTCGAAAGTATATAACTGCTAATGTAATGTAATATGGTAGGTCCAAGTAATAAAGAGAACGAGAGGCTAATTTCTAGAGAGAGGAGAAAAATTATAAGGCGAAAAAGCGGACAGTGTGTCTAAGGAAACGGTTGGTTGACCTCTGAGTGACTAAGGTCAATGCACTTGATGTTGGTCAGCCTGTCACGGGTGAATGTCTACGTTAATTAAAATGACTATAAAGAACAGAGGTCCCAAAACTGCGGAGGTGTGTAATCAGCGAAAATCGATATGTCCCTCCCTCTGCCATCAGGCGGAAGTAAGCGGACGACTCGGGTTTGAAAGTGAGATAGCTGCGAGACGTGACGAGGTAACGATGTCAATTGATTACTAGACACGAAGGTGTTTGGACAAACGAAAATTTATGAGCGCCATTTCGGAGGTGGTCTCAGAAAAGGGGTCTCACGCCAGACGCGACCATCTAAATATGAAACCAGCGAACAAACACGATAGAACCACATGAAACTACAGAAAGAAAATCCAAGGTTTGTGTCTACTCTCTTTTTCTCCTCGTGACAGGTTTTTTTCTTTGTCCAGCTAACGCGGTCATCTCAACTTTCATACTCTCTTTCTCCCGGCGAATACTTACAAATTGTAGAAGCGAATAAACTTTTGTGTTAGTAAACTAAGACAGAATTTTGTGTGCTTATCAACTTTTCCAACGGTGAGGTTACAATAGGGTTCGACTACTACTTAAGACGGAGCCACACAGCGATTAAAAAGTTCGAGCATGGAGTGCTACAACTGTACATTTCGTGTGTAATGATACAATGTTCAGTTGGTTTGCAGTAACATTATAACTTCTATTTGGTACCGTTGTTTTGTCATTTATGTCTAATTTATATCTGCGCGGAAAATATTAGTATTAGTTAGAGACAATTCAATCCTTATAATTGTGTTGCGAATTTCTGTATTAAATAACCCATTTGGTATTGATATGCCATTAAGTAAACCAAAGCAAGCCATACTGATGCATTTTCATGCTTTAAAATACAGTAACTATATTTCTATGAGGAGGCGCTGATAGTGTAACAGTTATCGTCAAAAGAAATCGAGACGAAGCGGTTTGCATTTTCCCATAGCACTAATACGCTAGGGAAAAGTATACACCCAACTATTCACCTTCCATCTATGAGTTAATAATTGGGTCGACTGGTCTCTTTAATTGAGGAATTTCCGACTAATTTCTGAGTATCCCACAAAGGAATGAAATTTTACTACAAAATTAAACCAAATATCTTCTAATTTTTTAGGGTCTCTCAGAACATTGCATCTTTCAAAATTCTCTAAAAGAAGAAACTTGTCTGATTTATACACGAATTAAGTAACCGTAAGTATCGAATTATTTTTTTAACTAATTTCCATACTAAAAAGGGTTCATTTTGGAACAAAAAATCGGCTTGAGAAGCTGTAGTTGTTGTATCCGTATATTAACCAATCGGTGCATTCGCACAGGTTTTTAAATTTCGAGATACTTTGCTGACGACAATATTTTGCTTAGCCGAGAAAAGTTTGAAGGATCTAAACCTGAAATATTTTTTAAAATCCTTTCCCTCAACAAATATTTAAAATGCAATTTCTTATCCATAGATGGATTATCAACTTTCTTGGCTAATTCCGAGCCGACCAAAATCTATAAAGAAGCGAAAAAATAAACATTTCTTCAGTAAGTATGGATTTATCTATGTTTATTTAACTAACGGTAAATACAGAAAGACTACTTTCTCAAATAGCTAATAGAAAATTACATTTTCTCTCTCACATAGTGACACAGTTACTCAAAAGAATTTTTTAATACAAAAACATTTTCTTTAGTTTAGTCAAATAATTACTGCTATCTCTATAAAAAATATCTACACTCTGTTTGCAAGAAAAGATTTGTTTTTCACAAACTTTTATCAGATTTTTGTTTCCTCCTTCTTCCGTCACGCACACATCTATCGATAGCTATCCATGCCTTCGCTAGTTGCGTATTGATTTCATTTTCCGTTGATGAGACGCTGTTTCCGAAGGAGGTGAATCTGTCCTCAAGTTTCAGAGAACCACCATTTAGCATGGAGATGTCACCTCTTTCATAATTGACAGGTTATCGATCATATGGAAATCTGACCTTTCTGATAAAACAAAACGGAATTTCTTTCAGGCTATAGCAATGTCAGTACTACTATACTGCTGCAATATCTGGACTCAAACGAAACGCAAGTAGAAAAAGCTAGATAGGAAGTACGCAAGAATGCTACGTGCTGTTTTGAACAGATCATGGAAGCAGGAATTCATAAAACAGTAGCTGTCGATCTTTCATCTCAAACAACATCCAAGTGAGACGAACAAAAACTGTGCAGATACTGGACGCATTTTAGAGGACCTGCTGCAGCCATAGACGATTGGGACGGATGATGAGAGAGAATCTGAGAACTCTGTGCTCTCACCACGATTGATGATGAAGATGATGATAAAGTCTCAACATGACACGCACCGAGCCTTGAAAAATGATACAAGAAATATAACAAAACGGAAAGGAATCTGGAATGAGGTTTGCACCTGATGTAACAATTTCAACAGTTACTTTTCAAGATGGTGTTTGTAAATTTTGTGTTATTTGATGAGGATTGTAAGTGCAGAGTGTCACGTGCTTCGTAATTCAAGAACGAACAACAGACACACACACAAGAGGAGGCCCGCTCAACGTAATTATGATCAATATAGGAAACAGAATCGATGACCAGATTTCAAATCCGAGACGAGGCTATTTGTGATTTATTTTGTACCAAAGCCCCTGGAAATGGCATGAATCCGTTTATTATCCTCCTAGCAAAAGGTAAATAGTTGGGTAGGCTGCGTTCTTCGTCTTGTTTATGTAACTATTGAACCACACACACACACACACACACACATATATATATATATATATATATATATATATATATATATATATATATATATATATAAGTTTTTGCCACTCGAATTTGAAAAGTTACCATAAGTAAACAATCGATATATACATTACAGTAATAATAATTTCAAGGTACCCGCTTGACTTTCTCGTAAATTGTCCTAGGCTTTGATGCTTTTTGCTTCTGTCAATGGGCCGTTTCTTTATCTTATTGTGGTGTCCCGAAGCAGAAATGGCTATTAAATATTAGACCAGAAATTTAGGAACGTGTAATGGGGAAATAAATGAGCAGACTTTACATTTTTATTCGTTTTACTGAGACCCCCTTGAATAATAGTAATAATAATAATAATAATAATAATAATAATAATAATAACTGAGTAAAATTTAAAGAAAGCGAATAGAGAGATAAATACCTGAATCTTGTTAGAGAACAAAAATATAGAACATGAAAGTGATAGTTATACCAAATATAATTGGCGCGCTTGGAAATCTCCTAAGGATAGGAAAAGAGACTGGAGGACTTGAAAATAAGTGCACGAGTGGAGACCAACAAGACTACTGAATCATTAAGATCGGTCAGAATACAGAGTAGAGTCCTGGAGACATGAGCGACTTGCTGAGAGAAGAACGAGGAAAATACCGGAAATCAAACTATATAACAGAAAAGAGAAAACTATTCGAAACCAAACTATATAACAGAAATCTAACGATAAACGCCAGGGCTTCCCCTCTCGTAAGGATATCAGGACCATTATTGAAGTGGATGAGGAAGGAACTTAAAGAGATGAAGCAGAGAAGACAAAACATTATGACGATGCATCAGGCTTTACATTCCAGATATGACGTAGACACACTGTGTGTGGAAGAGGACTCGCCTGAATTGAAGATATTGTCGATACGAAGACAAGAAAACTACATTAAAAACGCAAAGGAAGGCGGATTACAGAGACAAAAAAACAATACAGAAAACACAACCATCAACATAAATAACCAGAAAACAAAAATGGGAAGGACAACAACGGTAAGGAAATTTCAAGCGACAAACAAGCAAAATCTCACACGAGAAATCGTGGACATGGCGGAGAAAGGAAAGCCTTATGAAAGAAACTGTACCTCTTGTGATAGCAGCACAAAATAATGCCATAAGGACTTAATGTCAAAGCAAGAACAGATTAGACCAAACAAAATAGTAGATGTAGATTATGTGCTGATAGAGACGAATAGAGCAATCACATAATAAGAAAATGCAGAAAATTAACGGAAAAAGAGCATAAGACTAGACACGACTGGTTGGGGAAAGTGGTCCTCAGAGAATTGTGCAAGACATTGAAATTTGACTATACAAATAATGGTATATGCATAACCCAGAATCTGTCCTCAAAAATGAAACGTATAAACTTCTCTGGGGTTTTAAGATACAAATGAATCATCTAATCTCGGCCAGACGACTAAAAAAAAAAATAAGAGAACCTGCCGAATAGAGGACTTTGCCTCTCTAACTGACCACAGGGTAAAACTGAAAGAAAACGAAAAGAGAGATCAGTACCTAGACCTTGCTAGAGAACTGAAAAAACTATTGAACATGAAAGTGACGGTGATTCCAGTTGTAAATGGTGCGCTCGGTACAGTTACCAAAGAATTGGTACGGGGAATGGAAGACTTGGAAATAAGAGTACGAATGGAGACCATTCAAACTACACCATTGTTGAGATCGACCAGAATCTTAAAAAAGGTCCTGGATATTTGGGGAGATTTACTGAGTCTGACTCCAGTGGAAAACTATGAGCTTATACTCGAGTGAAAAACTCACAAATAAGTAAAATAATAATAATAACTTTCGAATAGAAATTTCTTGAAAAGCTATAAAAAAAAGGAGTCTTTTAATTAGCATTCGGGTATCAGAATTCGAAGAATATAGCCGTGACTATAGATAATTCTACATATTCCATACAAGAGGTTAGTAAAGACTTTCTTATTTTAAAAAGAAAAACAAAGACAACACTGATTTTGTTCGAATATTTGTAAAATGTTGTGTAACATAGCCAGATACGTATATGTGAAAAGAATATAGAATTTTCATAATATATATACATAGAACATAGGAATCCCGAAACACGATAAACACTTACGACTTCTTAGTTCAGGTACGAAACTTTTTATTACCTTTGAGTTAAAAGGTTTTTTTGCATAAGGAGAGAGATACACATTCTTTCTATTCTGGCTTTTCCCCATCACGTGTGGCACTCGCCACAAGGCCACTGCGAGCTAGCGAAAGTCACCCTTCTTCTTCGGTCCGCAAGACTCAACTAACTGACTTTTTCAAAATCCCCAAAATCCTCCTCGCGAACCTCCGGTGCATGACGTCATTCACATCCCCTAGTCATGGGATTTTTATTTTGACATCTGTGAACGACACATCCTCCCCGCGCGTGCGTTAACACCTGCGCTCAAGTTTGCACCTAACTTACCCATGTGCTGAGCCGAAAGGTTCTCAGCCTAACTAAACCCAAAAGCAAGATATATAAAACGAAATCCCTCGGCCATTATATTACAGTTGTGGTGTACTATCTGTAATTCATTTTTTTAAAATGAAAGATCTTTTCTAATTGGTTCTTCTTTTCCCAGCTAAACAATGATGAAATATGTAAGATTTATTTAAATTCAGCGCGCAAAAATCAGTAATTCTCACCGTTCTGCCCTAATTTCACTGCAATCATCAGAAACTTCTATCAATAAAAGTAATCAGCCCCTTAAGGAATTGTCTAAAAATAGGATCATTGACATGAACTATGAAGGTGATATAGGAAAATTAGAAACTAGTTCCGAGCCTCAGGCCCAAAAGCGAAAAAGTAAGTTAACACTTAGCTTCGTTTTTGTTTTTTGTGACCCGCTGTTTATGTACAGTAGGGTAGGTCGATTTTGGAACTGTAAAAAGAATAACGAGGTCAAAGTTGCAAAATAACATCAGAAATTACCCCCCGAAATATTATTTTCCAAAATTTTGTATTTTTTTGCGAAATTGCATTTAAAGACAGAATATTTTGTGATTTTAGTCGTGATATCGGTGACGCTGGAAACCTGTATCCATAAAATTAAAACTGAGACTAAAGGAAAATTAAATAATAAAATGTATTAGATAATTGATATTTTTAAGTTTATTATCTATTTTCATATTATGTTTAATTAAATGACCAAAAACAAAAATAAAATACATTAAAATATATAGTTTAAAATACAAATAACGTCTTACTAAACCTCGTTTTATTTACTGGATATTTTTTCGGCTTTCACCGGTGGTAATTATCTCTCCGGAGTACTTCGCTTTGTTTATGTTTTTTACCCTTATAATTAACGCAAATATATATATTTCGCAAAGTAGACATACTATTAAAATATTTAAACATTTTATAATTATTGTAATTTATTTTTATTTTAAAATTTAGTGTTTTTTTAAGTGAAAAGTCGGTTTACGAGTTAATTTTGGAACTAAACAGTACAATACTGTTGTTTGATAAGTAAACATCATTACTTTTTTAATGAATTTCGAAATTTATTTGCAATTTTTTTAAAACATCTTCGTGTATTTTCAGACAATATATATATATATATATATATATATATATATATATATATATATTCTTTTTACAGATATTTTGATTAAAAAATGGCAGGAAAAAACACTGGAGTTTCCACTCGAAGTAAAGGTGCAATTAAATTTTCAGGTTTACCATCACCATTGGATAAAACGAAGCCATGAACTTGTCGACAAATAATTTAATACGCCTATTTTTTAATGAACACTTATCCCCACCTTTCTTATTTAGGTATTTCTAAATTAATAGCAAAGGACGTGATAGATATTTGGAAGGCTGTCAACCCTTGTTTGCCTTTGTTAAAGGAAATTAGTGTTGTCAACAAGGTGAAAATTCTATGCTTTCTGAAGGCAAAGCAAATAAGTAGGAAACATCTGCCTGTTGGCCAAACAAAATTCTGGAAGGAAAAGTTGGATACATTTTTTGATATATCATCATGTTCGTGCAACCTGCCAATTTTAAGTTGTGACAATATTAATGTCAAATGCACCAAAGAAAATTGCCAGGCTAAGCACATCATCTGCACTTGCCCTCTGACAAAAAAAGCCAACAAAAAAGTATGAAGATATCCCCACCAATAGCTTTAACATTTTATGTTCAGGGTGATTCTTCCCATTCTTACTTATTTTCACCAAGTGATGAAACAGAGGATTATAAACAGCTAGATAGTCCTCTCCAAGTGCCTTATAACCTTACAAAAATTCCAAGGTATGCTCGAGTTAGGGGTGATATATTTTCTAATCTTGGAGTCAGCCTTGCCCATGCCTTGCTCTTAGATTTGAGGGCTATTGGCCTTTTTATCTCTAATATAGATATAAAGATTATCTATATGGATAAATATAAAATAGAACAAAGGCTAAAGTGAAAATAAATGCGTATGAAAAGCATAATGAAAATGTGGAGAATCTTCTTTGTATAGGAGTTGATGGGAGGACAGACAAAGACACACTACACTACAAGGAATCAGTGGAGGAAAATGGAAGTAAAATTCTGAAAAAAGCCAAAGAACCTGAATGCCACTTGACAATCACAAAGGAGACACCAAATGAGAGTATATATTTGACTCACAGGGTTCTTCCTGATATTGGTGCAACTGGTACACTATTAAATCTGTCCTTGTTGACTACACGAATGCAAATACAGCCTGTGAAGGTGGACTTGTTACACTTTTAGAAAAAAAAATAAATAAATCTTCACACAATTGGTTGCTCCTTACATCAAAATGAACTTCCATTTAGAGCTCTATTTAAACATTTAGATGACACCACAAAAAGTCACACTACATTCAATGGTCCATTGGGTAAATATGTGCAAATGATTGCCATAATTTACCGAAAAAATATTTTTCAGCTGTCGAGAATCCCCTGGAGTTTCATTTTGGAATGAAAGATATGGATATCCTTAGTAGTGACCAAGAACTACTCTATGAATATACAGTTGGTATTTCTAGAGGTAAGGTGGACCGTAGATTTGCATCGTGGAATATTTGTCCATTAAACCAGGCAAGGTGGTTAACTTTGGCCATCAGGCTCATGTGCCTATGGACTCGTGGGGCATATCCACAGAATCGTTCGACCAAACTATATAGTTTGATAAATTTTATTGTGAATGTTTATGCTATTTGCTGGTTTGATATAAAAAAAAGTAACAAGTTCCATCACCAGCAAATTTATATTTACAATATGATTGACAGGATACGAAAGAAACCAATTGAGGTTCAAAGGATTACATTAAAAAACCTCCAGTATAATGCCTTGGCATTACTTCTGGAGAATGTTTTATTTTCAATGGGGAAATTTGATGAACCTGAAGTGAGAGAAGAGGGTATAAAAAGAATTTTGGCCATTAGGTACGTTAATATTTATTCATACAAAACCGGTTGAAGTACTTGTGCCAATTTATTGAAACATTTTAAAGATTACATCTGATTTCACCAAATATTATTAAAGCAGAACAAATTGCATTTAAAAATTAAACTCAAATTATTTTTTATATTCTTTCAGAAGAGGGAAGCCTGTCAAGAAAAGATTTTAAAATATCCCAATGATCAACTTTAAAGCTGTGCACTGGACTGATTTAATTGATTTGTCAGTAAATGGAGTCTGTGAGCCACCACTCACACTAGACTTTTCTGACAATGAATTACAGAATTCATTGTTAACTGGTGAAAAAATCAACTTGCCAGATTTCCCTTCACATTCCCAAGGTGTGGAACGGGCAGTTAAGTTAGTAACGGAGGCTTCTCAATCCGTGTATGGCTTTGAAGCAAGGCACCAGCACATACTTGCAAAAGTTTTGTGCCAACAATTGAGACCAGCGTTTTCATCTAAGGGCTCATATATGGAACTATTTGATTCCATATATTAAAATTTATTAAACAATTATTTGTTTTTCCATATTTGTTTATTTGTTGTGTTTCAATTCATATCAGGAAAAAGTTTTTTTTCAATATATTCGAATATTACTGCTTGAATAATAGCATTTTAGATTCGACACATGTAAAGCAGGGTGGGGTAGGGGTTCAATTTTCAATTTGAAGTTTTGTTATAATTTATTTATTATATTTCCATGAAATAAAATAAGATTTCCTAATTTAAATACTGAAATTGTTTGGTTTTTACATCAATATTTAGGCCAAATCTGGCAAAATCGAGGACTTTTCAGTACGTGTTTATTCAAAATCTTTCATGCCAAATTAGCAAAAAACTGTTGAAGATTCAGATCTAATTTTTGGTATGAGTATTTAATAGGTATATACACAACTTTCAGTGCATTATTCTTTTTGATATTTAAAAAAAAGTGAAAAATCAACCTACCCTAATGTACAGCCATCAGAGGTGTTCTTTGTCACACCTGTGTCAGGCGCGCAGATAATAAACAACGCCTGGGTCTTGTATTGCCGAAATATACAACCCATAATTAAAATCTCCAATCACAATATTACACAACGTGAGACCCAAGCAACAGGTCTGGGTGTCACGACCGGCAGGTGCTCTCCTGATAGCCAACATAGGAGAACTAGTTGTCATCCTACGAATGCTGACTGCTCTTTTTCAGGTACATAAACGACAACGTAAGAAACCACAACGATCAGAGACCAAAACGCAAACAATTGACTAGGGAAGATTAACAACTTGCACTACAATGCTATTTTAGGAGCAACCCTTCACAAAGAGGATACAGGAAAAGAATGAAAGAGATCTGGCAAGAATGTGCGAAATTTCAGACAACTATCCAAAGGCTTGCCAATCAAGTTAGAACAATAATTAAGAAGGGTTGGTTTTCTGACCTTGAAATACTAGAAATCCATCAAAAAACACATAAGCAATACCATAATACGGTATCAGACATATCAAGTGGTGTCAAACAAAAACAATCCAATGAAAAAGAACTGCCAACTTCGGAAAATGAAAACACCACACTTCCAAATGATACACAACCAAGAATATGTAAACACACTGTCACAAGAACAAAAAAAAAAATCTAGAAAATGTAAAGAGAATCACGAGTAGTGAAAAGACTACTCAATCATCATTAAGAAACATTGAATGGAAAACACTTAAGAAAGAAATAAATAAAATAAATCACATACTACCTTACATACTAACGAATAATATAACCGACTTAAATGAACTAATCTATGCTGGTGCAAAATTTGTTTGTTGTCAAAACCCGGATGGGAAATTTGACTGAAAACGCAAACAAAATAAACTACGAAAACAAGCCAAAATTATAAAAAAAAGAGAGCAGCTGAAATAATCTGGAACTAAAAGGAACTGGCAACACAAGAAAAAATAACAGTACAACTTGAGGAAAAAAACAGAAAGTGCTGGTGAAAGAAGGAAGATTAAAGAGATATCAACAAAGGGTAAAACAATCCAAACAAAACAGGATTTTCTAAAACAACGAAAGAAAATTCTATCAACAATTGGGAGGGAGTGACACGAAAACATACCAACAACTAGATGCCAAAGAAACCGAACGATTTTGGACGAAAATATGGCAACCAAAAAGACAACGAAAATGCTGTATGGATAAACAATATTTCAAAAGAACTAAAGAAGAAGGCCCCAAAACGGAAATACACATCAACTTACTCAAAACAACGCTAAAAAGAATATCAAACTGGAAAACGCCAGGCCATGATGGAAAACGTGGCTTCTGGCTCAAGAAATTTACCTCCATTCACGGCAGAGTAGCACTAGAAATGAACAGATGCCTACAAGACGCACAAGTACGTGACTGGATGACCAAAGGAAAGACTACATTAATCCAAAAGGACCCAAGCAATGGAACTGCTCCAAACAATTACAGACCCATAACCTGCCAACCAATAATGTGGAAAATACTAGCAGCACAAATAAGAGAAAAGATTTACAACTCGCTAACAAGCTGCAGAATATTTTTACATAGATCCTTAATTAGTGCAAAACAAGACAGAAAAATCTAGTTATTGCCTGAATTGACTACAAAAAGGCATATGATATGGTTCCACTAAGCTGGATAATACACTGTCTCAAAATGTACAAAATATCACATGAAGTCATAAACTTCATCGAAAAGACTATGCAAACCTGGAGAGTGGAGCTGACAGCAGGAGGAAGAAGCTTAGCAGAAAATAAGATCCAACGAGGGATTTTCCAAAGAAATGCACTATCTCCCTTACGATTCATAATAGCCATGACGCCACTTAACCATATACTAAGAAAATGCATAGCCGTATACAAACTTAGCTGATAACAAGAGAAGATCAATCACCTAATGTACATGGATGACATTAAACTATTTGCAAAAATGAAAAAGAACTGGAAACTCTCATACATGCTGTTAGAATATACAGTCAGGACATAGGAATGGAATTTGGCATAGAAAAATGTGCCATGCTCGTCATGAAAAGTGACAAACGACATATGAGTGACGGAATGGAACTACCAAATCATGACAAAATTAGAACGCTCGGAGAAAATGAAACCTACAAATACTTGGGTATCTTGGAGGTTGACACCACCAAACAAGTGGAAATTAAAGACAAGATTCGAAAAGAATATCTCAGGAAAACTAGAAAACTACTCGAGACAAAACTCTCCAGCAGAAACCTCATCAAAGAATGAAAACTTGAGTATGCTCCCCTCGTTAGATATTCAGGACCCTTTCTAAAGTAGACCAGAGATGAGCGTAAACAAATGGTTTAAAGAACAAGGAAATTAATGACCATGCATACGGCATTACATCCTAGAGGCGACGTTGACAGACTATATGTTTCAAGAAAAGAGGGAGGAAGATGACTTGTCAGCATCGAATACAGCGTAGACGCATCGATACAACGGCTCGAAGACTACATGGAAAAACACGAACGAGCACTGATTACAGCCATCAGAAACGATACGGACAACACGATAGACGATAGAATGACAACAACTAGGAAACTAAGATTAGGAAAAAAAACTCTATGGCTGCGAGGAAAGATAAGACGCAACAAAATAGCAAATGTAGGCTATGCATTGACAGAAACGAAACGATCAATCACGTAAACGAATGCAGCAAATCAAATTTGACCATACTAAAAAATGGTATATGCACAACCCAGCACTTGTCCTAGAAAATGACACACATAAACTCCTATGGGACTTTAACATACAAACGGATCACCAAATCCCGGCCAGAAGACCAGACATTATAATAATCTACAAAAAGAAGAGAACTTGCAAAATTGTCGGCTTTGCTGTCCCGGCGGACCACAGAATAAGTCTGAAGAAATGAGAAATGTAGGATAAGTACCTCGACCATGCTAGAGAATTGAAAAAGCTGTGGAACATGAAAGTGACGATTGTGCAAATTGTGATTGGTACTTTTGGTACAATAACTAAAGGATTATTAAAAGGCCTGGAAGACTTGAAATAGGCGGACGGGTAGACACAATCCAAATATCAGCATTGCTGAGAACAGCCAGAATCCCGAGACGAGTCTCTGATACCTGAGGAGACTTGCTGTCACTCAAACATCAGGGAAAAACCGTCAGCTAACACTGATGTGAAAAATTCTAGAGGAGTAAAATAATAATAATAATAATCCAAAAAGAATATCTCAGGAGAACTAGAAAACAACTCGAGACAAAACTCTCAAGCAGAAACCTTATCAAAGGAATAAATACTTGAGCTGTACTCTTCGTTAGATATTCGGAGATATTCAAGTGGACCAGAGATGAACTTAAACAAATGGACCAAAGAACAAGAAACTAACGACCGTGCATAAAGCATTATATCCCAAATACAACGTTGACAGACTATATGTATCAAGAAAAAAGGGAGGATGCGCACTTGCCAGCATCGACGACAGCGTTGACGCAACGGTACAACGATTCGAAGACTACATAGGAAAGTACGAAGGAGGACTGATTACATCCATCAGAAACCATTCTGACTGCACAAAAGACAACAGAATGACAATAACTAGGGAAAAATGGGAAGAAAAACAACTCTATGGGCGTTTTAAACGAGTAATAAACACCATATCACACCAGAAAACCTGTATCTCGTTAAGAAAAGGAAACTGAGAGAAACAGAATCTCTTCTAATAACAGCACAAAACAACGCCATAAGAACCAATCATATCAAAGCGAGAAGGAATAAGACTCGACAAAATAGCAAATGTCGGCTAAGTGGTGACAGAGACGAAACGTTCAATCATACAATAAGCGAATGCAGCAAATTAGCACAGAAGGAGTATAAGACTAGACATGACTGGTCGGGCAAGGTGATCCACTGGGAAATGAGCAAGAATTTGAATTTGACTATACGAACAAATGGTATATGCACAACCCAGCACCTGTCCTAGAAAATGACTCACATAAACTCCTATGAGACTTTTTTACAAACACACGGATCACCTAATCTCGGCCACAATACCAGCTCTTATAATAATCAACAAGAAAAATAGAACTTGCAAAATTATCGACTTTGCTGTCCCGGCTGACCACAGAATAAAACTGAAAGAATGTGAAAAGAAGGATAATTACCTCGACCTTGCTAGAAAATTGAAAAAAACTATTGAACATGAAGGTGACAATTATATCAATTGTGATTGGTGCTTTTGGCACAGTACTAAAGGATTATTAAAGGGCCTGGATGACCTGGAATAGGCGGACGAGTGGAGACCATCCAAAGAAAAACAAATAGCAGCTGTAGCAACAGTAACCTGAAACAGCAATGGCAACATAAAAACAAGCAGAAGAACAAAAAAAAAGTAGGAAACAGAAATGGGAATGAAAGCAACAGATAGACTGCACACCAGAAGATCTGGACATGGCAAAGAAAGAGAAACCATGACAAATAATTTGGATTTATTCTAATAGAAGCTAAAAAAATGAAAATTGTCCATATGCAACAGAAACGCAAGTGCATTTGTTTGGTTGTGTTTTATGGCATATCAACCACTGTAGGTTATATAATGCGAAATCCTCTATCTCTTTTCCTCTCTCTCTCTCTACATATGTGTGTGTGTATTTGTGTCTGTATGTGTGTACGATCTGTAAACCAATAGTTTATAGATAGCATTTTAAACGAGCCAAAGGTCATTTGTTTACAAAATAAAAACAAAACTTAAATGGTTTCAAGTCTTGCTGTCAAACACTAATAATTCTGTTTTACATAGTTAAAGTCCTAAGAATAGTAAATGATTAAACAGTTCTATTGGATACATACATGAGACCCTAATAGGTCAGAGTTGGCCAGGGAGTAATAGCAATAAAGGAGTTCTCCACATTATCCAAAGCCTCAGGAGTGGATTCTCTACGTCAGATGGTTTAGTGTTATATCCAGGACACTCGTTGAGTGTTTCTTCTTCCTCTGCAGAGATACAATTGGCGTAGTCAACAGCCCTACCAAAAAGATTATCCAGCAGGAATTGTGCAAAAATATTAAAAATTGTCGATACTACCAAAAAAAGTATATGTAAAAGCAAGAATTCGTCCAAGATAAGAAGATGCAAAAAAATCTCTCAGACAATGATATACAAACGGATTGCATTATCCCAGCAAGAATATCAAACCTAGAATCAATTTACAAATGGCCAAATCGGCTGTGGTGTGTAGAATATAACCAACTGCATCTCCTCAGATGGGTAAGACTCCTGCAATGAGTGTCCTAGATATGACACAAAACAATCTGATGATCAGGCTACAGTAATGACGTAGCTTTGGGGAATGCGGAGTAGTCCTTTATTGCCATTGCCAGGTTTACTCTGGTCCAGTGTGGTTGCACCTCATATGATCCGATCTAAAGGTCAAATTGAACTAAACTGTGTTCTTATGCTAGAGATCTGTAACAAGCTGTGCTACATGAGGGTGACGGTGATTCTATTTGTAGTTGTACGCTGGGTACGGTTCCTATATGCTTGGAAAGACGAGTGGTGGGAAATGGAAATCAGAGGAAGAATCGAGATCATCAAGACCACAGCATTGTTTAAGATTGCTTAGAATACTCAGAAAAGTCTTAGAGACATGAGGAGACTTGCTATCTCACAGACTCCAGTGAAAGACCATCAGCTTACGTTAGTGTGAAAAAGTAATAGGGAATAAAATAATATTCAAAGCAACAATTAGTTATAAGAAGAATAGCAAGTGTAGGTTATGTGTTGACAGAGATGAATCAATTAAGCGTACGATACGAAAATGTTGCAAACTGACACAAAGAGGATACAAGAGTATGTATGTGAGGGTGTGAAAGATGATTTACTCAAAACTGTGCAAGAGATAAATGATATATGCACAAAACCTGTATCTCTTCACAAAATGAGACCAATGAAATTCTCTCGGATTTTGAGATACCACAGATCATCCAAATCCGACCAGAAAACCAGACCAAGTTAAAGAAGAAAATGAAGCCAGTCCTAGTTCAAGAAGAAGAGAAAATGTCCCTTCGTGTATTTTGCCGTTCCGACCACGAGGACAAATAAAATCAAATAAAAGAATAAATAGATACTAATATCTAGCAAGAAGACTGAAAATGTCGAGGAAAATAAGAGTGTCGGTGATCTAAATCGAAGCTGGTGCCCGTAAAACAGTCTCCAGTGGGTTGGAAAAGAAACTCGAGAAATTGGAAACTCAAGACAATTTAGACCACAGCAGTGTTAAGATCAGTGAGGACACTGATAAGAGGCGTAAAGACCAGAGGGGACTTGTTGATTCTCAGAGTTCAGTTTGCCCAATCGGCTGGGGGTGGGGCTGTAGAATACAACGACTGCATCTCTGCAAAGGGGTAAGACCCTCCCAAACGAGTGTCCTGGATATGATATTAAACCATTTGCCTAGTCGGCTGGGGCTGTAGAATACACCGACTGCTTCTCTGAAGAGAAGTAAAACCCCCATCAAACGAGTGTCCTGAAAATGACACAAAACAATCTGATGGTTGAGGCTCCAGTAATGTTAGAGCTTTGGGGAATACAGAATACCCCTTCATTGCCATCGCTCCCATGTCTACTCTGGCCCTGATCGGTAGCACCAGATAGGGTCCTATCTATGGGTCATATAGAACTATTTGACAATTAAACTAAGTGCAAAAAATGAAATGCTAAATTGGATCGTTAGAAATAGAACGGTTTGTAATTTAACTGTGTGTGAAGAAATGACAGGTGTTTAATTGAATTGCTAGTGATACATAACAATACGTGGAACCATTTAACTGTATGCAACCGAACAAGTAATGTTAAATTGAATAATTCGCGTTAAATTAGGATACGTGGTAATACTTGGAACCATTTAAATTTGACATTGGCAAAAATGTATTGTTTGAAATAGAACTGTTTGATCATTTAACTCTATGTAAATAAAAAATGATGTTTAATTGAACCGTTAGTGATGCATATCAATTTTTGGAAAGATTTAAGTTTGACTTATGCTAAATTGAATTGTTTGAAATAGAACTGTTTGATCTTTTAACTGAGTGTAAACACACCATTGTTTAATTGAATTATTGCTGATATATAGCAATATTTGCAACTGTTTAGCTTTGACATATGTTTACAAATCATATATATTTAATATACATGAATAAATATGATTTAGCATTATATAAACTGCAATGGTTGATATGCCATAAAAACAAAGCAAATCAAACCCTTATAAAGGAAAAATGTTCAACTCTTCATGTGGTCCGATGCTAGTCATGGAGTCCAATGTGATGGGGCTACTGGTCACGGTACTTGTTGTGGCTATTTTGTTCGTAACTACCACATTAGCTTCCGACTGTTTGCTTTGTCAAATCCTTCCGTGCCCACGCTCTGTTTGAAAGATCCACGGAAGGGGGTTGACACAATTTTGCCGGATCTATTTTCTATTTTGACGGTCAAGTAATATAAGTGGCTAGATTGTCTAGCAACTCAAAGAATAACGAAAAACGGTTGTCTAACCACAAAAAATTGTTTTTATTGAAATACATTTGTGAGACAATAAATAACAAACAAACGATGTTTGCTTTACTGGCAAAAAGAAGTAGAAAGAATGTCTAGAGAGGAAGAGTGACGATGGGATGCGGTTAGAATGACAGTAATGTCTCTAAAATCTTGGACTTTGAATTTTTGTAACGTCTGGAGGTTGTTCGGAGTGCCTTGGGTCTAGAATAGAAGAGGTGCTTCTTTGGCAGTCTTCTTGGTCCCTTTTCTCGTCCTCTCTGAAGATTTGTTTTCTTATCCTATTTTTATAGATCAATATCTGTACTAAAATGGTTTCTGATAGGTTGTCAATAAGAGCCAATTAGGAGTCATATTCCCATTGGTCAGCCAATCCAAGTCCAAGTTTATATCTTACAGGTATAGGGAAAACCCTTTTTAGATGCTTTGACCAATGGGAACAAGTTTAGAACAATGGGGTTAAAAAAATTTTTCGAACTCACCTAACTGGGTGAGCCATGCCCAGTTCACCTTTATTTAGGGTGGGGCTAAATTAAATCTCCTTTTTGACATTGACCTTCAAGATAAGAACTAGAAAGATATGTTTTACTAAATGACGCGTTTCATCATTATGATTGAAGTTAGTTGACAACTGAAAAATTAAATAAATTTGCTAACCTTTAAAATCATAAACAATCGTCTCGCACTTAACGGACCTTTAAAATCAAAAACGATAGTCTCGCATTTAACTGACCTTTAGGAACGATCAACCAGCTTTTAGGTCCATATAAGCCTTGAACAAAAAGATCCTTATTTTAAGGATCTTTTTTTTTGTTTTTGAGATGACTGTGTGGATGACTATAGAGATATATACTCCCCTGCCCCCGTGGGGTCGAGTTCTCTGGCGAAAGAAGTAATCTTGTTGCCAGTAGCGTTTATTGCCCAGTTTATTGCAAGCCTCTTCATACATATGAATTGAGGTCTCGGCAGCCGTTGAACGGATATATGTAAACAATAGTAATTGTGATTCATAACCGTTTAAAATTTACATCGCAGCTAATGGCTCCTCGTGGCTGAAGGGTTAGAGGCTTGGCTTAGCGTTTGAGTCAACCAGGTTTCGGCTACGGGAGGCTAATATGTCTAGCCACACTGATGAGTTCTGATAGAACGTAAAATATCTGTATGTGGATGACTATGTATATATATTTCATAAATTCTAATTTTTACATATTGATCAAGTACTCAGTCGCACGTCATATCACATTCATACAGGTATAATGCAGAATAAAATCACTACAGATTTTTTTTCTTTTGACTCTTTTGCAAGGAAATAAAGTTTTTTTAAATCTTTGTTTGCGGGGGGGGTATTTTCAGAAAATTTCCTAAAAGAAACGGTGAAGAAAATCACGGTTGCCACACGCGTAATGAAAAGCTCTTCTAATGAATTGAGCATTCAGAATCCGATAGCGTCATAAACA
Organism: Sepioteuthis lessoniana; assembly: GCA_963585895.1. Lineage (NCBI taxonomy): Eukaryota > Metazoa > Mollusca > Cephalopoda > Myopsida > Loliginidae > Sepioteuthis > Sepioteuthis lessoniana. Next base: position 45,151,828 of record OY757926.1, on the reverse strand, counting down.
TATGAAAATTAATACATATACGTTCAATCCCTAGCTTGCATTTTGTCTGTTGCTGGCTTCGAGGTATGTTATCGGTTTTTTGTAAAGCTGACTTGGTTTCGATCCCAGCTTGAAGCGTCTCACGTATCTAGCCACACTGAAGATTTGCGATACAAACGAAACTGTCTAACTGTGGATGACAGTGTATATATATATATATATAGAGAGAGAGATAATGTAAATAAAGTACTCTCTTTTAATCCTGATATTTTACAAAACAACCTTTCACAACCCGGCACAAAAATGGATCGCCTTAACCCTCACGAATGAGTTCAAGTCTCATTGTGTGCCCCATTTATTCGGCTTTGTCTCACATCGAAGAAAAAAGCTTCGTATATTACTACAATGGGGTCTCCTAGCAATACATGAATAATGAATTGGTAAAAACACTGACATCGTAATTAAAATATGTCCTCCGGAAAAATTTGATGATGATTGAAACAACTTTCTGCTACCATTGTTTGACACGTTATCTTAGAATGGTTTATCCAAGTGCTTTTTGATATCCTCTATTCTCTATGAAACGGCGCGACAAGCTCGTGAGAATAAATCTATTATCGACCTTGATAAAATAAAAGTGGCCGATTAGGTCAGTAATCAACTTAGGATATTGGCAACGCCAAAATAAGTCTAAAATTAGACTTCGTTTTTATTTTTCACAACTGTCGGACGACTGTAGTCCCTATGTTTGAATCAGTTGGGAAAATACACTGACAAATTTGGATTCTCAAGGACCAAAGTCGCTTCAGTTTTTTTGTTTTTTTTCGGTGGGCAGAGTTTTTCTTTTTGTTTTTGCTTTGGAGGGTTGTTTTGTAGGGGTTTTTTTTGCTTTGTTAGGTTTTTGCTCTTTATTTTATTTATTTATTTATTTTATTTATTTTTCTATTTTTTTATCAATTTTGTATCTTTGATTTTTTTTATTCGCTGAGGTTTTACCTGGCGAACAGTACAGTTCAGGTTATTTGCTTAATGCCATAGCAACTTTCTTGTGTAATTTAATGACAAAATCACCCTTATAACAGAGCAGCATGACACTATTTAACCAATAGTTGGGGAGATAAGGGCGTTCATACCTTTGCTAAAGATATTAGTCCAAAAATCAAAGTAATAGCGTGACTGGAATTCGAACTCCCTTACTTCGAGACCGCAGTTTTAATCCATTACACCTCCAACCCGTTAATAACACAGCTAAGTTAGATAAACAAATACTACACTTTACATCCTGTCTGAAACCTAAGTAAAACAAGCTATTAATCTCTAAGTATTCAACAACACATTGAGCCAGGCCTTTTCAAAGGTGGATTCATGCCTTCTTTCAAGAACATGAAGTCATGCCTTCGTTTAATCTATTTAATTTTCAGTAGTCACCTTAGGATCGGATTCGAGCCTCATTCAGCCGATTTAATTTCCGTTCGCACCTCAGTATGTTTTTGTCCTTTGTTCAAAGAAATAGTAATTTGATTATTTGTCGTAATGTTATTCTAATATTGTTTCTGTTTGGTGCCCTCAAAAGTATTGTGGTAGATCCACGTGCTGGAAATTGCAAATGTCATCCGAAATAAACTGTCTGTGTTTATAGTCTGAAGTGTATATTTTCCACTCGAGATATTGGGAATGGAGAAGAGTGGGTCGAAGAAATAAAGCAAGGTCAGCTATAAAAGATCAAGACAACAACAGAAGAAATCAGTGTTAATAAGGAGACACTATTCAAAGCCAGAGACTTCTTTGGCGGACAACATCGACAGATCAATAGTGGAACAGATGAACAGACGTGTCATTTTACATCTAAAGTTAAAATCTAAAAGTCATCAAATTTGAAAGAAAGAAAGAGAGAGAGAGGGGGGGACAGACAAAAATATATAAACACATACATCCGCAGCTTGACACGTACATATGAAGTGAATTTAGATGTGAGTCATATTTTGATAAATCTTAATATACATTCATAGGTTCATTATACTGTATTCATTTTTTTACCTGGATTTTTATTAAGATAGCTATAAAAAGACCGAAACACACACGCACGAACACACACACACACACACACACACACACACACACACACACACACACACACACACACGTGAATGTATGTATGTATGTATGTATGTAGTATACGCGACTAACGAATGCTTGGAAAGCTATCGATTGGCTACAGGTCATATGGCAGTCAGACCAATCCGATGAAATAAAACGCAATTTTTTCCAGACAGCTGTCGTGCCCATAATACTATATGGCTGCACCACAAGGGCGCTGACAAAGCATATTGAGAAAAAGCTTGACGGAAATTGCACAAGAATACTGTGAGCTGAAATGAACAAATCCTGGAAGCAACATCCCACAAAGCAGTAGCTATACGGCCACTAACCTCCCATCTCTAAGACCATCCAAATAAGACGAACGAGACATGGACCCCTCCACACGGACGAGCAAGTGTTGGACGACCAGCTAGAACTTATCTACTGCAGCTCTGTGCAGACATAGGATGTAGCCCAGAAGACCTGCTGAGAGCGATGAAGGATAGAGACAAGGGGTGAGAGAGAATCAGGCAAGAAGTATGACTGGATGATGATGATGATGTGTGGATATTTATGAAAATGTACAAATATGAAAAAAACAACAATGTTTTCAGAGGATGATTTTATCTTGAGCTGAATTATTTACCAACGAAAAACGTTTCGGATTTTTACACTAAAACTTCCTCAAGGTGTTTAAATATGTGATGTTGGATCCTCTAAATTTTGTTAGAATCAAATTTTTTTTTGTGAAATGAAACAAAAAAGAGAAATTTTCAAACATTTTAAAAAATAAATTTCGAATACTAATTACATCTTATAGTTTTGAAACAGAACCCCTCAAATTGAAAAATAGTGTCATTTTATTAAATATAAAAGCGTTTGCAAAAGTTACCTGCGCTTTTATTTTTTTTGAAAACTGGATAGTGGATAAACAGTGTGTATTCAGCAGGCTTTAATAATAAAAAGAAAAAAAGGAATAAAATTTTCGATAGAATACGAGTAATCTATTGTATGAAATGCACCTACACATTTAAGTGTACACGCAGACACGTACGCACACATATTTTATCCTCTTCGGTTGAAAGCTTCATGTGAGAAAATGAAGGCATATTTTTCAACGTACACCTCCTTTTAGTTCACTAACTATCTCCATCGGTGGTGCAGTACTTGGATCCTATTTCTCAAAAACTTTATTGGCAGTATATTTGACAACATCAGATGGAATTTTCAGTCTACCCTGATATATATATATATATATATATATATATATACCTCCACACCGCATAAGTAGAGTGTAACTCAAGGTCATTTTTTAAATTATGTTCAACAGGTTTGAATTCAGACTTTTCTTTCTCCTAGACCAGGTGCCATAACACTATCGGAGAATCTTCCTTACCACTTATCCAAATATGGAGGAAGAATTATTTGATGCATACCGCTGATAAAAGTATTAGTGGTTTTCAACAGACTAAACCAGGATTTGAACTCAGACTGAAGCATCTATTTCCAACGATAATATATATATATATATATATATATATATATATATATATATATATATATATATTCTACGTGGTCCCCCGTGCTATTACTTTCACTTTCAGACAAATATCTTTGGGAAAGGTATGAACCCCTTTATCCTCCCGGCTATGAGCTTCAGATGATTTCACCTTTCAAACAAACGCTTAATTCACTACAGCATGTGTCATTGACAAACATGAAACACCTGAAAAAAGCCAAAATAGATATCGACTGAAACGTTGTGAATTTAGAAATAAAGGTCAATCGTCCAAATATTCAAAGTAATAATAATTATCGAGCTTCATCTCAGAAATTTAGACAAATCATGAGTTTATTTTGTATTCTTTTTTGTTCAGTGTTGGTATTTCATCGACCTACGGATGTTACAATTGGTCTTTCAAAGTGAAGACACAAATTTTTCACCATGATATCTCAAAGTTTATTGTCATACTCAGGACACTTATTTCTTGTCCAGTCTGAAGGGGCCGTAGAATACACCAACTGCACCTCTTCTGAAGAGTAAGACATCTCCCAAACGAGTGTCCAATATATGTCACAAAACAATCTGACCATAGGGTTCCAGTGATGCTGGAGCTTTGGGGAAAGCTGAGAACCCTTCATTGTCATCGCTCCCAGGTCCACTCTGACCCTGACTGATAGCACTTGATAGGGTCCTATCTATGGATTAAATAGAACTAAACTGCGTACTTATGCTTATCTGAATTGTTTTAATTGGAACTATTCGACTAAACTGAATTGGTTAAAATAAAAAAAGATTTGACAATTATACAGTGTACTCACATTTAAACTGTGTACTTATTCTAACCTGAATTGTTTGAAATAGAACTGTTTTTGACATTGAAACTGTACATATGCTAATCTGAATTGCTTGAAAGAGAACTGTTTTAACATTTAACAGTGAGTAGGCAAAATCTATACTTATACTAAACTGGATTTGCTGAATCATTACTGTTTGAATAAAATGAATAGCTTGAAATAGAAATGTTTCTGACAAACTGTGTACCCATGCTGAACTGAAATGTTTGAAATAGAACTGTTCATTTGTATAAAAATGGATTTGGCGTTAAATAACCAACAAAGGTCGATATGCCATAAAAACCAACCAACCAACCGACAATTTTTTTTCTTTTTCTCTGCACATGCTATTAGCATTTTGTAAAGGAGGCTGAGTGATAGGTAGATATGAATAGACCCTGTTAGCTGGCTAGCAAGATTGATAGATAGGAAGATAGAAACTCCCACAACGCAAACCAAAAACATACCAAGCTAATTAATATAATGAACAAAATCAGCAACATAAAACCTAGAATGAACAATCAATCAACTTACGAATTAGACAAAAATCAGATGGATTTTTTAAAACTAGGTTTAAAAATTTTGCCCCATCCCAAAAAGCATACAAAGAGCATTAAAAAAACACCTCAAAGTATATGAACGGAACTATGCATTGATAGAAAATTTCTATCACAAAGAAAATACAGACGACTCCCTAATAAAAAAATCAAAATTCTTCCCAGACAAAGATTAAAACAGTGGAGGAAAAATATTCTTCGAAAAACTCGGGTACATAAACATTGAAAAGAAAAATACTACACATAACTACTTGTCGCCCAGACAAAGACAAGCATTAAAAATATACTTGAAAACAACGACATAATCATAAAAGAAGCAGACAACGAAAGCACATTGGTTATTTTAAATAAAACATATTATATAATAAAAGTCCAGGAAATACTAAGGGATGAAACCAACTGTTAATCAATTAATACGAGCGTAGACTACGATATCATATAAATAATTATAAAACCTGTAGAATACACAAGGAAACATTAAGTGAAAAAAAGGGCTTCCTAAATAACTACATCCCAAAAACTAGCAATTGTTACTGATTACAAAAAAACCTCAAGTCCGAGAAAATAAAAATAACTGTAGAAATATAATAATCTGAATACATAGAAATTCGAAAAACCAATGTAGCTGGCCCATAATGCCCTACCAACAGACTTAACAAATTAATAGACATTCTGCGACAACCATTCTTATTACAGATTAAAAAAACATTTGACATGATATCCTCTTTTTAAAATTTCATACCACAAAAAAATAACCATCTCGACACATTCATAGTTACATTTAACGACACAAATCTATATAGTAATATCCTCCATGAATTAGGAAAACGGGATATCTCATTTTAGATAGATAAATACCCAGAAATATTACACCCAAGATTTAACAAAAAAAGTATCACTGATGGTAAAGAACTAATCCTAAATAATAATTCTCTCCAATTTGACAACAAAAATTCCATTAAAAACCCAAGAAAAAGGTAGAAAAATTGAAATAGCACCAACGTACGCAACCCTAATCATATATACCTACAGGAAAAGCTACATTAAATCACAGGGGAAAATGCAACAACAACATGAAAACAGAATTTATTAGATCAGGAAAAAGATATCAAGATGAATGTTTCATATTGTGGAAATGCTAATTGGGTAATATTAACGATTTATACAACTTACTCCTAAACCTACACCATAGAATAAAATTCACCATAGAACACAATATCAAAAAACTACCATTTTTAGATATCCTCATTAAAAGCAAAAATGGCCAAATTATCAGACACTTGCCACAAGCCAACAGAAATCCTGCAATACCTTCATTTCAGGAAGTCATCACACCGAAAACTCCCTAAAATTCATCCCTTATAACCAAGCACGTAGGATTTGAACCAAAGTCACTAACAAAAAGAAAGAAATCACAGAACTATTCAAAGAAGTTTGAACGAATTAAAAACAATCAAAAACATGCTACACACAACTAAAATCATTAAAAAGAAATTAAGGGTCTCATTAATCTCATCTAAATTTAGAGAAAATACAACACATGTAGTCTCAAAATGCAAAAGTAAAAGGTGTGGACTATAGAAGGAAAATCCTATACCTTCGAAAACCCCAAAACAATAGTCATAATAATTAGAAATTTGAGCAGCAATTTAAAAATGTCGTCTATTTAATCAAATGGACTAAATGCAACGATGATATTTGTTGGCTGAAGTCAAGGTCTGAAAAATAGTGTCACTTTACATAAAAGCAATTTGCCCAGTCTGCTGGGGCTGTCGAATACACTGACTCCACCTCTACTGAGGGGTAAGAACCCTCTCCCAATGAGTGTCCTAGATATGACACTAAACAACCTGATGGTGAGGTTAAAGTATTGCTGGAGCTTTGGAATACGGCGTACCCCTTCATTGCCATTGCTTCCAGGTCCACTCTGGCCCGACGAAGTAGTACCTGATAAGGGTCCAATCTATGGGTCAAAGAGAAATTAACCGTGGTTTTGAGAGTTCACTGTTTTTTGCTTTTAAACTACGTATTTATGCAAAACTGAATTGCACGAAATAGATCTGTTTTGACATGTTAACTGCGTACTAATGCTAAACTGAATTGTTTGAAATACAACTGTTTTGATATTGACACTATACTACGCTAAACTGAATTCTTCGTAAACAAAAACTATACTTATACTAAACTAAATTGTTTGAATAAGAACTGACTAAATGAATAGCTTTAAATAGAAATGCTTTTGACAATTGAACTGTCTACTTGTGCTTTACTGAATTGTTTGGAATAGAACTATTTATTTGTATATAAATGGATTGGGCATTAAATAACCTACAAAGGTTGATATGCCATAAAACTCAAACAAACATGAAGGCCACATTAAGTTACCAGAATAGAAAACACCTTTTTGAATGCAGTAAGATAAACTTTAAATAATGCTTATATACCAGACTGAAACAACTAGTTAATGAATAGATTTATATCAACATTAAACAGACCTTAAGGGCACACATACACATGCATAGAAACACACACACACACACACACACGTATATATCTATATACAGACTCGCTTAAAATACATGTGTGCTTGTGAGGTCAAATGCAATCCCACACACATTAAACCCCACAAATGCCCAAAAAAAAGTATACATGTGTATTGGTATAGATGTTCATATTTGTGCACGTGTGTATGTAAACATATAGACGGAGAAAATGAGATACAGAGAAAGGAAAAAAACAACGAACAAAGGAAAAAATCAATACAACGCCCCTGAAAATATATTTGTATGCGGTTGTGTGTGTATGGTGTATGTGCTTTTATACGTGTGTACAAAACGCCCACACACAAAGACACAGAAAACATAAATTATTAAAAACGTTCATTGATCAGAGGTCTTCACGGACAATTTACTCCAATGAAACATTCGAAGACAAATCTGGAATAAAACCAAATTAAACAAAACCTATCAAGGGAATTAAAGTACTTACATGTTTACATGCACACACACAAACACACACACCCACACAAAATTAATACATACTTATATATTCAATAAAAATTTACTTTTTTATACAAGATATTTCCACAGACCACATGTCTTCACGGGCAATTAACTCCGATGGGACATGCGCAGACACACATCTAGGAATTAAAAAAGATTATTTCCTATTAAAATAATCTTTACTGAAAAAAACAACAACCAAAACATAGGTATTCAAATCCTCCTGGAGAAGATGTAAAGTTTGAAACATATATATATGAAACATATATATATGAAATAATGAAAGTCTAAATACTAAAGTCGGAATCATTTGCTGACCTATTATGCAGGACACTGCTGGAGAAGCAGGGACGAGCTCATAAGTGATGTACTCCTATGGACCCCCACATATGGCTGAGCAAAAGCAGGACGACCAGCTCGAACATACATACAACAGCTTTGTGGGGATACGGGATGTAGCCCTGAAGACCTACCAGAGGCGATGAACGATAGGGAGAAGTAGAGAGAGATGATCAGTGATATCCGTGCTGGCGGCACGACAGGATGATGATGATGATGATTCATTTTGAAATCTTTACTTTTCGCTCATTGGGCTCACAAAAATTATATATATAAATATATATATAGCACATATATAAGAAATAAGCTTAAGTAGAAATCATTTGTGGATCTATTCATTTTAAAATATTCACTTTTCGCTCATTGTACCAACAACAATGTCTTATATATATATATATATATATATATATATATACTAATCTAATATCTACCAGTATTCACGGTACAGAAAAAAAAACCCTGGCCAGGAACAAGAGAGAAAAAAGTATCTCGAATCACCGCCCAGGGGAAAAAGAAAAAAAATTTTGGGTCAAAAAGAAAGAAAAGGCCAACCTCGTCCGACCCCTTGAAAAAAATCAAGGGATACGCAGTCAGTGGTCAAAAGAAAACCAAAAAACCCTCCGCGAATCCTGCAATGCTACAATTACTAAAGTGCTCAACACCAGACAATGGAGCCAATTATAAAATTAACCTAAATCGCGAGTCGAAAATCTTCTACTAAAGTTTCACATTAACGGATCATCAGGAAGCCTAAGTTCGACTGAATTCTAGGAGAAATCGCTTTCTTTTATTCACCAGAAACCACCTAGCTTAAAATTTGCATAAAAAAAATAAATAAAAAAGATAATAAAAAAAATAAAAAATAAAAAAATTTTTTTTTTTCCTAAAACCTATCCCTAATTATAGAGTAACCACGCCCTTTTGTGTCTACAACTATTTAACACCTCCGATCTTTTGTTTAACATATTCCTACTTTTACAAGCCACTATCGCCAATTTTTCCTCCATACAAAGGCTACAAGCTCTATTGCCTGCCCTATATTTACGGCATTTCTTTATTACTTCCCATTTCATTATAGGATCTACCCCTGTGTTCTCCTTAAGCTCCCACACATAACTAGATAATGCAGTGCTATGCCTATATTTCTCGTGCGAGAAACTTGTTTTATGGTTATAGTACCTAGTCTTAAAATCCCCTTGCGTCGACCCAAATTATATCTTTTTATTTCTCTTATTATTCGAATCACTATATACTTCTACTTTATACACTACACATCCCTGCTTACATTTGCCTTCGAGGGGACATCTCACCTTATCCCTACAGTTACATTTATCAATTACCTTATTTTTCTTCGTACTTAATTTAGTTATATTACTCCTATTTATTATTCCATTAATGTTTGGCATGCAACTATAACTTAATTTAACACAATTCTTATTAAATATCTTATGTAACTGACTCCCACTAGGGAAATTTCTTTTTGATAACTTGAAGAAATCTTTTCCCAAGTTGTTGACTACCTCCATGTTATAAGGGGGATTAAACCATAAAATTTTCCTAGGTCTATTTCTTCTTCCTTGCGTTCTACTTTCATCCATATCCCTATATTCTAAATTGACCCTATATCCGTCATTCTTTAAAGCCCTCTCATATTCCTGCTTGCTTCGTTCAAAAATTTCCCTGTTGGAGGAGTTATTTGATAATCTATGCTCTATTCCCTTGCCAAAATAAATCTCAGAAGAAACCCGTCAAAAAAGCTAAGTAAACCTTAAAACCGTTTTCTCCATTCACCCTACCTAAGTATTGTAATTGTATGCTCTCTCTCTCTCTCTCTCTCTCTCTCTCTCTCTCTCTCTCTCTCTCTCTCTCTCTGTCTCAATTTAAAGAAAGAAGAAGGAAAGGAAAAAGGAAAAAAGAAAGACATTTGTATTTGATATTGTCTGCTGGTAATATAGCCGGCATCTTAAATATTTATTTGGTCCGCAAGTATTAAAAACCTTGTTATATTTTAAATGTCCCCTCATGTCGAAATTTATTTGTTGTATTGTTTGCCTATCGAGTTGCCTTCTTTTGCATATTCCTTTTCAGCTTCATTTCGCCTCAATTTATTCTCGCTAAATGTCTTATTCGCCTTTAAAAACATTACATGGGAAATTGGAATTGTCGACTACAGTAAATAATAATATTTTTATCTCAACCGAGAGGTCCATATCTTCCGTTATCCTGGGGGTGGTAGGAAGACGAAGTGGCTTGGTGTGTGTGTGTGTAACGTGAAATTTGGAAACCCCTTGCCTGCGGCGGTCAGTCTTGCCCCAAATTAACCCCCACATTATCTGCCATGTGCCCGAAGAAGGAATCTTAACTGGGACTTATTTTGCGAGGGAACAAGTGCCAGACTGTCCCGACTTCACACGTGCGAAAAATAAACTCCCGTCCTGGGATAAATATTTTAGGCACCGTCACAATATATAAAAGTTGGGGATTGTAGTCGAGGATGACTCGAAGGCTCCCTTTTCAATAGCTACTACAGCAATGTGTAGAGGAGGGCGCTACTCCATTTCCGGGATTGCTATACTTTACCCTTGATCCTTACCTTATAGTGCAGAGTGCTAAGCAAGGCGGCATCAAGTACCATTTGGTATGACTCGACCTGGGATTGAACCCCAGTCTCCCAGACTATTGGATAACACTATGCTCATTAGGCCAATGGCCTGGTTTTAAAAGTTGGCGACCGTAGTCAAGGGCGACTCGAAGGCACCCTTTTCAATAGCTATTATATCGAGGTGTAGGAGAGGGCGCTAATCCTTCCCCTGAATTACTCCACTTTATCCTTGATATGTACCTTATAATGCTGAGTGTTTTAAGTCTTTTTATGACTCGACCTGGGATTGAAACCCGGTTCCCAGGTCATTGGTGAACACTCTACCCACTAGGAGGATTGGAATATATATATATATATATAATTTTCTTGAGTCAGAAGTAGTAGTAATGTGTTACGACAAAAATGTCCACCTATTCTCTTCTTTCTAGCCCAGGATTAGAACATGATGAATGAGTCTCATATATACATATATTTTTAACAAAGCACACCTCTACTTATAGCAATAGGATATTTTAATAACTTGACATAGTGAGAGTAATGAAGTGATCATATTGTAACAGAATTGATAAGCTTGGTTAGTGTAAACACACACACACACACACACACACACACTCTCACACACACTCACACACATATATATATATATATATAAAATTTTGATTAGCGTCAACATAAAGTCAATGGCGCTTAGTGACTGTCAGTTTCTCTTCTATGTGATCATCAGACCAAGAAATTTGTGTGTACCTATATATATATATATATATATATATATATATATTTGATTTTCTTACCTTTGATATATCAAAGATTAATATCATACACTGGACACCTCTTTTTTCCCCGTGCAGCGTATGAAATCGATGTAATCTAAACCATACCGATTCATATGAAGTTATCAAGAGACTTAGATAGATAGATAGATAGATAGATAGATAGATAGATGTTAATTTGCTTGACTCGTTGTCTCTATGCATTTAAATTTATGAGGAATTTAATTCTAAGTGAAAAATGACTTGAATGTCAATGGCCTGTGTGACTTTTGATTTTCACCGAGAGTCCAAAAAAATGTTCTTTGTTTTGTTTGTTTGTTTGTTTAAATAAATTCTCTGGAATATTTACTTGTTTCTCTTACCTTAGCAAGTCGTCAAGCAGAAAATTGAGATGGCACGTGCCGAATCCAGAATACATTTGTTCAATAAAGACAATGGAACGCGTCGGGGTGGATCCTGTGGGTGGATGGAATGACTAGCGGCTGTTCTTGCAATGAATAAACGTAACAAGCAAACACATTTCTTGCGAGAACTGCACGTCTCACTGTGATATTCAGATCGCCATTTTTGTTCCATTTATCACGTGGCGGGAAATGGGTGTTTGTCATGAGCTAGCGAAAGAGGATTGTTCTTATTAAAGGGCATGTTGACTTTGGAACTTGCTTTGGCTGTGTGATCAGAGGTGTCTGCGTTGAGGTGGGGGTCTTTATCCAATAGCGGGTAAGAAGAATAAAAATAGAAATAGGTGGAGCCTATATTGAACAATGAATCGGTAAACCCTTGTTAAGAAAGATAATCTACATTGGATCACGGCACACTCGGGGGTAAGAGAAACAAAACAAAACTAAACTAAACTAAACAAAAAAACAAGAAGCACATTTTAAAATAAACAAGATGAGTAATGAAAATAGTACTTGCTAACACCAGGTCTGAATAACCTCTCAGGAAAGTTTATCACGAACCTCTAATGTATAACTCCAACGTATTTTCACTGGATCGGCAAGGCTTAGAATATGTTGACTGCATTGCCTGCTGGGTTTGACACTAAACTGCATCTAATGTTAAGCTCAGGTTCTTGAGGTCTATGAGTGTGGAATACTCCTTCATAGACCTCTCTTATTTCAAAACTCTTTCTTTTTTTCTGTCGTGTTTCTTTATTTTTGCGTTTTTTCTTTCATATTTTCCTTTCTTTTTTTCATATTTTCTTTCTTTTTCTATTTCTGTCCTTTTTCTTTCTTTCTTTCTTTCTTTCTTTCAGTATACTTTTCATAAGATTCCCTTTGATACTTTTTTTAATTACTTTTTTTCTTTCTTGCTTGCTTTTTGTCCTCGTTCTTTCTTTCTTTCTTTCTTTCTTTCTTTCTTTCTTTCTTTCTTTCCCATACTTTTATTCCTTTTTCCGCTTTTTCTTTTCTCTTTTTCTTTCGCCTCATTTCTTTCTTCATTTATTCATACGGCTCGTTTTTCCAGAAAATATTTATTTTTCTTTATTAAATGATTTTTTTCTTTTTTATTTGTATGGTGATTTTTTCTGTCTTTTTTCTGTCTTTATCGATCAGTTTTCCTCTTTTCACCTTTTTCTTCTTGTAAACCTCAGGACCACTCTAACATGGAGCGCAAGTACCTGTTGGGAGGTATCTCTGGATTAAATAAATCCATTTGAAAACTATCAATGTCAAATAGAAGAACTTAATAGCATATAACCGTAAATTTTGATTTGGAATAGTTACTTGAGGCTATAATTGTTTAAGAAGGAATATAATTACTTGAAATCTCATATCCCCTGATGAGACTAACAAGTCGGCCGACCGTAGTCTAGGGTGACCCGAAGGTTCTCTTTTCAATTGCTACTAACGTGAGGTGGAGTGGAGGATGCAATTACTTTTCCCTAGATTGCTCCACTTACCCTTGATCCATACCTTATAATGCTGAGTGTTAAGCAAGGCTGTATCAAATGTACTTTTTTTGTTTTTGGTATGACTCAACCTAAGATTGAACCCCAATCTCTCGAGCGCTTCGTGTATAAATTATTTGTGTTAGATAAGAATACTTGATATCATATAACTTTGTACGAAAAACTGTAAAAGAACCGCACAAAAATATAAGGGTGGGTTCTCTTGAAGTCGTGGATAACGAGCTGCAGGAACTGTGACATCATAGTAAGCGAGTTCCAACTCCAGCCGAGCCATTACGTATGCCAGTACAATGTTGTGTCAATGATAGCAAACCGACTCTCCGTTTCTCTGTCTCTCTGTCTCATATGCACAACTATTCCGACGTTTCGAATAAAAATAAAGTATATTTTTATATACAAGTGTTATTGTCACCTTTCTCACCTGATATACAACCGGCTATCGTCGAAGAAAATTGATACAGTGAGCCGAATCCAAAACCAGGAAAAGGCAGTTTCACAATAAATTCCTTTGGGAAAAGCAGGAATTAATTTTGACAATGTGTCTAAAGAAAAGCATGCATGATGGCAATTAATAGGAAGTCTGAAAATCTCACAGTGTAAGATTTCAATGCAATAAGAAGGAATCGTCCGATTGGTGGATATCCTGTTCGTATAATGCTGTTATTTTGCATCCACCTCGTGTCTAAAGGCGACATGGAATCTTTCTTTCAATAGTACTACTCTAGAAAAAAATTATAGTATTAGCACTTTTAGACTTTTTATTTAGCAGAAAATTACAGATAAGACGCCAAACTCGGCTTCATAAAACATTCCTTAAATAAACTAGATTAAATCATTCAAATTTATGGTATAATCTTTTTTAAGCCATGCAAAGGAAAAAAATATGGACTAACCCAATATTGAGGAAGAAATCGTAGAATCCATTGACAAGAAATTAGAATTAATTCATCGTTGCTTCAACTCAAATGTTTATGAACGTATTAATTTTTTCAGGCATGAAATTCCCTAATTTAAAGAAAATTTTTTTTTGTTTGTTTTTTTTTTTTGTCTTTGTTTTTTGTTTTTTTATTTTGTTTTATTATTTGTCAAAGTGGTTCCAACATAATATTTTCTTCTGCCTGGTTTGGAAAAAATTATATTATAAAATTGAATAATTCAATTTAGTTTGCTTAACGAATATTTCATGAAATTAGAATGTTTAGCTATGAACAAAAAATGTTTAGCGGCTAATCTGTTAACAGGTTATTTATTGCCAAACAGGTTATTCATTATTAATTCTATGCACATTTTGGGTGTTGTAAAAAAAAAATATCTGGGTCCCTAAATCCTCACCGTAGGCGTTAGGAAATGCAACTAATGCAACAGGCAAATCATGACTGTAAGACTTCAAAAGGGATCATACTCAAAAACCAAAAAAAAATGCAATACTCAATAGCCATCAATTTCAAGTAATTTTATCAAGGAGTAAGAAAAAAAACGAAAAAAAAAACCCCAATGTTTTTGTAAGATGAATTCAAATTCTTCGTGAAGCGAATAGAATTCCAAGAATATGTTCATTACAGGTCTTTAAACGATGCAATCATTTGTGCCATCCTATTCAATGTTTGGTTTCTGATTATTTTCTTGTTTTCATTCGGTCGAGAGCTTTTTTGTGTTTTCTGAAAAGTAAATATGAATTTACTTCGTAATGTTTATTCTATTTGAAGGAATCGATTAGTTTGCAAGATGACGAGAGGTTTCATTTGAAGAAGAAGAAGAAGAAGAAGAAGAAGAAGAAGAAGAAGAAGAAGAAGAAGAAGAAGAAGAAGAAGAAGAAGAAGAGACTGAGTAAAGAAAGAAGATGAAAAATTGAAAGCGTGGAAAAAGAATGTTTGAGGAAAGAGAGACAGGAAGATAATCGAAAGAAGGATAGTATATACTAAATGAATAGTTGGATGGTAATAAGTAAGAATTATATACTGAAAAAAGACGAACGAAAAATATTCTGAGAAAGAAAGAAAGAAAGAAAGAAAGAAAGAAAGAAAATTAATGGTCTGAAAAAGAATAACAAAAACAATGAAAGAAAGAGAGTCTAAAGAAGACAGAAAAAAACAAACAAACATAAACTAACGAACGAAAATGATGACCTGAGGAAAAAACAAAAATTATTGAATGAACGAAGGGTGAAAAAGAAAAAAAAAAAGGATGAAAAAAGAAAACGAAATGTTA
Source organism: Sepioteuthis lessoniana (assembly GCA_963585895.1). Lineage (NCBI taxonomy): Eukaryota > Metazoa > Mollusca > Cephalopoda > Myopsida > Loliginidae > Sepioteuthis > Sepioteuthis lessoniana. The sequence goes on along the minus strand of OY757926.1, from coordinate 45,136,040 downwards.
GAAAGAAAGAAAGAAAGAAAGAAAGATTAACAATGATGAGCAAGCAAAGAAAACGAAAGAAATGAAAAAGAAAAATGAAATGAACTAGCAAAGAAAGAAAGAATAGAGAAACGAACAAGCAAATAAAAAAATGAAATTCATTTAAGAAAAGATAGAATTTAAACCCAATTATTCTGAGTCAGAAGCTTTATTTTTTTTATAAAGCTGCTAACTAAATGTTTTCCTTAAATATCGAATAGTATTAGCCAAAAAAAGATAAAGTGGGACAAGCTGTCACCATTGTCGCTGTAAACAATAGTAAATCTGTAGACCCTCAGCAAACCAGGCATTCACGATAATTTGCAGGAAATAGAATTTCCAAGAATTTTGTTCTGAACAATAATTAATAAGTTTCTTTTTTAATTACAAAAATATACACAATTTTTTAAAAACTTGGAAATCTTATTTCCTATAATTAGAGAGTTTCTCCGAATGTCTACTTCTTTAGCTGATGCAACTCACCTCAAACAGTTTTTTTTATACAATTTTAATTTCTTAAAAAAATAACAGATCTTGGCACCAATTGAAATATTTTACCAATATATATTTTTTTCATTTTTTGTTGTTTTTGTTTTCAGTGTCGGGGGTCACCTTATGTTTGAATCTTCATTTTTTGAAATTTTATTCTAATTGAAAAACATTCATCTAAAATGAACTTAACGATGGAAAGCGCACGTTGCGTAACGGTTACGTGAGATCCACATTTTAAATCTAAGAGTTGGTGGCTTATATTATACTTTACACCAATGCCTTTGTGGAATTAATAAATCCTTCTTTTACCCACTCTTCAAAACAATAGCCAACCTGTAGAAGCCTTTGTATGGTAACCAGTTTAAGAGAAGAAAAAAAAGCCTGAATTACGATATGTGACTATATGCATATTATTATTAAGATAAAACTCGCTATCAGATAACATTTTGTTCTGTAGGGAGAGTTGGGCAGTTGATACCAGTAAAAGCGACGGTCAGGTTGTCTTTTACAATATTGAAGCCAGGTTTTTCTTTTATTCTTTTTTTTTTTTAATTGGGCTTCAATATTGGCCTTGTCTTTCTTAGATCACGATATATGAGAGAGGCATTTGCTTCTTTTCTTGATAACAACTAATGTTTCATCAGTGTAGATGACTGTCGTCTCAAAGACCAGTGGCTTGAACAGAAGACGTTCAGACAAATAAAAAGCATTTGTACGGTTCATATTCTCAGCTTTCAAAGTGACTGTGCAAGCTGTTGGGAGTAGATGAAAACAGGTGAAATGGGAAAAGTATCGTGAAAAATGACTTCCAACCACAGAGGCTTTCATAACTCCATGTTGTGGTCTTGACGGGCCAGAAATGAATAACACAAGGTTTACAGCAGTATATAATTACGGAAATACAGATAGGAACGCTACCGGTAACTGATTCGACTCGTTTGACTCGTTTGTCAAGTCAGTCACTATTTATAGTGTCGGGAAGGGTCAGTGCAATGACGTCATGGGGTATGTCTCCATTACATTTACATAAAAGGGAATGAAGCTTTTTTCATCCCTCCGTTCGACTTCCAGTTATTCGGTGATGGCTGAAATGCTGATGTTGAGGCTCCAGTATTAGAGCTTTGGACATTGTAGAGTACTTCTTCATTTCAATCACTCCTAGGGCCGTTTTGACTCGGAATGATAATACTTGATAAGGTCGTATCTATGGGTCAAATAGAACTTTTTGATATTTAAATGAAGTGCAACCCAATGACTTAGGTTAAATTGAATTATTAGAAATAGGACTCTTTGATCATTTACTGTGTGTAAATAAATTGAATTGCTAGTGATACGAGATGCCTTCAATAAGTTCTCAGACTTTTTTCGTGTGGGCACTTTTATTGATAGTACACACAAGGAACTCAAGTCCCCTTCGAAGTAATCTACTCCAGCTGCATTGTACTTGTTGTACCGTTCCAACAACTTCTGGAAGACTCCATGGAAGTCCTCTTGTGTGAGCGTGTCAATGACCTTCGTCACAGCTTCTTTCATCTCCCCAATTGTTTCACAACGACAGCCTCTGAGTTTTTCCTTGAGCTTAGGGAATAACCAAATGTCACAGGGAGCAAAGTTTGGACTTTAGGGAGCTTGAGGTACTGTCTTGATGCCCATCTTGGTCGACTAGTTTGTGACAAGGATGGAGTTGTGGACTGGTGCATTGTCCTGGTGGAAATGCCACTGACCCGATTTGAAGAGTGTTGGCCTCTTCCCTTGGAATCTATTCCTGGACTCCCTGAAAACATCAACATAGTATTCCTTGTTGACTGTCTGTCTAGTGGGAATGTTGTATATTGACCTTCGACCCGGCCAAACATGCCATTCCAAAGTGATTCACAGGAAGAAGTGACACATTCCGATGACAGTTATGGGAAGAAATCGCGTAAGCTGGCTTGGCTGACAATATGGGACAAGGTAAAATCCCATAGTATAGTCATAGACTGATGCACCGGAAGAGAGTGACCTGTGAACTGCATGACAGTTATTTCCGCTTGATGACTATCAAACATGCCATTCCAAAGATACTGAGTGACGGTGAAGACGGGAAGTCAGTTAGTTCGAGATCAGATGAGTTAGAGACAAGATGCGGTAGAGAGACCAGAGAAGTTGTTGACAAAATGTGGTAGAGAAAGCCAGCACTCAGCAGAAAGCTGAACCCCCGGGCCTCCGGTTGAGCAGCCCCGGAGAACGAGAAAGACACAATGCCGATGGCCATAAGAGTGGGGGCCAATATATTGCAACTCCCTCTCACAATAAAACCTTGAGTAACCCTTTCAAACGTCCTGATTGCATTTTTGAAATTCACCAGCTGTGACAATCAGGCTTTAGTAGGATGTATTCCAATTGCTGCTGTAGCTGTTCATATGAACATGAAATCATAAAAATTGGTCAGTCATCTCATAAGATATATAGCAATAACATAGTGAATTTTCAAGAGTCTACGACAATTTTAAATATCTGTACAAAAAGGTCTGGAAACTTATTGAAGGCCCCTCGTACATAGCAATAATTGAAACTATGCGTATGTGTGCAAACGCATGATTAATGTTGAATAGAATTCTTTGTGTTAAAGAGAAATATTTGAAACTCTTTAACGGTGAACCTAAATTGAATTATTGGTGTTACATAACAATATTGGAATCAATTGACAGTGAGCAAATGAATGAATAGTGTTGGATAGAATTAGTCTTAGATAGGAATACTTGTAACCACTTCTCTGTCAGTAAACAAATGAATAATATTGAAAAGAACTATTATTGTTAGATAGCAATAACTGAAACCATTTAACTGTTTAGAAATAATAACAATACGATAGTACAAACAAATTAGTAATATTTTGAAATGAAATTACCTATAAACTATTCACTAACAAAGCATATATGTACATCCATTTAACTGTGTGTAAATAAATGATTAATAGTAAATAGCATTATTCGCGTTTGGTTTTCTTTGGATTGGTTTTTATGGCATCATTAATGGTTATTCAATGCAAAATCCTGTTTTTTACATGTATATTAATTATATAATATTTAAACACATTTTGTATATATACCCAGTTAAATAATCAAACAGTTCTATTTCTAATGATTCAACTCAGAATGATTCAACAAATTTAAACGGTTCCAAGTATTGATATGTATTACTAAAAATTCAATTAAATATCAGTTATTTGTTTACAATGATCAAACACTTCTATTTAAAACAATTCAATTTATCCAAAGTCATTTGTTTTCTCAGTTTAAAAGTTAAACAGTTCCATTCGACCCACTGATAGACCTAATTAGTTGCTACCACTGAAGGCAAGAGCTGGCCAGGTAGCAATGCCAATGAAGGGTTACACTGTATTCCCCAAAGCTCCTGCATTACTGAAGACTCATCATCAGATTATTAAATGTCATATCAGGACACTCGTGGGTGGAGGCTTACTCCTCTGCAGAGATTCACTCGGTGTATTATACAGCCCCAGTCGATTGGGCTATGTTTTTCCTGAATTCAGGTCACATATGTTTACACAACCACACACAAGCATTTATCTATATGTGTATTTATCCAATCCCTCCACGCGAGCAAGATGCTTCACAGGGCCAGCGTTTAAGCAGAGTTTAACAGGTTTGAGTCGAGACCGGTTGCCATTCCAAGGTTAAAGGGTTCAGTCTGCCCTATTCTTTGCTCTTAACTAAATGGGGTATCGTAATGCATATCTTTCCTGAGGGTATCAGCGCTATGCTAAATCCAAACATCTCTTTAAGCTTGATGTAGCAACCTTGTCAGGAGAAGGAAAACTGAATTCAAACCTGTTAAACTCTGTTGAAAATTGACCTTGTGTCACATCTTGCTCGTAGTGGGGGGTAGTAAATACGCACGGTCATTCTATATATATATATATATATATACATGCGTGTTTGTGTATCCACACGTGCTTGTTTGTTTGTTTGTTTGAGTTTTACGGCATATCAACCTTTGTATGTTATTTAATGCCAAATCCATTTTATACAAATAAACAGTTCTATTTCAAACAATTCAATTTAGCAGAAGTACACAGTTTATTGTAAAGAAATATTTGTATTCCAAGAAATTCAGCTTTGTCAAACAGTTTTAATTCAAACAATTCTGTTTAGTATAAGTATAGTTTTTGTTTACATACTGTTAAATGCCAAAAACAGTTCTACTTCAAACAATTCAGCTTAGTCTAATTACAGTTTCAAAGTCAAAACAGTTCCATTTCAAACAATTCAATTCAGCGTAGTACGCGGTGTAAATGTCAAAACAGTTCTATTTCAAGCAATTCAGTTTAGCATGAGTATGCAGTTTAGTTCTAGTTGTTCCATAGATAGTACCCTATCATGTGCTACCACTCTAGGCCTGAGTTGACCAGGGAGCGATGGTAGTGAAGTGCTTCTCCCCATCCCCAAAGAACTAGCATTACTGAAGACTCACCATCAGATTGTTTATTGTCATATCAGGATACTCATTAGAGATGAGTCTTACCACCCCCTGCAGAGACGCAGTCGGTGTATTCTACAGCCCCAATCGACTGAGCTAGTGTATGCATATTAATATCGATTAGTATATGCATATAGGGCAGATGAGTTTCAGGTCTTCATTACTTTTACAGTGGTCTACGTCTAAACATTCTATAAATATTTCCTTTTACAGAAAATTATCTTATAAATCTGCTAATCTATCTATCTATCAATCTATATATATATATACTACTACTAAAATTATATATATATATATATATATATATATATATATATATATATATATATATATTCTGGTCTATGTAATCTTATCTATATTACACTTGGAAAGGTTGTTACCATAAAACTGATAACGAAAACTTTGATGTGTCACTAAAGCGTCGGCTACTTGATCTATGAATGTAAAGGTCGCCTTGTCGGTTCGCCGATTCTCATCTGAACATATTGCTTCATGTCACAAATCAAAGAACGACTTTTCAGGTGAATGATGTAAAGCCCAGCCGGGTGTAAATGCTCTTAAATTAGCGGCCATAACAGATTCGTACGCGTCTCACCGTCAACTCTCAGACGTCACCATCTAGTGGCGGGCACAGCTAACTGTCACGAAAAGTTTAATTTGCGTCATATCAATGTTGATTCGAGTTCGCCCATCTAACTTGCTACAAGAATTTTTCGTAGGGGTTTAGCGTTACCGCAGGCCAGAACACGTAAAACAGAAAGTTTCTGTACGTAGCCTCATGTCAAACTTAATTTACAGTAGGCTAATCTGACAAATATTGTTCGAATTAATCCACATCTATCGCTTGATTATCGTTCAAATCTCATCTAGTTAAGAGATTTAATTAACTTAATACCATGATAAAACAATAAAGATTAAAATAGAAACTAATCGAAATTAATCTACCGTATATACTCCATGTATCGTACTTGCCCAGTCGGCTAGGGCTGTAGAATATACCGATTGCACCTCTGCTGAGGAGTAAGACACCCACCAACGATTGTCCTGGATATGACACTAAACAATATGATGGTGAATCTCCAGTAATTCTTGAGCTTTGGGGAATGCAGAGTACCCATTTATCGCAATCGCTCCCAGGTCCACTCTGGCCCGGAATGGTAGCACCTGATATGGGTTAAATAGAACTAAACTGTGTACTTATGCTAGACTGAATTGCTTCAAATAGAACTGTTTTGATATTTAAACTACGTAATTTGCTAAACTGAATTACTTGAAATAGAACTGTTTTGGATTTAAACTATGTACACTGAATTGTTTGAAATGGAACTGTTTTTGAGATTGAAACAGTACTTAGGCTAAAATGATTCGGTTGAACTAAAACTGTTGGCTAAACTGAATAGCTTGAAATAAAATAAAGGTTTTTGACGATTATGTGTACTGTGAACTTATGCTAAACTGAATTGGTTGAAATAGAACAGTTTATTTGTATAAAATAGATTTTGCATTAAATAACCTACAAAGGTTGATAGGCCATAAAACCCAAACAAACAAACAAACAAACAAATCGTGTATCATACGACTTTCCCAGACCCGAAATCTTAAGTATACACTTTGAGTATATAAATAGTTGGCCAAGGCTAGGCCTAAACCTACAATTTTCAAAGGAAAAAGTAAAGTCCGGGAAGATACTCAAGTATCAACTCAATATATTGATAAAATTCTCTTCACACACACACACACAATATATATATATATATGTATATATATATATATATATATATTGTGTGTATACATGTATATATATATATATATATATAAATCCACACTAGCATATTTTTTTATATGTATGTATCTGTTTCTATGCAAAAGTGTGTGTTTGTGTACTCACGCGTGTCTGTCTATATTTATTTCCATAAAAGTTCAGGTAAAAAGAATTGAATACTTCATAATGAAGCTATGAATTTATATTAACAAAAGATTTATCAAAATATGCTGCCGATCAAAATGTGCTTCATACCTACGTTTCAGACTACATATATATATATATATATATAGATATCTAAGCTATATATATATATATATAGCTTAGATATCTATTTCAGTTTGATCACCTTATGTCTATCAAATCAATGACTCTTAGCTTTTGACTTTAGATTTGAAATAATACTTCTGTTTATGTGCTCCATAGCTCAATTGACGTGGCTGATGGCTAGACACTCTGCGGGATAAATAATACGATCTGCCAAATGGGGGATGTGCCATCTTGTAAGTTTAAAGGCCATCTAACCTACACATGCCATGATGAATACTAAGATTTTCATAAATTCTCCATCTATGAGAATATACGCTTTGATATTAAACTGTATAAAAACTTTGAGGGTTTTTCGTATATATATATATATATATATATACGTGTGTGTGTGTGTGTGTGTGTGTGTGTGTGTGTGTGCGCGCGTGCGCATGTGTGTGTATATATATATTTGAATAAATGTATATATATATGTATGCATATATATATGTCGGGGGAAGGAAAGTCAACGTAAAAACGTTCCAGTTTTCGTAAACCTTCACCAGGATTAAAAGATGGTGAAACAAACGTTGACAGAATAACTATGGATGTCTAAATAAATTGTTCCCATCCTAAATAATTCCATATATTTTATAAATTATTTTCACGATATTTTCCTCGATTTAACTTTGTTGAGTGAGAAACGAAACCGGTTAGCTTACTTGTCAACTTTTATATGTTTTTAATCCCCAAACAAATAAAACTTTGTTTTTTTTTCATTGCTTTGATTAAATTCTGTACCATACAAATGTCTTTATATATATATATATATATATATATATATATATATATATATATATATATATATATATATATATGCGGAGTCTTGTTCTGTGGTTGCTGTATCTTACTCATTGGCAGGGGAAAATGTATTTAAATTAAAAACAGTTAACACAGCCTTCAAGCCTTCTCATCTGTATATCATTTCCATATTGTTTGTTGCTTTCTTTTTCATATTCTCTGATGGTATATTAGCCTTCGAGGTCTTTTTAATGTCGAAGCCATCTTTGAAGAACTGTAGTAATATTATTTAACCCATTACTACGAATAAGAGGTTTCCAGCATTTCTCAATTTATTCGGCTGAAAGTTTATGTAATAGCAAGACTTGAGTTCGAACCTGTTGCTTCGAGACCTCAGCTAAGCACGAGATATTTTTGGTGTATAAAGTTGCTTCCCTTAAAGAATTCTACTGATACCTTGCCAACTGCGTGATCAAGTGATTGTGTTGAAAACATTTCACCCACAAGACTTCACTGATGAGGAAGGAAGCTAGAAAAACGACAGGATGAAATATAAGATCCAATAATAAGATAATAAACCCTCTGATAGGGGTCAACGGCCTCCTAGCATGACAGATACGAATATTTTTCTAAATCTTCTATCTCGGAGATAAATAATCTAATATAAAACTGGGAGTGATGGGCTCTTATTATAACATTCTTTAAGGAGAACACTTTGCTTCCATAATATCAAATGATGTAGGCAGGCTTGTCCTACAAGATACATGTTGGAGGTTACTGAGGGAGATTAACACTGCTGTTTTTACTCACTATAGAAAGCTTCAATTACAACTATTGCTTGATATCATGAGATAGTTACAAGTTTTGAGTAAGTCCCACCAAGGCACAAAGATTCGGGCACAGGGTCAAAACTCACACACGCCCGGTGGTTCCAAAAATGCCTTGAGACCCGTCGGCATTCCCCTAATGAGAGCCGTCTCAGGTGACTAGCAATAAACCCAGCACCTCGAGAGATAGCTCCCCGAAGCTCAAGGATGTCAGCCGCGCGACCCGTTGGAGGTGCCCGTGGTGTAATGGTTATCGTTGTAAGAAATGGACACGGCGACACGAGTTCAAATCCTGGACGAGACTGATTGCATTTTCACATAGCACTAATACCCTTGGGAAAGGTATGAATCCAATTATTCTCTCTCCAGCTATGGGTAAATAGTAGGGCAGACTGTGTTCTTCAGCCTTGGTGAGGCAACTAGTCTAGGAGAAGGAAAACTCTGAATTCAAACCTGTTAAACTCCGGTTAAAAAAATTGACCTTGTGTCATATCCAGCCCCAGCGGAGGGGTTAGTAAATATGATCAGCCGTGAGACCCGAGCTAGGCTTCTCTGGAACCCACTTCAGGCATCTGATCTGGTCCAAACAGACGCGGCTAACACGGAGAAAGGAATCGAGTGAGCAGACACAATGCAATAACATACAAGATTTGGTCTGGTTTGGTTTTATAGTATATAAATTTTATTAATGCCAAATATATTTTTATACATATAAACAATTATTTTTGAAACAGTTCAGATTAGCGTAAATACACATTTTCAATGTCAAAAACAGTTCTATTTCAAACAACTCAGTTTAGCATAAGTACACAATTTAGTTCCTTTTTATCCGTAGACAGGACCAAATCAGATGCCATCATTCCAGGCCAGAGTGAACCTGGAAGCGATGGCAATAAAGGGGTACTCTGCATTCCACAAAACTCCAGTATTACTGAAGCCTCACCATCAAATTCTTTAGCGTCATATCAGGACACTCTACAGAGATACAGTCGGTGTATTCTGCAACCCCAAGATTGTTACAAGGTATTCCCATGCTATGGTTATTACTTAATTCTTAATCTAAATAATTTAATGTAAAAAACGCAAACCATAATTCTTGAGAACTAATAATCTCTTTTCTTTCGATTCTCCGATTATTTCCGAAATAAAGTCATTTTTGATAAATTCTATAATAAGATAAATTCCATGATGAAATGATTTGTATAATACATTTACCAAACTTAATCGTTTTAATTTCTGACTTGTAAAATGCCCGATGTGTCCTATCAATGAGGTTTAGAATACGTTCCCTTCTGAGGTGTAATACCCCCACCACAAATAAAAGAGGTGTCCTGGGTATCACACTAAAATGTATCTGGTGGTGAAATTATACTTCTAAAGCCCTGAAGAGTGTGGATTACTCCTTTGTCCCCATTACTCCCTTGTAGACTGATCTGGAGTAAGTATCTTCTTTGGTTATATTGGTTAAATAGATGTTTGGAAATTGTTAAGATTAGATAGAAATACTTGAATCCATATAATTGTGTACAAATCATTTGTATCAAGTATAGTTACTTGAAGCCTTTTTACAAATTATCAATTGATATCGTAATTGCTTAAACTTATATAATTATTGGTATTGGTTAGAAATACTTGAAACCCTAGCTAAGTGCACATTATTTGTATTAGTGTTAGAATGTTGATTGCCAATAAATAAAGACCGACTGATAGAGTTAGTTTAATAGATCCTAAGTTATTTCAAAGAATGGAGTTATTTCACCTGCCTTGGGTTTGCTGGTACTTTTCTATTAATAACTCTTTGGGCGCCAAACATCTCACTCTATAACAAAGAACCTCTGTACGCAACACCGTTCTGGTTATAAATACCATCAGTGAGGTATGAAATAATAACTCCAATGTCAATGTAGACTTCTTCACTCTTAGTTTCTTTGATCATTGACATGTTGAGTGATCGAAACTCACCTGCATCATGGACTCTTCCAGCACTATATTACTAGCGTAGTAATATCCTGATACCGAGCATACAGTATCAGTAGCAGCAGTAGTACAAGAGTACTAGAAGTACGACTACCAATATTGGACACTATCCTTTGTAACTTTTGCTAATATATCTTTCTTACCTCTAAACCGTGTTTCGTGTTTTCCTTCTGTGTACCGACTTTGGGTCTACATCAATGTTGACGTACAGATTCGAGAAAAGCACTAACACCGAAAGCCTTACCAGTCCCACATCAATAGCGACAGAAAGATTCGAGAATTTCGTCTTCACCACATTAGAGGACCTGCTCAATCACACAACAGTGTCACACGAGAAAAAGTAAGCTGGTGTCACTACACCAGCGACAACATACAAAAATATTCCGCTCACCAACATCAGTGACCAACTAGCGATTCGACACCTACGGAAAATTTAACATTATTGAAGTTTGCCCAAATAATATAACGGTCAACAAAGTATCGAGAACGATTGCTTACACGAAAAAAAGCCAGTTTGTTCACAAAAAAAACTGATAACCTCAAGGTTTGGAAAAACCATTCACCAAATTCAGCAAGGCGAGCTTTTTTTTTCTTTTCTAAAAACGAGAAAGCAAGTTCTCATACAACAAAAGCAACAAAAAAAAATCTCAATAATTTTTTTTGCTTCGGTCTGAAAGATAATTTTTTCTTCTCCCCTCCCTACACTTCTAAAAAAGTTTGTCTACAATTACAAAATCCCCCAGTGAAGAACAAAAAAAACCCTGCTTACCTGCAAACACTTGTGCAAATGAACCTGTTAAGCGCCCACCAAGAAATAATTTTTTTTTATTTTATTCCTTACTAAAAACATTTTTGGCTAAAAAAAGTATTTATCAATGTGGAGGAAATGTTATCAATGTGGAGGAAATTTTAACGGAACAACGGTTTTTAGAAAGAAGCTAAGCCAGTAAGTAGTTCAATTCCTTTTTTCTGCTATAAAAATCTGTCTAGATTCTTGTGTACACCCCTGGTACAAGGATTTTCAAAGCAACAGTAATTGCTGTAATTTTTTTTTTTTTTTGCCTTGTAAACCTCCTTTGTCGACAAATAAATCTTACATAAATACATACTACAAACGGACCATAAACCCCTAATAACAATATTTGGGTCCAAGAAAGGTCTGCCAGTCTATGCTGCAAATAGACTACTTCGTTGGGGAACGATTCTCTTAAACTACAACTTCAAGATCGAGTTCCTAACATCTAAAAATATTTGCCATGCGGACAGCTTATCGCGACTCATTCCCCAAAATACGGAAGTCTTTGAAAACTCCATTATTGCTACTCTAAGGACGAATTTGCGAAATCAGAAACAATGTTTGCAAGAAAAGTCAAGTCCGTCTTCGATAAACTCATTCCACGGTAAGCGAAGTTCAAGAAAACCATCTTTACCCATAAGAAACATCTCTATTCTGGCGATAAAGTTCTTTTCAAGGCTTACAAAAACATGATATTCTTGGAAGTAGGCACTATCAAACAAAGGATTGGCGAACTGGTCTATATTGTCCAGGGAACAAAAAAACGCCCACAAACGCCATATGAACCAGCTCAGGAAATGTTTGAATGAATCTGAGGAATCACTACAAAATACCTGCGAAGATCCGATCGACGCAATATTCGATCATTTCGATCTCGACACGCCTCAAGTCTCTCCGGAAGTACGACTCTCGGGAAGAAAAAGAAAATTTACGCAACCACTCGACGTAAATCCCAAGAGGAGGAAATATTAATAGTTTTATTTTTTCCAAGAAAAAAAAAAGAAAACTCTTGAAAGGTGGGTGTTGTAAGACCGAAACTTACCTGCATCATGGACTCTTCCAGCACTATATTACTAGCGTAGTAATATCCTAATACCGAGCACACAGTATCAGTAGCAGCAGTAGTACAGGAGTAATAGAAGTACGACTACCAATATTGGACACTATCTTTTGTAACTTTTGTTAATATATCTTTCTTGCCTCTAAACTGTGTTCCATGTTTTCCTTCTGTGTACCGACTTTGGACCCACATCACATTTTTTTTTTTTATGGAGACACTTTTATCTAATGCCAAAGTCCTCTTTATAAAAGAACAGTAGTATACTACATAATCCATACCTGCAGATAAGATGTAGGTAATACCTTTCCTAAGGGTATTGGTTTGGTGTGGTTTCTTTGTTTAATGACATATCATCCTTCTAGAAGAACAGCAGTGATGCTATTTAATCCATAGCAAGGAGGATAAAGGGTATTTGTCCGAAAGTGATTGTAATAGGTGTTTGAATTCGCTTACTACGATTCTGCAGTCCAGTGCTTTAACCACTACACCACAAGGATAACCCCTCAAGGGTATTACTTCAAAAGTGAATGTAATAGTCTAAATGGAGTTCGAACTCGCAAACGACGATATCGCAGTCTAGCACATAAACCAGTGATTACTACTCGTTCTGCATACATCAAACAATCAGTTGTCGTCGTAGGGAATAGCCACAGCGACACGAGTTCTGAGGTAAAAAATCCAATGATTGTCCCCAAGCTATGAGTAAATTGGCAACCAGTCTAGGAGAAAGAAAAACTTTGAATTCTGGCTAGTTAAGCTCTGCTAGAAATTGACCCAGTGACACATCCTGCTCGTTCGGAGGTGTTAGTCGAATAAACGTGTCAAACAAACAATCATCGCATATTGAAAAATAGTTTTTCCCTCGCACAATAAATGTTCTAACCCTTTCTTTCTTTTCCTTCTTCTTGTGTTTTCCCCTTTCTTGAGTTTGCCTCTTTCTGATATTCTGTTTTGCTTCTTTCTCTGTCTTTTCGCTGTTTCATGTTATTTTATGACGTTGCCACCTCTTCTTTCCTTCCGCTTTCATCTCTCTTACGAACCAACGGGTTGTTTGTATTATATTTCTTCATCGCCAGGCTGTATATTCTTTTCCCATTTTTCTTATTAGTCCGTCCTTTTCTTCGTCTACTGTTTTTTTCTTCCTTATACGTTCTTTCTGTGTTTTCTTTCCTGTTTTCTATCGGGTCTTCTCGTGTGTTTTCTTTCTATTTCTTTTTCTTCAATCTTTTTACATCACCTTTCTTTTCCTGTTTTTGTTTCTTTTCTGTCGTTTTTTTCCTCCGTTTTCTTTCTTTTCTTTCTTTTTTCTTTTTTTATCAGTTCTTCTGTGCTTTTTTCGACTTCATTTTTCTTCCATCTTTTTACTTCGTTTTTGTTTTCTTGGGTTTTTTTCTTTCTTTTCTGTATTTTCTTTCTCTTTATTCCTTCTTTCATCTGTTCTTCTTTTTTTCTCCCATCTTTTTAATTCGTCTTCCTTTTCCCATTTTTCTTTCTTTTTTTGTCGGTTTACTTCCGTTTTCCTTTCTTTCTTTCTTTCTTTCATTCTTTCTTTCTTCTGTTTTCCCCTTTGTATTTTTCTGACCCAGGTTTGAACTAACCACGTCATGTGGAGCATGGACTGGTTACGGCACCAAATAGACGGTTTTTCCATAACGGTACACTATAAACGTTGTAATGTTACTGCAATCAAATAGAACGTTGGACCATTACACACGAAATGTACGGTTGTACCGCCATATGCTCGAACGTGTTTATGGCCTCTTAAGTAGTAGTCGGTCCCTGTCGTAACCTCCCTGTGGGAACCGTTGACGAACACCTGAAATTCTGTCTTAGTTCACAAACATACAAGTTTATTCGCTACTACAATTTTTAAGTATTCGCCGGAAGAAAGAGAGTATGAAAGTTGCATCGACTATGTTAGCTACACGTTTTCATAGGGTCGCGTCAGGTGTGAGACTCCATTTCGGAGCCCACCCCCAAAATGGGACTCGTAAATTTTCCTCTGTCCTTATATCTTCGTGGCTAGTATTCAATTTAGATCTTTACTTCTTGGTGTTTGATTGCTAAATCACTTCCAAACCTGAGTTGTCCCCTACTTTTTTAATTACTGTAGTCTTTAGGTCTGCTTTTTTACTCCTATTCTTTTTTCTTCCCTCTCTCCTTCCCCAGAAATTAGCCTTTCGTTGTCTTTATAACTTGGACCTACCATATCAAGTCACAATACCACCCGAGGCCCCTCGATGTTCTTTCTTTTAATTTTCTTGATAGCTGCTTTTTAAATATTCCATCATTTTTTCAACATTGGTCTCTTCAATTTGATATCGTCTAATATCATTCTCTATTCTATAAAACATTTTATTTCTTCTTCTTCTTCTTCTTCTTCTTCTTCTTCTTCTTCTTCTGCTTCTTCTTCTTCTTCTTCTTCAACTTTTATCGACGCAATCACTGTTTTTTGGAATAGTTCCTTAAACTTTAGTATTAATCCAGAAATACTATCGCCATTTCCCCCATTTCTTTTGACGGTAAATATTAAATTCAAAATTAAAATACAAGCTATATAGTAACCCACCACTGTAACCTGCTAGAATACACTAGAATACACGTTTTTCAAGCCAAATATTGCCCAAATGATTTTTGTCAGTAATTTGAAAAATTCCATTTATTCTATGTTCTATCGACTTTCGGCTCGAGCATTTTAGTACGAACCAGTTCTAATGATATACCAGGAGTAGAAACAATTCCAATGTAGCCGTGTCAGTAAGACCTGGTATATATATATCGTTGCCTCTTTTTTTCGAGTGTCCATGTTTATAAAAAGTTTGATAGAAGTTTTCAATACGCAACATAAAAAATTCAAAATCATTTTTGCTAATTTTAAACCCATACACTTTCATAGGTTCAAATAGTTTCGACAGATGTTCGGAGAGTTCATCATCAGTTTAAATGGAGAGGAGGACAGTGGCCGCAAAAAAAAAAAAAAAAAATTATCCCCAACTTCGATTCCATGATTTGTTTGAATATTGCTCAAGGGGTGACCTTGGCCCCTTAAAAGTTTCTTTCTAAATTAGTATAAACCCCCAGGGCGAGTTAATCGTAATGAAACCTTGCTTTTACGTCCATTTCGACTTTTAAGTACGCATTCAATAAGTTGACTTTTAAAGACAAATTACGCCATTTAATTTAGCAAACACTTCTGCTGTTGCGCACAATTTCTGATTTTGTAAAACGTCATTTAACCTGGTTGAAAAAAACGGTACAAATTCGTATTTACCCCAATTCCCTAGAATTTTACCATTACACCAGATGCTGCTCAACCAGAGAAATAAGTCCAAGATCTTGTTTGTCCAATTCTTTTATCACTGTCTCAGTGTCTGGAAAAGCTGAGTCACACTCTCAGATTAACAATCGGTTAGAATTTGTGACGCTGCATAAATAATTATCCCAGGACGAGAGTTTATTTTATGCGCATGTGATGTCGAGGGCAGTCTGGCACTTGAGCTTCCGCAAAATAAGTCCGAGTCAAGACTCCTATTTCGGGCATATGGCAAACTGGCAAATAATGTGGGGATTAACTGATCTCCGACAGTGGTAAGGGGATTTCCAATTCACTTTCACATACCCCACCAAGTCCTTCGTTTTCTTACCCACTCAGATAGCGGAAAAAACAGACTTCAAGGTAAGAAAATATCAACTGTAGTCAAATTCCAAAGATTCCCCTGTAATGCTTTAAGGTGAATAAGGCGTTTAGCGAGAATTAATGACAGCGATACGAAGCTGAAACAGATATGTGCAACAGAAGACGAATTGATAGAGGAAATAACACAACCAAAAGATTTCAACACAAAGGTGCATCTAAAATATAACGAAATTTTAATAGGCGACGACCAAACAAATAATGACGAGATTTAAGAAACAGTTCCTTTTTTCTTTTCTCTTTTCTTTTTAAAATACCGGCAATATTAAGCCAGCAGGAAGTATCTAACAACAAGTCTCTCAACAGTCTTTGTCTTCTTTCTCCTTTTTTCTTTCTATATTTTTCTTTTACTTGAGAAAATGTTTAAGTCGCTGGACTGAAGCATGTAAGAAAGTTCATTCACTAATTTACTATTGATGAAACAGAATCTTTTCAGTTTCTCTCTTTCTTTTTGAATATATATAATTTCCCAATATTTAGGAAGGGTAGAAGGAAAACAGTTTAAGTTGTACTTATCTTTGAAAAGGCTTAATGTTCAGGTTCCTTTCTTTACGGACGAGTGACATCCCCAAAATCGGCTGAATCAACGCCTTTCTGCTGACTTCTGTCCAAAGATTCTGTTCCACTCTTTTTACGGATGACTTTCCCCAGAGTTGGCTAAATTGGCGTCTCTCTCTCTCGCCAATGTCTGTCCAGAACTAAACTTTCTTTTCAAAATTTTCACTTACGAAAAGGATGGCATCATGGCCTAAGGGTCTATGGGCCAATCATTTAACTTTTTCCTTCTACCACTATTGAATCCGGTCATGATACCCGAGTGACCTGGATACCTTTCTTTGTTCAACGGGCTGCAGATCGAGGAATTGACTTTCGTTCATATCTACTTTTAACGGTCAATCTTAGCACCTGCTGATTCAGACACAGAAGGGTAGGGGAATCGACCTGTAGCATACCACGTCACAAATTGAATACTGAATATATAATCAATCAACATGCTCATTCTTTAAATAAGTATTTAAATCTAAGAAAATGAAATTTATTAAGACAACTGAAGTCACGTCTCTTTCACATGGCGTTTAAACACACCACTTCGCACTACGTTTACAATACCAAACATAGCGTTCCAACACCCAACCTGACACAATGTTTACAACGTCCAAAAAATTGAATATACAACAACGAGTTCATATTAAAAAAAAGTCTCAGATGATGAAGTTTTTACTTCGAAATTAATTAGACGCAAATAATTAATTTTGCATTGCAATAGCCCTCTATATAAATACAATACAATAAAATAAAATAATTTGTGCAATACTTCAAACAAATTATAAAACAGTTTTACATATATATATATATATATACTGTCATCCACAGACAGACAGTTTTGTTATATCACAACTCTTCGGTGTGGCAAGACACGCGAGACGCTCCAACTCGAGACCGAAACCCGCCTAATATTTCGTCAGGCTGATGACATACCCTAAGTCAAGCCTGCGACTAAACGGCAGCTCAGGAATTAACGTATATGTATTAACTTTCATTTGTTTTCACTTTTCGATCAGATACCGAAGTGCTCAATTCGGTAGAAAAGCTTTGCAATGCGTGAATGGCAACCAATTATTCCTTCGCTAAAGTGCTCAACTCCCGGTGGGGGAAGCGTATATATATATAATCGTGTTTACGTTTTTTCGTCTTTAATGAAGCCATTGTTTCTGTGTATATCCAGAGTTCTTAAAACAACCATTTGTAATCCTGTTTTATTACATTCTTATAGCACCATCTTTTCATGGAGAAATTTGACCGACTTGAATAGAAAATAATTGATTCGACGCACAAATAGAATATTTGTAACTAGCAGTCCCAATCTCAAATCCAATGAGGTTTCTTAAAAGAAAAAGTTCTCCAGGAACGTGACTTCACGATCAATCTTTTTTAAATTTCCTCTTTTGCTCCTGAACCACCATGTGTTTTTTGACATTTTTCTTCGGTCTCCGCTGTTTTATTCAAAGTTTCTTCGGAAATAAAAGCTGAATCAGAACCACATGCTAGTTGAAGTTAAAAAAGTTTTGCGGTGTATATGAAATCACAAATTCCCTATTTAGTGCGATCCCCTTTCTCTCATTGCTAATATCACCATAACATTTTATTTTTCTCTTTGCTATTTTCATTTCTCCATTTGCTGAAAACTTGTAAGTATCCGAATTTTTCACAAAGAAAAGTATCCTGAGTATGATACTAACCAACCTGATGGTGAGGCTCCAATAATGCTGGAGCTTTCAGGAATGCGGAGTGTCCATTCATTGCCATTGCTCCCAAGTCCGCTTTGGCCCGGAGTGGTAGCACCTGATCAGGTCCTATCTGCGGATCAAATAGAACAGTTTAACATTTAAACTGTGAGCAAACAAATGTCTTATACTAAACTGAATTGTTTGAAATAAGATTGTTTGATCATTTCTGTGTAAACAAATGACTGATTGTTTAATTGAATTGTTAGGGATACACAGCAATACCTGGCACCATTTAACCTTGTTGACTTATGCTAAATTGAATTGCTGGAAATAGAACTGTGTGGTCATTTAACTGTGCAGACAAATAAATGATGCTTAATTAATTTGAATTGTTAGTTTTACATAGCAATATTTAGTACTATTTAATTTTGTTGACTTACGTTTACAAATCATAAATTTCTAATAGATATATATACACCGAATTTAGTATTAAGTAACCTACAAAAAAAACAACTAAACCAAATCGTATATATTTAATATATATGTATTAAGAGGATTTTGCATTGAATTACCAGCAATGGTTGATATGCCACAAAACCATACGAAACCAAACCAATACTATTTTCATGTATATAAGCAATATTTATGCGTAGAACTTTTATAATAAAGATAATCATTCATTTAACTTTATCAAGTTTCAATGAACGGGTTCAGTTTGATGTGTTCGTCAATGTTTAGGCCTTTTCGTTGCCTTTGAAAAATCCGCTGCCTACACAGACGCGATCGAGAGTGAACGGACTATTTTTATATTTGTATATTTGTATATTTATAATGCTTTGTGACGATTATTATGAAAACAATAACAATCCATATATATTTAAATGGTAACACCACTCACGTTTTATTAGGTGTTGGGTATTAGCATACGAAAATTTGAAACCAAAATCAATCAAGGTTTTGTTTCTTGTTTTTTTGTTTTTAGAATGATTTCTTTTTTTATTCAGTGTTTTTTTTTTTTTTTTCTTGTTAGAACAGTCAATGCCTTTTTATAAAAAAATCGAATCTGATGCATTTTTCTGAATCGTTGTTAAATTTACAAATCGACTTTGCAACGTTCTCTGGATTGAACGAAGCTTTCTTTGCTGTTCATTTAAAACACAATTTACAGTAACCTTTTTAATTGTTATATGTGCGGTTTAGAGTAATTTTGATATTTATCTAACTCACCTCCAGGACAGATTTTACACAAAGTCATTTTACTGTGAAGTCATTTTACGCATGAGTTGAGATTCTTGCTTGATCCCGACAGTATTCTTCTCTTTTAGAGCGCCTCAGGCGCCAAGTGATGAACTCAACCCTACAAACTTGGTATAGCCTGGAGGGAGGGCTACCTACAAGCTGTAGAGTATGTTTCAGTTCTCGCATCCAGAGATCCTCATTGACACTGTTTTTTTTTACATTGATTGCCAGAAAATAAAAACCAACCAGGAGAGCTTGTTTGAAAGAACTACTTTATTACTATAACAGAAAAAATAGTTATATAATCTACCATGAGCTTGTAGATACTGTCCTAAACGTAACTCCATTTGACTTTCCCGGATTTCACAAAAGATAGGAATACTTGAAAACACATAAATATGCGCAAACAAGTTATTGTAAAATAACAACAGTGACTTGAAATCATTATAAATAGGTTGAAATTATTTGTGTTAGATAGGAATAATTGATACCGAATGGCTGAGGGCCAACAAATGATTATTATTATGAGAGTTTTTCACATTAGAGTTAGTTGGTGGTCTTTCACTTGAGTTTGAGTGACAGCATATATCCTGAAGTCTCCAAGACCCTTCTCAGTATTCTGGGTGATCTCAATAATGCAGTAGTTTGGATGGTCTCCACTCGCCGTCTTATTTCTATGTCCTCCAGTCCATTTTATTATCCTTTGGTTACTGTACCAAGAGTACCAAATACAATTGATATAAACGTCACTTTCATGTTCCACAGTTTTCAATTCCCTTGCAAGGTCCAGATACTTATCCTTCTTTTCATTTTCTTTCAATTTTACTCTGTGGTCAGCCGCAACCTCAAAGTTCACAATTTTGAAGTTCTCTTTTTTTTGTTGATTATTATAAGGTCTGGTTTTCTGGCTGAGATTAGGTGATTCGATGTATGTCAAAATCCTAGAGGAGTTTATTATTATTATTATTATTATTAATTTTCTTGTTCAAATCTGATGTCTAATAGTTAACACAGAAGACTTAATAAGTAAGTTTCCTAAAATCTTTAGTGCCCTTCTCAGTATCTTCGCTGACCCCCAACAATGCTGTGATCAACAAAGTATCAACCTTTCAATTAAAAGTTGGTTGTTTGGTTAGTTGGTAGTTTGGGTTTTATGGCATATCAACCTTTGTTAGTTACTTAATGCCAAATTCATTTCATACAAATAATCAGTTCTATTTCAAACAATTCAGTTTAGCATAAGTATACAGTTTAATTGTCAAAAACATTTCTATTTCAATCTATTCAGTTTGGTTAAATAATTCTAATTCGACCTATTCAATTTAGTATAGATTTTGTTTATACACAGTTTAATGTCAAAACAATTCTAATTCAAACAATTCAGCTAAGCATAAGTACGCATTTAAATATCAAAACTGTTCTATTTCAAGAAATTCAATTTAGCATAAGTACGCAGTTTAGTTCTATTTAACACATACATAGGGCTCTATCAGGTCCTACCCCTCCGGGCCTGATTGGACCTGGGAGCAATGGCAATGATGGGTTGTTCTGTATTCGCCAAAGCCCCACCATCACTGGAACCTTACCATCAGATTTTTTAATGTCATAAACAGGATACTCATTGCAGGGGTCCTACCCCCCTGCAGAGATGCAGTCGGTGTTTTCTGTCGCCCCAGCTGACTCGGCAACTTCAAGGAAAACTCACCCAATTTCCTTCCCAAGGTTCTTAGTAACATACCAAATTTCTGAGATAACATTAGTTTTTCGTACTCGATGTCACTTCTAAGAACTCATAGATATTGTTGCTGAACTAAAAGAATTAGAATATCCAGGTTTCGTTTTGGTAAGTGAATTCCACAAATACTAACCAGACTTTGTCGCTATAGAAACCAGACTGTCTTAAAAATTAACGGCTACTGTCTGTCTGTCTTTCTCTCTCTCTCTCTCTCTCTATATATATATATATATATATATATTCAGGGTGAAACGATAAAATTGTCGTCCTAAAGAAAACAACACTACAGCTTTTTTTCAAATCTTTTATTGAAAAAATCAATTTAGGTAACTTGATTATGTAGGAAATATGACATCTATTCAATGTAGCCGCCTTCAGCCTCAATCACCGCCTCGATGCGGATCCGGAACTGGGAGCATGGCTTTTCCACAAGCGCCGGCGGGAGCTCGGTTAATACTCAGCGGGTGGCGGCGATCAGGCTGGCTGGGGTGTTGTGAGTGGTCATTTTGGTGATGTTCTCGACGTATGACCGAAAGAAGTAGTCCAGCAGGTTCAGGTCGGGAGAGGAGGGGGCCTGTAAGAGAAGGGTACAAAGTCGTAGCATTCCTTCTGGGTCTCTTTTGGACTTATGGGCCGGCGCCGAGTCCTGCTGCTACACCCAGGGTCAGCAACCGGCCATCTGATCGCACCAGGGGATCACCACATTCATCAGCACATCCAGGTACACTTTGGTGTTGACTTTCAAGCCGACTTCGAAGATGTGAGGTGGCATGATATGGCCCTCACTTGAAACCACAACAAAGACCACAACCGTAGCCGGAAATTTTGTTTTCATCACCGTTCTTCGTGGCAATCCGGATTTGCATTTTGAGGGTGCTGGCTATGGTCCTATTGTCATAACTGGGATCGGTAGAGAGCATGAGATATACAGCGGCGCATCTCCGATCTTGCTTGTTGAACAATGTGTCTCTTTCAGACATGATAGAAGGCTCCTATCGCTTTTGGGATTTGTACACAACTGGCCCACCAGTAGATGGTCTGCAGCAAAAACAGAAAACTGCTTTTCATTAAATGGAAATGGAATCATGTCGTCTTTTCTAATTTTATCGTTCCACCAAGTACACACATATATATATATATATAGGGTGGAACGATAAAATTATATATATATATATATATACAATGGGTTTAGTTGGGTTTGTGGCATATAAATCATTTAAGGTTATTAATTGCCAAATCCCCTCTCTCTCTCTCTCTCTCTCTCTCTCTATATATATATATATATATATATATATATATATATATATATATATATATATTAAATATCTAATTTGTAAACAAGTTTTGTAGATAACTTTTTAAATGAACCTGAGCGATTTTTTTTTTTTTTGCGCACAGTGGATAGTTTTAAACATTTCTATCTAACATAATTCTATTTATTATTAATCATTTGTTTGCGCATATTTAAATGGACGTATATATATGATTTGTAAGTGAATAGTTTGTAAGTAATTTCATTTTTAGAGGAGTTAGAACTAATTGGTTTGCACACTAGTATTGCTATTGTTTCTACAATTAAATGCTTTCAATTATAGCTATCAAACAGTAATAATTCTATTAATATTAATCTTTTTTTTTTTTTTTTGCAGACAGAAAGTGGTTACAATTATTCCTATATAACACTAATTATTCTATTCAACATTACTCATTCGTTTGAACACTGATAAATAATAAAACAGTTCTATTTCAAGCCATTCAATTTAGTGTAAGTCATTTGTTTGGACACAGCTTAAATGTCAAACAGTTCTATTTGACCCATAGATAGGAACTTGATTGGGTGTATGAACGATGGCAATAAAGGGCTACTCCACATTACCCAAATCTCTAAGACTGGAGCCTCAGCATCAGAAGCAATTTAATGTCATATCCAGGGCACTCGTTAGGGGAGTCTCTACTCCTCTGCTGAAACTTGGCTGATATATATATATATATATATATATATACTTGATTGATTTACTGATTGATCGATTGATTGAATTTAACAACATGTCAATCCGTCTAGGATTATTTTATGCTGAGAGGTTAGGGAACCACGTTATTATCGGTTGATATTTACAATGTTTGTGTACTTGTTTTTAAGAGTTATTGCGCTCAGTTATATGGAGTCAAGTATTCCAATCAAATACAAATAATTTGGACACATTTGAGTGACTTCATGTATTCCAATCTAATATTAGTAATTTATGCATAATTATGTTTCAAATAAGCATTTCTAATTGAATTATAATCATTTGTTTACTTATAGAGATGTGGTTTCTATTGATAATAATACAAGGTAAACAATTATAGCAATTAACTATTTTAATGCGAATAATTTAGACACAGTTGTATGATATCAAATATTTCTATCTAATACAAATATTTTTCAAAAACATCAATTGGAACCAGAGATGGGACCCTAATTGGTAATACCGCTCCGGGTTTGAATAGACGCGGAAGTAATTACAATGAAGAGGTGGTCTACATTCTCCAAAGTTACGAAACTGGAACCTCACTATCGGTTTTGTCACTTAACACTTCGTTTTTGGAAGAGGTTGTCTTACCCTTTGCCGGCCAATCATCATCATCATCAAGTTACGCTACTTGCATGATTTTCCCAGAATCTCTCTCTTTCTGTCCGTCCCTATCATCCCTTGTTCCCTACAAGTCTTCGAAACTGCATCATATGTTCGTGCAGAACTGTTGTACATAATTTCTTGCTGGTTTGCCAAGACTGGCACGTCCAGGTGAAGGGGTCCAAAGAGGAACGTCACTTTAGAGCTCGTCCTTGATTTTCCAGCAGTGTCACCCATGTCTTGTTTGTCTGACACAGAAGGTTTTAAAGATGGGAGGTAAGTGGCCGTATCTCTGTTGTTTCATGGGGTGTTGCTACCAGAAGGGTTTAATATAGCTCGTAGCATTCTTATGTAGTTACATCTAGTTTTTCATCAAAACGTTTTGTCAGCGTCCATGTGGTTCATATATTCAGTATATTCCACTGCTTGGAAGATATCCTGTTTTATTTTATCGGATAGATCAAACTTATCTAGGATCAATAACCAATCAATAGCAATCAAAGCTTCGCCATCATATTCTCCGCCACGCCGTTTCGACTATATATATATATATATGGTTGGTTTGCTTTGCTTTGGTTTTATGGCACATCAACCATAGTAGCTTATTAATGCCAAATCCATTTTCATACGTATAAACAGTTCTATTTCAAACAATTCAGTTTTGCATGCAAAAACAGTTTTATTTCAAACAACTCACGCTAACATAAGTGCACAGTTTAATTCTATTTTTTCTCATAGACAGGATCTTATCAGGTGCAGCCACTCAGGGCAGAGTGGACCTGGAAGCAATGGCAATGAAGAAGTGTTTCTCATTCCCCAAAGCTCCAGCATTACTGGAATCTCGCCATCAGATTGTTTAGTGTCATAAAAAGGGAAATTCATTTCGGGGATCTTACCCCTCTGCAAAGAAGCAGTCGATGTATTCTACAGTCCCTGCCGACTAAGCAATATATATGGTTGGTTGTTTACTTAAGTGTGTGTGTGTGTGTGTGTGTGTGTGTGTGTGAGTGTTTTCTTTGACAGTGAAGTTTTACAAAGGACGAATCTCATTGAGACGTTTTATTCCGTGCATAAATCCTACAAACGTCTGGGAAACGATTTTAATGCGAAACTTCGTTCGTCTACTCTATCCATTCATTTGATAATATTGAGTTTAAATGATAAATTTCTTGAGATTAAGAGTCTAGTGGGATCGAAACAGATGGACTGACGATCTTTCTTAACAGCCGAAATTCTCAATAACATGTTGGCGCGTTTAAAGGGCCCATCAAGAAAATTTCTCAGAAATTTCTCTTTAAATATTGGGCTTTGCATCGGTACCGACTTTCAGAGCTTTGGAAAGACGTATGAATGTTTACTTTGTGCAAGCACACTCACAGACATACACACATCTCTCTGATGAAACAAAACGCTTGGTTTGTTGGTCGTGTTTTATTGCATATCAACCATGATGGTTTATTTAATGCCAAATCATATATATATACAGGCCCATTGGCCTCGAAGGCAGAGTGTTCATCAATGGCCCGGTTCAATGGTTCAATCCCAGGCTGAGTCATACCAAAGACTCAAAAAATGGTACTTAATAATGCCTTCTTGCTTAATACTCAGTAATATAAGGTACAGATCAAGAGTAAAGTTGAGCAATCCAGGGGAAAGAGTATCGCCACCTTGTACACCTCGGTGTAGTAGCTATTGAAAAGGGGGCCATCGGGTCACCCTCGACTACGTTCGCTAAGTTTACTTGTACTAAACTATATATATATATATATATATATATATATAAATATGTAAATTTCATTAAACATAATAGACATTTTATGTCTACATATTTTCTTCTGGATCCGTTCGAATTCCCGTATTACTTTTATCGTATTCGGGAGGAATTGATTTATGTATTATCCATAGTTGTATGTATCCCTAGTACTTTCTGCCCGACTTTGGGCCATCATCAGGGGAGGATCTATTACAAAAGGGATGTAACTTTTGTTTTAGCATATTACTACTGTGTAAGGGCGTCTTTGCCGTTAAAGATTATGGCGTTTGCTTTTAAATGTAATTCTATAATTAGTGCCAGTAGCTAAAGGTTTTTACTAATAATATTAACGAAATCAACATACTACAAGACACCTTCCAAAACAATTCAGTTCTTAACTTTACTCATGAACTAAACAAAAACAATAAAATTTCCTTTTTAGACGTTCTCATCGATACTAACAACAATAATAACTTCACTGCCTCCACTTACAAAAAAAAACCTTCTAGTAATAACTCCTGTACCCTCAACTTTAAAAGTGAATGCCCCTTCAGATATAAAAAAAAGCAATTATTCATAATCTAATATCCCGTGCCAAACTAATCTCCTCCTCCAAAACAATATTTTATAAAGAGGTAGAAAACATAAAACAGGCTCTCATCAATAATGGGTTTCCTAACTATATTGTTGATGAACAAATTAAACGTATGATCAAAAATGCAAACCAACAAAATAAACAGTGTACTACTCCATCCAGTCAACAAACATATATCAAACTTTTTTATCGTAACCAAATGCACTACAATTATAAATCCGATGAAAAAATATTGAAAACATTGATTCACAAAAACATACTCCCCACTGATCCTAATAAAGAAATAAAACTTATTATATATTATAATAAGTTTAAAACCTCTAATTTAGTCATTAGAAATAACTCCTCTCCCTCGATTGGGGTTTTGCAAAAAACCAACGTTATATATAAATTTAAATGTCCTTTAGGAGATTGTATCTCTGATAATAATAATATATATGTTGGTTTAACCTCAACTACCCTGTCGAGGAGACTTACAATGCACCTTTCGGACACAAGTTCAATAGCTCAGCATTTAAAAAAACATTCATGCCCAACAACACAACTACGGAAAATTCTCACCGACAACACAATATTAGAACATCAAAATAATAAACAAAAACTTCAGATTCTCGAAGAATTACATATTAGAAACCTGCAACCAACACTCAATAGAATTAATTTTCGAACCAGTGCTAATGTACTTAAATGTCTTTAGCTACTGGCACTAATTATAGAATTACATTTAAAAGCAAACGCTATAATCTTTAACGGCAAAGACGCCCTTACACAGTAGTAATATGCTAAAACAAAAGTTGTAATAGATCCTCCCCTGATGATGACCCAAAGTCGGGTAGAAAGTACTAGGGATACATACAACTATGGACAATACATAAATCAATTCCCCCCGAATACGATAAAAGTAATACGGGAATTCGAACGGATCCAGAAGAAAATATGTAGACATAAAATGTCTATTATGTTTAATGAAATTTGCATTAACGAAGAAATGCTGCCTATATATATATATATATATATATATATATATATATATATATTTTAAGCAAATAGTTTGTTGATAAATTTATTTTCCCACGATCTATTAGAGCTCATTTTTGGCATCCAGTTAAATCGTTTCAAGTAATGCTAGCAAATACCAACAACTCTATTTAATTTTAATCACTCGTGTACCCACGGTCAAAAGTTTTCAAGTATTCAATGTTAGTAATTCTATTCATCAAGTATTTCTATATAATATAAATAATCTGTACACAACGGTATGGCTTCAAATTAATAATAATAATAATAATAATAATAATAATAATAATAATATTTAGTAAATGATGTAACAGCTCTATTTGAACCATAGATGGGGCTTTGACAGTTACTTATTCTTCGGGTCAAAGTGGAGCTGGGAGTAGTGACAATGAAGTGTTCTCGATTTCCCCCCTCCAAACTCCAGGACTTGTGCCTCACCATCCGATAGAGCTTAATGTCATACCCGAGAAACTCGTTTGCAAACCCCTTTGCAGATGTATTCTACTGCCCCAGATGACTGGGTGGAAATGAAAACCAGATTTCTTCCAAGCTGTAACTGTGTCAATACTATTGTATGGTTTCAAAACTTGGACTCTAATGAAACGTTTTGCGAAAAAGCTAGATAGGAACTAAACAAGAATGTTGTGTACTGTTTTGAAGAAATGCTAAAAGCAACACCCCACAAAGCAGAAGTTGCGTGATCAGTTATTTACCTTCACAGAAGATATCCGAGTAAGTCGTATAAGACATGATGGGCAATTTTGGGAAACTAAAAATGAACACATAAGCGATATTCTCCATTAAACACACCAGTATAGGCTGATCAAGAAAAAATTGCATTCATTAGATTTTTGTGAACTCTAGGTACTGTCAAGAGGACTTGCCAAGAGCGATGACCGATGTATCTTGCAATAAGTTTCATGTATCTGCATGA
This sequence comes from Sepioteuthis lessoniana, assembly GCA_963585895.1. NCBI lineage: Eukaryota > Metazoa > Mollusca > Cephalopoda > Myopsida > Loliginidae > Sepioteuthis > Sepioteuthis lessoniana. Next base: position 45,107,769 of record OY757926.1, on the reverse strand, counting down.
AATAGAACATACAATCATCAGATGAAAGAAACGATTAAATGAATTATAAATACTAAATAGTCCAGCCACAATGCAATGAATGACTGCATGGTACAAGAATGGATTAGAGAAGGAGAATTTTGATTTTGATTATTTATAAAAAAAAATGTGGGGGGACCAGAAAAGCAAGTCCCCGAAGTTGGTGGGGGTAGTCATACAGTAGACAGACAGAAGTAAGAGGCGAAGGCATTTCTTCGCAAACGAGATAACAGGACAGACACAATTCAGACGTTGCGACACCGTTTATCGGGACACACACTTCGGTCGGCCGTGTTGGTCGGTACACGGAACTGGTCGGTGTGTTCCAGTGGCAGTCGGTCGAGGACGTCTGACGTGGATTCCTAGAAACCCGCATTCATTCAGGCGTGCCAAGACCGGCATTCATGATTCTCAGTGGGCCGCCTCCCCAAGGGTCATTAAATAAATTAGAGGATATTTTTGAAAAACATTTTTTTCAGAATTTTTTCATGAATGTAAACACTGCATAGGTCGAAATTGGTTCACAGAATCTTCTAGGCTTGAACAGAGGTCTTTCATCAGAATGTTGGGGACTAAGAATTGCAAACAATGTGAAATTTACAGAAGGTGTGTAGAAAGAAGCATGTTTAAATAAATTAAAAAAATCTTACAAATGGGTTAAATATGGGCTTTCCACTTCAAACTTAAATCGAAAATGCAATGCATAACACAAAGAATACGAGCAACGCAGACAAAAGAAAATTCATAACATGATAACATAAAACTGATAATTTTATATACAAACAACCCAAGAAAAAACAATAAAAACGTTCGAATATTGTTTGCTAGGTATTCGTGTGTGTGTGGGTGGGTGTGACTTATAGAAATATGTAAATGTGTGTTTTGTTCGAATATATCTTTGTGTACGTGAGTTTGTTGTTAAGAGAAAGGGTTTGAAGGTAACAGTACTTACTTACATATGTGTATGTGCGTGAGGAAACGCAAGCAAAAAACACCGGCGTAAAAGTCAGAGAGAAATTGTCTCGATGAGAGTGAGTCAGCAAAAAAAGCAGAAGAATAGTAAGAAAAAAGAAAACTGTTTCTGAAAGCGTGGAATTGGCCAAATGAGAAGAGTGTTCGTCGAGGGTCTGGAAGACCGGGCCTCAATCCCAGTTCAAGTCATACCAAAGATTCAAAAATGGTACTTGATGCCGCCTTGCTTAACACTTAGCATTGTAAAGTAAGGATCAAGCGTAAATGGAAGTAATCCAGGGAAGAGAGTAGCCTTTTCCCCTACACCGCTATTGAAAGGGGGGGGCGCTTCTAGTCACCCTCGACTAATCCACCAGCTTTATATTATTTATATCACGTGACCGGCTCGAAATACACGATTTATTTTTGTGCGAGAACAATTCAAAATGCACGGACGTAATTGAACACACCGGCACGTGACGATTCTGTCCAATCAGGTTCTTGAAACTATTTCATTTATTTTTGCGCCTAACCATCGAAGTCGTTTATCTTAGGCTATAAATGGTGATAAGCGAATCCATCTGGTAGAGTGCTGGTATATATATATACAATTCTATATATATATATATTAGGAAGTACTTATGAAGGGTGATGGCTATTATCATAGGAAATGGACACGGTGACCAGAGTTCAAATCCTGTATTTTCATAAAGTGCTAAAACCCTTTTGGAAAGGTATGCATTCCACAATTCTTGTTCCAGTTATGGGTAAATTGAATAGTAGGTTAGAATGAGTGCTTAAACTCTGGTATAGCGACCAATCTCGAAGAAGGAAAACTCTGAATTCAAACCTGTTAAATTTCACTTAAAATTTGACATTAAATGTTATCCTGCTTGTGCAGAGATGTTGGTATAGATTGATTGATAGATATGAATAGATATTAATTCACTTTCTTTTAATTCTGGCAGTGGGATCTTGTCCCTTGGATAGTCCACTCAGCCCACTGAATCTTACTTCGTAAGTTAAAAACAAAAATCAAATTAAAAATAAAAGATAAGAAATTATTTTTTCTTTAGACTAAGACCATTTTCTGTAATTTTTTATTTTTTTTTTTTGTTTTGTTTTTTTTTTTTCTTTCTTTCTAACCAACACCGATCGACATTGTCAATAATTTAAAGCAACTGTATGTTCATAAGCTGAAAACAGATTCCATCGTAGTTCGTCTATAAATACGCCTTTTGCGTCTAAATTTGAATGTCATTTAGATTTAGTTTTCATATTGCGAAACAACTGAGGCGTACGGAGAGTCTAGACACGGTAACAACGGAAGCAAATAATTGAAGTTAGTCAAGCGGATATTTTAGACTTATGAAAAAAAGAAATACGCACGAACACACTGAGACACAGAGACAAACACACACACACACACACACATATATATATATATATATATATGGTACGAGAGTAGGTTGGTGGGGTTTCCAATGAGATTTGGTAATATAATACTAATGATCATAATTAGGACAATGTTTAAGGCTGTCTCAGTACAAATGTGTTGAGAAAAATCCTTTTAATAAAAGAAAAAACAGATTTCTGTGTTCTATGCTTTTAGATTAGAGATCATCCACTTCACTATAAAAGAATGTGATAAAAGTAATCGGGTAGTCATTAACAGTTGACATATATAAAAGACATATATAATGAAACAAAGCCTAACTCCTGTACACATTCGTTCTCCCTGTCGGTGAAGCCTTAAATATACTAACTGTCTCCCCTTGAAGAAAAGGGGTATCTTGTGTATTCTACCGACGCTCCAGTTCTGTACATTAGGGGAATATTGAATTGGGTTTGGTTTTATGGCTTATCAATCATTGTAGGTTATTTAATGCCAGATCCTTTTTATTCATACATATTAAATATATACGATTTGGTTTGGTTGGGTTTTATGCCATATCACCCATTGTTGGTTATTTGATGCTAAATCCATTTTATACATATATATTAGATATATTATTTTTAAATACATTTTGTAGATAACATTTTTAAACGAGCCTGACTTCATTTTTGCTCACAGTTAAATGGTTTAACTTATTTCTCTCTAATACGAATTATTTTATTTATTGTTAATCATTTGTTTGTACATAATTAAGTGTTTTCAAGTATTGCAATGTATCACTAATAATTCTATTAAGCATCAGTCATTTGTTTCTCTACAGTTAAGTGATCACACAGTTTTATTTCAAATAATTCTGTTTTGCATGTTATATAGTCATATGCATATACATCTACATACATGCAGAATCATGCAGGAAGAATCACAACGACTCAATGATAAAGGACGAGTGAAGACTTCTTTAGATAAATATATGTACCTCTCACTTTATTGTAAGGGTTCGAAAGGGTTGTGTGGGGTTCTACTGTGAGAGGGAGTTGGAGACCGAACAGAACTGCAATATTTTGACCCCAACTCTTATGGCCGTCAGCGTTGTGTCTTTCTCGTTCCCCAGGGCTGCTCAACCGGAGGCCCAGAAGTCCACTCTGCTGGGTGATAGCTTTCTTTACTGCATCTTATCAGCAACTTCTCTGGACCCCAACTCATCAGGGGCTCCAAGGGCCCCTTCGGCCTGGTGTTGCCTTCCCTACCACATCTCGTCTCTAACTCCGTCCAACTCTAACTGTCTGACTTCTATCTTGACTGAGTTATATAATAGTTCAACGCCCACTCAATCTTTGGAATGGCATGTTTGATCGTCATCAAGCGGAAATAACTGTCATGCAGTTCACAGGTTACTCTCTTCCGGTGCATCACTCTGAAGTGGGACCTTCACCTTGTCCCATAATATCAGCCGAGCTCACCTGCGCGATTTCTTCTCATAACTGTCATTAGAATGTGTCAAAATACAAAAATCATCCGTAAATTATTTTTCAAAATTCCACATCTGGAATTTTACTTCACGTTCGTCTCCATCACTCTCACACGCATATTTTACGGAATAATTTACAAGGACAATAAATGCTGAAAACACAAAAGAAATCACTTTAACCACAGTAAATAAAATATTACTAAGGAGGCGACCTTCTCTCTTTGTAACACTTGCCCAGCTAATTATTATCTAAATTAGTTTTACTATATTTGCGTGGTTGGCCATCTTGACATGTGTGCATCAAGGTACCATACGGATGCATCTTTTATCCTCCCAACACAACGGGCCCTCTATAATTCCTTGAAGAAATTTCAAAACCCTAAAAGGACCATACTCTGGCCCCATATCCTGGTCACAAACTTAGTGACCCTGGTCATTCCTGCAATACATTTCGCCTGGATTCCTCATGACCACACTCCAGTTCTTCGCTCAACAGGTTCCTACCTGGAGTAACCGGAGAATTCCATAAACTAAAACACAATATCCTCAAGGCCCAAAGCATTCCACATAAACTACAAAAATCATGGCCCAAAACAAAGTATCACAATACATCCTAATGTATCACAATCTGACACGCATGCAGTAAACCACCTAAAATAGTCCACGCAAAATACTAATTAACAATGTGTTACCCATTTTTTTTCATTATAAAGTTTCTGTTTCCATGCCCATTGGTTTGCAAGCCCTTGAGGAAATATGCTTTACCTGATCGAACCCACGCCGGGTTTCTTTTCAATTTAATCAGGAACCCTCGTGGCTACCAATATAACTCCGTCCAACTCGCGTCGCCTTTCCCGGATTCGTTTCGTTTCGCCAAATCACACATGAACCCAAAACTTCATCGTGACTGAAAGACTCAGACATCATCCAAAAAATATTGGGGTAGGCCACGTCTTTATCCCATCCTTGGAACTCCAATCTAAAAAATAGTAGCCACCATAGGCCTTCAACAGCTTCATGGGTCGGTGAATTCTTCGATAGAATTGCTTTCTTTGCCGTCAACCCAACTACAATCTGTAACATCTCTTGGATGAATGTCTGTCCTAATCTCGCGTCAGCCGCCAATTTTCTCAAAAACAGACCCCCCAAAAAAAATTCCTATTCCACGAAAACCCAAATTCTAAAAAAAATTTAGAATCAATATAATTATAAATATTAGTAAACCTAGTATAAAATCCTCTGTTAATGGTTTTCGTCAAATTTCATAATATGAAAAAGAAAAAAAAATTTTCTAATGTCGGCTTTAAACTCAAACAAACTCAAAAAGTTTCACTTTACAACAAGTCAAAACAATATTGCAATCACAGTTCACAAATGTTCAGTTTTCTTTTCTTCTTTTCTCAATCCATGTACTATCTATTTTACTAAAAATGTCTGTTTTTTCTTTCTTTTTTCTTTTTTTTTTATATCTTATGTTCAACAATGTTCAAGTTTCTTTTCTTTTTTTTGTCCCATTTTCATTGTCCTGTAGCTTTTTTTGCTTTTTTTTTTTGCTTTTTTTTCTCTTTTTTTTTTTCATAATAAATTGCTCATTCAATGTTCCTTTTTTTTCAACCTTATATCTACCTCTCTGTCTTTACCTTAACATGATAACTATAGGTTCGCTTCCCAGTTTATTCAATTTCAGTCATAAATTAAGCCTGATTTATAATAAAACTTTCTCAGTAGCTTACGAGCATTCTTCTTCTTTTTTCTTCTTTTGCACAAAATATCCCGGGTGTTTTTTTTTTCCAAAACAACCCAAACTTTTATCAATTCACCCAACAACATTTCCCAATTCAAAACAATTCCAAATCCGAATCTACGAATCCTCGCCACACCTGGTTCCGTCAAAATTCTGCGCATCTCTTAATTATCTCCAAAACCCCGTTTCAAAATGTCTTCCCCAATAACAATCTCAAAGCTCCACTCCAGGGGGAACTCACAAAATACCTGTCCGCCTCGTCAGACACATAAAAACATGTCTCTTAGTTAATCTACCGCCACGGCGAGACCATTTTCAGTCGATACGGACCGCGACTAGTCCGAGACAATACCCATGTCTCCAATAATTGGTATCAACAACTTCCACAACAAAAATAACGGCCTGATTCTATCAGCGCCGAAAATATCGATTCTCCCAACTTCACAAAAATCGAAAAAGTATATGCGCATTCTTCAGGCCAACACCAATGTGCGAAATTCTTGGACAACCCAATCGATTTTCCCAAAATTCCATCTCTCGGATTAAAATTCTAATTTCCAATCCACCAGTTCAAAACATGAAAACTTGCCCAAAAAGTCTTAACTACAGATATGCGGGATTCCAGATCTTGGACTGAAATTCTAATTTTCAATCACCACTTGTCCGGACCACTGTCAAGTTACTACAAATTTTTACTCAGAAAGACCTATTTACTATGAAAATTTTCATTCATAAAAATATTGTTTATTATTGCTGTCTATCATGTGAGCGACACAATGACACAATCCCCTGTCCATATAGCGGCCATCTGCTTTTCCATTTGTTTAATTCTCTCCCTCCTTATAATACAATATTACACATAGCAGTAATCATGATTTTTATCTAGGGATCACACATTTTTTAAAAAATTATTTCCAATTTTATCCTTCTAGAAAGGACCTTGTCATTAAAACTAATCTTTCACTATTATAATCAACCCTTTTTTTTCACGAACCCAAATTAATTTATTAACAGAGAGGTAGAGAAGTATTTAAATAAGCCATCTACTTACATTCACTTTTTTTTCTCTCTTTTTTCTTTTTGTTGCTGGTTTGTTCTTGTTTTTCTTTCTTTCTATTAAGCATGATGCAGTTTCTTCCTTTGTCCTTTTTTTTTTCTGTTCTTTTCGCGTCGGTCTGTTCCTTTTCCTTCTTTTTTTGTTGTTGCTGGTTTGTTCTTTTTTTTTTCTTTTTACTTCTTTCAATTCCAGCATTTTTCTTTGTCCTTTTCGTTGATGTCGTGTTGTGATGCTTAAAACTTTTTACGGTAACTAGGTTCGTTCTGAGTCCTTGAAGAAATCGGCTGGCACGGGGATCAAATCGCAAATACATGTTGTATTCTCATTTACAGATTTATGCACATATACACATATATATGCTGTATACATACCGACGCAATAATAACGACGAGAGAAGACTCTTTAAAATAATATGTATACCTCTCACTTTATTTGTAAGGTTTGCGTGTGAGAGGGAGTTGGAGACCGAATAGAACTGCAATATTTTGACCCCCACTCAGCATTGTGTCTTTCTCGTTCTCCAGGGCTGCTCAACCTGCGGCCCAGAGGCCCACTCTGCTGGCTTTCTGTATTACATCTTATCAGCAACTTCTCTGGACCTCAACTCATCAGGGGCTCCAAGGGCCCCCTCCACCGGGCTTTCTCTACCACATCTTATCAGCAATTTCTCTGGACCCCCAACTCATCAGGGGCCCCCAAGGGCCCCTTCGACCGGGTGTGGCTTTCCCTACCACATCTCGTCTATAACTCGTCGGAACTCCAACTGTCTCCAACTGACTTCTCTCTTGACTGAGTTATATAATAATAATAGTTCAACGCCCACTCGATCGCCCTCTCAATCTTTGGAATGGCATGTTTGATCGTCATCAAGCGGAAATAACTGTCATGCAGTTCACAGGTCACTCTGAAGTGGGACCTTCACCTTGTCCCATAATATCAGCAGAGCTCACCTGCGCGATTTCCTCTCATAACTGTCATTAGAATGTGTCTATTCCTTCGGGTGCATCACTTTCAATGGCATTTTTGGCCGGGTCGAAAGTCAAAATACAACACATGTAATGAAGTTAAAATGTTCCTAGTATTGCTGTATATCTCGAATAATTCAACGAAATATCAGTCATTTGTTTTCATGTAGTTAGATAATTAAACAGTTTTATTTCAAGCTGGCATTGGCCTACATGTCAATGCAAACAAAACCGAATATATGTGTTACAACCAAACAGGCAACATTGCCACACTAGACGGAGCCTCTCTGAAACTAGTCGACAAATTCACCTACCTAGGAAGCAGCGTCTCATCAACCGAGAAGGACATCGACACACGACTGATGAAGGCATGGACAGCTATCGATAGGCTCTCGATCATATGGAAGTCGGACCTAACAGATAAAATGAAACGCAGTTTCTTCCAGGCAGCGGTTGTGTCGATACTGCTATATGGATGCACCACATGGACGCTTACGAAGCGGCTGGAGAGGAGGCTGGATGGAAATTACACAAGAATGTTGAGAGCAGTATTAAACAAGTCCTGGCGACAACACCCCACGAGACTCCAACTATACGGACACTTGCCCCCCATCACAAAAACTATACAAGTTCGACGAACCAGACACGCGGGACACTGCTGGAGAAGCAAGGACGAGCTCATAAGCGATGTACTCCTGTGGACCCCCACTCATGGATGTGCAAGTGTGGGACGACCAGCACGAACTTACATACAGCAGCTATGTGAGGACACGGGTTGTAATCCTGAAGACCTGCCGGAGGCGATGAGTGATAGGGAGAAATGGCGAGAGACGGTCAGGGATATCCGCGCAGACGGCGCGACATGATGATGATGATGATGATGATTTCAAGCAATTCAGTTTAACATAAGTCATTTGTTTGCACTCAGTTTATATGTGCAAGTTCACAGCATAAATGAAAAACAGTTCTATTTGACCCATCGATAGGACCATTTCTAGTGGTACTGCTCCGGGCCTTAGTTAACATGGGAGCAATGGCAATGACGGGTACTCGACGTTCCCCAAAGCTCTAGTATTACTGGAGGCTCACCATCAGATTGTTTATTGTTATATACAGGATACTCGTCGAGGAAGTTTTACCCCTCGGCAGAGATGCTGTCGGTGTATTCAACAACCCCAGCCAACTAAAACAACGAGTATGGAGTACTCATGCATTGCTTGAGAAGTCTCTGTTGTGTAAACGTCCGAGACGGAATTATAATAAGTTAGTTCGAATTCCAGTCGTTCCGTTATGTTCACTTTCGAACTAATACCTTAGGGAAAGTTAACCCCGGTGAGCTATGTGTTAAACAGCACCACTACTGTTCTTCAATAAAGATGGCTGTGGCATTAAATAACCCATCAACTTTGAAACTCCACTCACGCACTTATGTTCAATTTCAAGCCTTTGTATAAACTCACTTATCCCCTAAGGCTAAAGAGTATATAGTACTAACACTTTTCTTCAACAAAGATGGCTTTGGCATTAAATAACCTATGAAGATTAAAACTCCACTCACATTATTATGTTCACTTTCAAGCCTTTGTATATACCCAATTATCCCCTTTGCAGTGGGTTGAGTAGTAGCATTATTGTTCTTCTACAAGGCTACCTTTGTCCTCAAATAATTCACGAAGATCGATATACCATTAAAAATAACAGACCAAATCATTACTGCAATTATTCACAGGCTCACTCTAACCTGAGGTAGAGGTACTATTTTGGGTCCCATGTCTGAATCAAATAGATCAAGTAAAAAATTATTCGTAATTCGTTAGACAATGTGCGCATAAACCCTTTTAAGAAACAAGTATACAAAGAGTAAAATGAACGCGATTCACTAACCTTTAAGCATAAAATAACTCTAGACGTCGCCATATTCTTATCTCTAAGTTAAATTTCGTCTATACATATGTGTCTGTTTGTGTGTGTATGTGTGTGAGAGAAAAGTGTTGAAGAGTGCTAAGCTTATATTCATATATACAAAACTCATATCGAATTGCCGACACGTGAATAAATTCCTGTTCTTTTACACAGACATCTCAAGTATCTAAAAATCTTCTCAGTCATGGAGAATTTAGCGTCTCAATATTTAAAAAAATCTTCTAATTTGTTGAGAATCTAACGTCTCCCTTAATTACCCAACACATACACACCTACACATATAAATGAATATACAAAGGTATAATCTCTTTTACATATATATATATATGTGTGTGTGTGTGTTTGTGAGTGTGGATACATATAAGACCAGGTATATATAGATATATAGATATATAGATTTTTACGATTTTCTAGTATCATAAGTGTGTGCGTTATGTTTAACTGTATTGATTTTCATTTTTAAAATAAACCTATATAGTTGTAAATATCATTCAAAAGATAGTGTATATATATATATATATATATATATATATATATATATATATATATATATATATATAGTGTATCACAAAAGTGAGTACACCCATCACATTACTGCCGATATCTAAGTATATCTCTTCATGGGACAACACTGACAAAATGACACTTTGACACAATGAAAAGTAGTCTGTATGCAGCTTATGTACCAGAATTAATTGATTTTCCCCTCAAAATAACTCAAAGAATCTCCTTTACCTGGAGTGCTCCACTTTACCCTTAGTAGGTACCTTATAATACAGCAAGGAGTTATCAAGTACCATTTTTTGAGTCTTTAGTATGACTCAACCTTGAGATTGAACCCCGGTCTCCAGGTCCCCTGGCTATCACTCAACCCATTATAAAATTGGCCGGTATATATATATATATAGACACACACACACACATAAACACACACACACACACGCATATATATATATATATATATATATATATATATATATATATGTGTGTGTGTGTGTGTGTGTGTGTGTGTGTGTATTATTTAAAAAACAAGAAATTTAGAAATTAAGAAATTTAAAAATTATATATATATATATATATATATATATATATATATATATATAATTTTTGTCATCATATAACATGTGAAAGCACGTGCGATGCCCTGTCCTCCGCTAATAGGTATATATATATATATATATATATATATATATATATATATATATATATATTATGATTTATATATAATTTAGTATCATAAATGTATCTGTATAGTTAACTGTATTCATATTTTCAAAAACCAATACAGTAATATTCTTAAAAAATTGAACATGTATATATCTTCATGAAGATACGATTTTTTTGGAAAAGAATCCTCAGACACGAAACTTTTGGAAAAGAACCCTCAGACAAAGTCGGAGATGAATCTATCCGGAAATTATTCAGCCGATCTCACCTAAATGTAAATAGAAATATTTTTAGCTCCAAAAATTAAATTTGATTCCATAATGGCAATGAAAATAGAAAAGAATTCAGTTACAAATATGCATAAATTTGGATTTATGCATAGCGTAAATTCGGTCAGATTTTGACGCAGACCAAATTCAGACTACTCTGATTGCTTCAGAGAAAATCAAATTCCGCCTAAATCTTTTAAGATACAGATAACTACAAAACGATCTTCTAATTGTTATATGTTAAAATTATTAAGAGAAATGTCATTGTAAATATTCGGAATATTTCTATGCTCGTGTTTTTCTTGCACACACACACACACACACACACACATACACACACATACACACACACATATATATATATATAAGTATATTTATATAAACAAATGATTTTATACATTATCACTATATATATATATATATATATATATATATATATATATATATATATCCTTTATTATTATTTTTTCAAAATATATATAGATAGATCAATATGAAACAGCAAATATAGCTAGATGGCCCCTGAATGGCAATTGTTTAATTAACAATATAATATACTAAACCAACGTGAAAAAAAGAAGAAACCCCCAACGAACAAATATATGCTGGAGCTACTGAACCAAATTGGAAAAACAAACTGTGCAACCAGATACTCAACTTCAATAAAAAAATATTCTAAGAGTAAAACTTTATTCCAACATGTTTGGCATATCAAGGATGTGACCGACAAATCTTCCATATTAAAATGGGATATCATGAAATAAAAGCAAACCAAGCCCATCAAAGAGTAAGTATAACTGCACATCGCATTTGGATTTTTAAAAAAAATCCTGGAACATGCTGAGAACGATTTCCTGGAAAAATTAACACGTAAGTGTAGACATAGAAACAAATTAGCATCTAAGTGTAGACATATAAATGAGGAGATCTTATGCCATATACCGTCTGACCCTATTTAATCACATGATTTATTCTCATTTTTTGAAAAGCAAGGGGGGAAAATAAAAAAAGAGAAAAGGAAGGAAAAATTCTTTCTTTATTTTTTATTATTTTTTTCTCTATTTGTTTGAATGTTACGTATTCTAACACTTCACAACGTTTTTCGTTCTTGTACAGATTTCGTGATATAAGAATATATTACGTAACAAACCATAGACGCTAGACAAGCTACTTTTACCAAACGAAAATCTGAAGATAGTGGAAAATACAGAAAACCTATGAAACGGACTTATTGTGTTATTAGATCAGTTTTTCTCTATATTATCGGATTATACTCCATTATTTATTTCCATATATTTAATATAAATGATTTGTAAATGCATTTTGTTGATAAGATTATTAAACGAGCCAGTGTTCTTTTTTCTTTTACTTCTTTTTTTTGGTGAGGGCACAAATTTTAATGGTTTCAAGTATCTCTGACACGAATAATTTTATTTACAATTAATGATTTGTATGAACACAGTTAAATGGTTTCAATTGTTTCGATCAAACACTAATATTTCTATTCAAAATTAATCATTTGTTTGGAGACGGAGAAGTGAATTCAAGTTTTCAAGACTGTTTATTCTATTCTACACAGTTCATTCATTTGCACTCAGTCATAGGGAGTCAAGAATTGCTATGTTATCCCAATATATCAATTTAGGTAAACAGAGTTTCAAGTATTTCTATTTAACACTACTAATTCCTGTCAACATTACTCATTCATTTGCACAGAGTTAAACGGTTCCAAATAAGTATTGTGGTTATGTAATACCAATAATTTTTTCATGCATTTTTAAGTATTCCACACTATTACTTTTATTTGGACTAAGTTAAATGGTTCTAAGTACTACTGTGTGTCATTAACAATTCAATTAGACATCAGACATTTGTTTACACGCTGTTAAATGATTGCACAGTTCTATTTTGAACAATTTGATTTAGCATCAATCATTTGTTGGTACCCAGTTTATATGTTAAACAATTATATTTGATCCGTAGATAGTACCTTTTCAAGGTATACCACGCTGGGTCAGTGTAGACCTGGGAGCAATGGTAATGAAGGGGTCCTTCACATTCCCCCTAGCTGTAAGGCTGAAGCCACACCATCAGATTGTTTAATATCATATCAGGACAAGCTACGCGTAGGTAAACCATTATGAGTAATTGACAGGTTATCGATCATAAAAATCTGATCTCTCTGATAAAAAATAAACAGGAATTCCTCGAACCTCGTGCCGTGTTAGTACTATGGTATGGTTGCACAAATTGAGAAAAGGCTGGATGGGAATTCATCATGGATTCTGCATACTATTTTGAACAAATCTTCGAAGCAGAACCCTGTAAAATAAGTAGTCGTATAGCCACATATCTCCCATCTCATATCTATGAAAGTAAGACAAACAAGATATGCTGAGAACTTATGAGAAAATGAGTCCGAACTCATAAGCGATGTTCTGTTACATATAGACAAACTAATATGGGCTCACCAGGAAAATCTTACATTCATCATCTCACTGCGGACACTGGATACCGTCTTGAGAATTTACTAAGAAATCTATGTTGTCAGCATGCGTTAATGTTTATCAACACACACACACACACACACACACACACACACACACACACACACACACACACACATATATATATATGTGTGTGTGTGTGCGCGTGCGCGCGTGTGTGTTTGTGTGTTTAAACAATATTTAATATTAAATAACCCATAAGAGTTGATATCAGCATGAAGGTGTGCTATCATCATGATGATGGATTGTGTTATTTTCCTTAGTTTTTTGAGAATATTCGATGTTTTGTTTGTTTTGTTTGTGCTTTATGGCATATCAACAATTGTGGGTTATTCAATACTAAATCTTGTCAAAACACACACACATATACATATATATACTATTTTCTTTGACTAAATATATATTGAATTGATAAAGCATTTTATTTATTGGTTGATTCTCAATGCAGGCTTTCCATTTTACTTTTTCTCTTAAATCTATGCAAATGTTTAAATCTATGGCGCCAATTTTTTTAGTTAAATTCAAATACTCATAAATTATAGAATACTACCATTTTATTTTGTGATACACATCTTCTTTGTTCCTCATTGTGCTGGTAAGTGAATGTCAAACTTGGAATAAAAATCACAACCTTTGTTGTAGATGGTATATCTAAAAATTTTATCATAACTCCTTAGATGGTATATCTAAAAATTTTATCATAACTCTCTGGAAGAGAATAGATTCGAAATATTGTCCTGTCACTGAAGAACCTCCTAATTACGTATATATATATATATATATATATATATATATATATATATATATATATATATAATTTGTAAGTACTTAGTTTGCAGGTAGTATTTTTAAACGACCCAGAGGTCCTCTGTTTACGCTCAGTTGAATGGTTTGAAGAATTTCTATCTAACACTGATAATTCTATTTAATATTAATCATTTGTTTGCACACAGTTAAATGGTTTCAAGTATTGCTGTCTAATGCAATGAATTCTATTCTATATGAATAATAATCACTTGTAAAAGATTAAACAGTTCCATTTTATCCATAGATGGGGCTCTAGCGGGTACTACATCTCAGCGTGAAAATAAACTCGAGAGCAGTGGTCATGAAGAAGTAATCTACATTCACCACACTCCAAGACTGGACATTAATTATTATAACCAACATTATTCATCCGTTTGCATTCAGTTAAATGGTTTCAAGTATTGCTATCTAATACTAATAATTTAATTTAAAATTTAACAATTCGTTTGCTCACAATTACATAGATACAAATATAAAAAATGGTTAAACAATTCTATTAGAACCCTAGATTGGATTCGAACAGGGTTAGTGAAACTGGGAGTAATGGCAATGGAGGGTTCCTTCAAAGCTTCAGGACTGAAACCTCATCATTAGATAGTTTATATTGTAGATACCCGATGGTGATAGGACAGGTTTTACCTTTCAGCAAAGATATCAGCGTCTTATTCTACTGCCCCCCCCCCCCCACTTTTCCAACCAGTGGGTGGAGTATTCAATGTAGATAATTTGTAAGAAAAATGAACAATAAAATGTAGAAAGTCAAGCCAACAAATTTTAGATAAAATTCTTTATCTTGAAATTCCAATAAGTCATTTTTATTTTTATTTTCTCAAGAAGGAATTTCACATAAGATCTAATCCAAGAGAGTGATAAAGATTTGGCGTGACCAAAACGAAGCAAATTAATTTGGGGAAATCGAGTAAGAAAGCTAAAATGAAAGAAAAAAAAAATTAAATGAAATTTCAAATTAAGTTATATATATATATATTGTATTGGGTCGGGTTGGGTGGCTAGTCTTCATCACTCACATTGAGATGAGAAAAGTACGAAATATTCTTGTTCTCGAATCTTCACTTGTTTTATTTTTGAAAGGACAAATGATTTTTAAAATTTTTTCTAACTTGCGGTTCTATCGTATCTTGCAATATATTTTATCCCTCTTCAAATTATTTTCTGTGATTTATCGGAAGAGCAGAGAATACGCTGACGGTATACACTGCTAAGGGGCAAGATCCCTCACCAAAAATGGGATATTTTAAGTATAACGTTAAATCACTTCTATTAATGAAGCACCAGATCTGGGGATCTGGAAAAAGTGAAGTACCCCTTTATTGGAATTACTTCCAGATCCACTTAAACCCGTATTGGTCGTACCCGTTAGGGTCCTATCTATGGGTCAAATAGATCTGTTTGATAATTATTCATATTTGATAGGAATACTTGAAACTGTATAACAGTGTAAATTATTTGTATTAAGGGTAGTTATTAGTTACTTGAAACCATATACCGGTGAGCAAAAATGATTATTATAAAACAGAAGTAATTTGATGAAGTTGTTAAATTATATGAAATATTAGTAATAGATTAGAATACGTGCAAAGTACCAAAGACTAAAAAAAATGGTACTTGATATCTCCTGACTTAACACTCAACATTATATATATATATATATATATATATATATATATATATATATATATATATATATATTGAAACAGAGACTTTTTCTGAATACTGAAAATAGAAAAAGTTATTACTGAAGTGAATACAAAAAATAAAAATAGTGAAAAGCAAAACATTGCCCAGTCGGTTGGGACTGCAGAATACACCGACCACTTTTATGCAGGGGAGTAAGACCCCCCCCTCAATGAGTGTCCTGGATATGACAATGAATAATCTGATGGTGAGATTTCAGTAATGAAGGACCTTTGGGGGATGCAGAGTACCACTTCATTGCTACCGCTCTCTGGTTTTCTCTGGCCCAGATTGGTAGCACTGTGGTACTATAGCTTCACGTACTTTCTGTTTCTTTCCACGCCAACGTTGCTTTCAGATCCGAGGAAAGAGATGATGGATGTGGTCCAGTCGATGAAGGTTAGAATTCGTGTTGGAGAGAAGAAAAGTTGCCAAGCAAATTTAGAAAAAAATGACGAAAAAAAGGCATTTGTTATAAACAGTAACAAACGTTTATTTACACAGTTGTTTAAATAATTTTTCATCAAACACCGCGAACTGGGGGTGAAAGTAGTTGACTGGTGGAGTTTTAACTGCAATTAGGCAGTGTCAAAATGGCGAATGCAATGGCAACGGATTTGGTTCTTTAAGCGGCGAATTCCTGAACCAACTCAATTTTTCGCTTTGGGTGTCCTCTATTTATGGGCCCGAATCCCGAATAATCAGTTTCTGATCGGTCAGCCAATGGGGACTGCCGACCAATGTCTATCATCGTAACAATCCCCCCCGATTTGCCCCTGATTGGTTTAGACAATCGGCCAATCAGCCACAGTCATCGGGAGGGGCTACAAGGAGCAGTCCTGTGGTTGGTTGACCAATAATTTAGTGATTCAATGCCTTGTGCCAAACTTGGTGACACCCCCAAATTGTTCGCTATTTTAAAAATACATCTTTTTGTTTATGCTTTGAAATCCGATGGCTCTTTTGACAGCTCTTTGCAGGTGTGCAGATGTTTATTTTTTGAGGACAGATTTATAGGTCAAGTTGTGATCGGATCTCAAACTTTTTTGTACTTAATCACTTGATATTTATTTTATACACGGTTCTCAAAAAATACTTGGACACCCAAAATGAATTTATTTTTAATAGAATACTTATTATCATGATTTAATAAAATTAATTAATTTCCTTTAATTGATTTCGCCAGCCAACTCCTTAACACTTAAATGAAAGTGTCATAGAACCTAATAGGGACCTATCTATGGGGCAAATAGAACTAAACAGTATACTTATGTTAAGCTGGATTGTTTAAAATAGAACTGTTTTGGTATTTAACCTGTGAAATATAACTGATTTTACATGAAACTGTGTGTATGGTACTATGCTGTCACAGCACTAAATGTGATACTATAGTCCGCCATTGACCACAATATGCTTAATATGTTTGTACGGTTCCAAATGTATTACCTCACTCGGCCGCAGATTTTTATGGTCGAATTGTGTTCATGGCTGCACCAGGGATTTTTAGGGCCGAATCCTGCGTCTGTGTGCCAAATGCATTTTCGGATATTTCGTTGATGAGTTCCCACACTGTGTTTGAAATATCCACAGACAAGGAATGACACAATCCATCCGGAACTTCTTCTGACGGTTGGAATAAAGTTGCCTGTGTGTTGGCAACTCAAAAACAAGAAGAACTCTCCATCAACAACTAACAATCATTTATTATTCGATGTTCAGGCAGCATATAGTAGTACGAGTGATAGAGAAAATCTGTAAGACACAAAAATACACGCCCCGAGCCGAACAAACTCTCTGAACGCAAACTTCTAAATGACAATTTACTGACTGACAAACCGATGACTTTTTCAAAAATCGCTAATTTTTATATATTTTAATTCAGGATACTGGTAGGGTGATGTCATCTTGCAAAATTATTGCATCATCTCCCAGGTGTCCTAAATTCAGTTTCCATTTCTCCAATTAAACCTGTCACAGACAAAGTGTTTACATTTTGGCCTTCCAGTGTTTTTCGTTATGTACTCGCTTAAACTTTTCAATTTGACATACATTTCTTCTCAAAGATTTTAGCTAACTTAACAGCTAACTGAAAAACTCGTGACCTAACCAAAGCAGGTAATAAAATGATTAAACATCACGGCAACTGTGCCATGTGTAAACAAAAACTATCCTTTTGCTAAACTGAATTGTCTAAAATAGAACTGTTAATATGAATAAAATGAATTTGGCATTAAATAGTATACATCAGTTCATGTGCCATAAAACCAAACTAAAACAAACCAAAAAGCAAAACATTAAACGGCTGGTTGAGTTGAAATAGATATCGTCGTTTTTATGTATCATCTTTGGTAATGAACAATAGTTTACGAAATATATGTTACATTTTAGTATTCTTTTAAATGCTCACTTACATGTAAATCCTGAAATTCTCAAGGGGATAAGACGTAGTTATTATTGTCAAATTTATTTCTCACACCTTTGGTTTGTCTCCTAGTTTTGAGGTTAAAATGAGTTTTTTCATTAATTGTAGCTTGATATTGTTGCTGATAAGTTTTTTTAGGAACTGTATTAAACTGTATTATTTCAGGGAAATGAATTGTAAATAAAATAAATAGCAAAACGAATAACAGGAAGTTGATTTGAAACATACGCCTTTTTTTTAAGTATTATCCTTTAGTTACTTACTAATAATTTATAAAAGATATGTTATGTGAATATAAATCATTGTATTAGTACATCTAGCTGGTTGTTTGGTTTTTATGGCATATCATCCCTTATAGCTTATTTAAAATCTTGTTACACACACACACACACACACACACACACACATATATATATATATATATATAATTTATGAAAGAATGGATAATAGGTAACATTTTTAAAAAGGCAGAGTTGATTAGTTAGCAAACAGTTAAATGTTTTCGAGTACAACCAGGTAACCACGTACAGGGTGCTGAAGCAAAATATGGAATAATTTTTTAAACGTTTTTTTTTTTGTTTGATTAGTCAATTTTTTTGAAAAATGAATGCGATAAATCTAAATTTACATGATTAACTATATTATTCAAGCACTTTTTCATTATCAACTCAGCCCAGTATGAGTGAGCAAGAAAAGAAACGACAAAGAATCTATTATTGGCTTAACACCGAATCAAAGCCAAAAATTTCAGAAATAATTAGAATTTCTTTATGACCTCCATCAAGCCCAGACGTTAACCCTCTCGATTACGCTGTACGGGGCGTGAAAAACAAAAATATATATAAATAACAAATAAACAAAATAAATGCAACTCCCCATCCAAATATTGGTTCGGTTAAAACTGTTATTGAGGAGGAATGGAATGAAATGTCGGAAGAATTTATTTTGAAGGTAAGCAAATCATTTCGTAGGCGTGTTGATTATTGACAAAAATGGCGGTCATATTGAGTAAAATCACTTTTTTGTGTCTATCTTATTTTGTTGTTTTTTTTTTTTTTATTAAAATTAATCTTTTTTTAATAATAGAGTCATTTATTATTATACTTGAATATTCCTAATTTTGCTTCCGGACCCAATAACATTAACAATTCAGTTTAACATAAGTCCTTTAATGGCTCAATGTTCACCGGTTGCACACAGTTAAGTCGTTTCAAGAATAAAAGATGATTAAATATTTCTATTTGAGCCATACATGAGGTCCTAATAAGCAATACTACTCCAGGTCAGAGTGGACCTGGTAGTAATGACAATGAAGAAGTCCACCAAATCCCCCAAAGCTCAAGCATTTCTGAAGCCTCACAATCAGATTGTTTTGTATCCTATCCAGGACATTCTTTGGTTGGTGGAGGGTCTTATCCCTCTGTAGAGAAGCAATCGGTGCATTCTACGGCCCCTGCCGACAGGACTCTCTTGTAAATAAGTCTGAAATATTATATCGTAATACAAAGAATAATTTTTGTGACCTCAGAAATGTTTCTATAATGTTTAAAGTCAATTATCAGTGTTCAGCATTCACAGACAATCACAAGACAAGACTTCAAATTTAAAATGGACGCAAATCATCTAACAATTTAGACAAATTGAAAGATTTAGTTTTCCTGAATGCAAATTTCCAAATTACTATGTTAGTTTCATCAGATATTAGTGTAATTTTTAATTGTTGGGTAACATAGAAACTGAAAAATTGACGGGAGTATAGATATATCCTATATTTGCTTCTGTATAATTTAACGTCAATCTTTGGGGCTGAAAATGGGTAATATCTCTTATGTTCTTATATAAAGTGAACCTTGAGTTTGCTTGCATCTCTAAAAGGTTAGAAAAAAAATAAAGAAAGAGAATATGATTGATGGATTGATTGATTTTAATCGCATGTCAACCCATCTGATGTTATTTTATGCCAAGAGATTTGGAAATTGGATACATTGTAAATTTCTATTTTTGTGTACTTTCTTAAGCTTTTTTCGAATGGTTAAATGATATCAAGTATTTCACCCTAATACAGATTATTTTCACAGTTGTATGGTATCAATGTCGGTTGGTTGGGTTTTATGGCATATCAACTATTTAGGTTATTTGATGCCAAATCAATTTTTATAATAATTTTTATAATAACTGTTAATTTAAACAGTTATTTTTTAAACAATTCAGTTTAGCATAAGTACATAATTTGTCAAAAACATTTATTTTTCAAGATATGCAGTTTAGTCAAACAGTTCTAATTCAACCAATTCAGTTTACAAAAAGTGTAGATTTTGTTTACACAATTAAATATCAAAAAAGTTCTATATTAAACAATTCAATTTAGCGTAAATACAGTTTCAATGTCAAAAACTATTCCATTTCAAACAAGTCAGTTCAACATATGTATGCAGTTTAAATGTCAAAACAATTCTATTTCAAGTAGTTCAGTTTAGTATAAGTACGCAGTTTAGTTCTATTTAGGGCTCTATCAGTTGCTACCAACCCGGGCCAAAGTGGACCTGGGAGCGATGGCAATGAAGGGGTATTCCGCATTCCCCCAAAGCTCCAGCAATTAGTTATTGACCTGAAAGACGGGAATTGGTAATTGTCTTGAGCGATGGAAATTGGTTATTGATAAGGCGTAGTTTGGTTATTACCATGAACGAAGTAAACTGAATATTGACTTGACGCAATTTGGCTATTGTTTTGAAAGACGTTAATTGATTGGTTGTTGCTTATTTTGTTTTGTTATCCACACATTTTAGGTTATTTTACGCCAAATTAAGTCATTTTGATAAAACTTTCAAACAATTTAGCTTAGTATGCGTAAAGTTTTTTCGTTTACACACGGTTAAATGTCAAATCAGTTCTATTTCAAACAATTCAGTTTAGCATAATTACACAGTTTAGTTCTATTTAACTCATAGATAGGACCCTATCTGGTGCAACCACGCCGGGTTAGAGTGAGTCTGGGAGCAGTTGCATAAAAAGGCATTTTCAAAATTTTCAGCATTACTGGAACCTCACCATCAGATTGTTTAGTATCATATCTAGAACAATAGTTGGAGTAGTCTTACCCGTCTGCAGAGATGCAGTTAGTGTATTCTACGGCCCGAGTCGACTAGGCCACAGGACACTCGTTGAGGTAGTCCTACCCTTCTGTAGAGATGCAGTTGGTGTCATCAGCAGACTATGCCACTGGACACTCATTGGGAGAGCCTTACCCCTCTGCAGAGATGCAGTTGGTGTATTCTACAGCTCCAGCTGACCGGGCAAACGTAAATTGATTATTGTCTGGACGACGTAAATGGATCATTGAGTTGAAAGACGTAAATTGGTTTAAGAGAGAGAAAGACAGAGAGAGAGAGGGGGGTAGCAATGTTCGAGAAAATTGTCTGCATGAAGATTCAATCAATACATTCTATAAGTTTCTATGAATCCAAAAATAAGAGCATGACACAAACACACAGCAAAAAAGTTTTAAACACAAAGAAAAATAGATTTTGGTGGTTTAGACCACGAAAGAAGATACAGAAATGTGATATGAGAAGGCTATGACCACAACGAAGATGTGCCCGACGGTAGAAGACTGGCATGGCGGCAAACAAAAGTCGAGGGCACTGCACAAGATAGAAGATATAACTGTAAAGCCAAGTAAGCGCAAAAAAATCTATGTGACCTATACTTGTATATCAGACAGGAAGTTGTCAATTACTTAAACAAAAAATCGAACAACACAATTGTCTCTAAAACTGGTGAATTGAATAATTCATCATCCACGTCCCATCCCATCACCTGCTTCTCTCTATTCTGCTGTCAATTCTCTTAACTAAAAACAGTTTAACTACCCTTTTCTTTCTATTTTTGTTGAATTAAATTCACGCCCGACTCATCAAGATCATCTCTCAATGCCGTTACAACGGGAGCTCATATATTTAAAAAAAAATTATTAGTGTTACATAGGAATACTTGAAACCATTTAACTGTATCCAAACAAATAAGCTCTGGCTCGACTAAAAGTAATTTTACTCTCAAACTATTTGTTCACAAAGCTTACTTATCTCGAGGAGGCTTCAGTAATGCAAGAGCTTAGGGAAATGTAGAGTACCCATTCATTGTCATCGCTCCCAGGTCCACTCTGGACCTGGGTGATAGCACCTGACACAGTCATATCAATGGCTTAAATAGAACTGTTTGAAATTTAAACTAAGCGCAAACAAATGACTTACACAAAATTATTTGTTTGAAACAGAACTGTTTGATTATTTAACTGTGTGAAAATGAATGACTAAAGTTAATTGAAATGTTAGTGATACATAGCAATAGTTACAACTATTCAACTCTGTTGACTAATGTTTACAAATCATATACAATGTAAAATAAAAGTATAAACTGGATTTCCGCCGAAATAAATTTATTATGACGGCTTAACCGAGTTTGAGTCTCCATTTAATTGTACTATTTGATATATATCTATATTAACAGGATTTGGCATTTAATTGCCTACAAGGGTTGATATGCCATAAAACCCGACCAAACCAAATCCTATATATTTAACATACATAGATAAAGAAGATTTGGCATTAAATAACCTACAATGGTTGGTATGCCATAAAACTCAACCAAACCAAATAATACATATTTAATATATTTGAATAAAGAGGATTTGGCGTTAAATAAGCTTCAGTGCCATAAAATCCAAACAAGCAACAAAATTAAACTTTATTGGCAAAAACATCATTTACCTTTTAGAATTCGTTGCTCCAAGGAATATATCGGGAAAAGAGAATGGCATATCAATATTAAAATAAATAACAGTTGATACGGAATTAAATTTCTGATTAAAAACTTCTCCCAAAAGAACATATTCTCCTAACGGACAATGATTTTAACGGAAGCGCTAAATTCAAGATATTGGATCAGATCGAAAAGAATTTTGCAAACACCTCATCAATTCTAAAATCCCATGAAGATAAATGGATATTATGTCTTGAAACCGTAGCCTCTGATGAACTTAACAAGAAACGAAGCCACCTCAATAACATTCGAACCCTCAAATATAAAAATATTTCAAACTCATTATTCATAACTTCATTATTTTTCGATTCATTTTAATGTTGAACAACTTAAAAAATGTTGAAACCTTTCAACTCGTTAAGTTTTAAAAGTAAAGTTTCATTCACACATGCAGTCAATACAGTGGTGTCCGTATACCTTCCGTCTTGAAATATGAACAGTCATGAAAAGAATTTATACACACACATACGCACACATCAGCACAGTCGGTTAGGGTTATAGAATAAACCGACTGCATCTCTGAAGAGGTGTAAGAGCCTCCTGAACGAGTGTTTTGAAAATGACATTAAACCATCTGATGGCAAGGCTCCAGGGTTGTACATTTGGGGAATGAGTCGTACCCCTCGGTTACCATTGCTCCTAGGTCCACTCTTACCCGGAGTGGTAGCACTTTATAGAACAAATTGTTTGCGAACAAATGACTGATGTTAAATTGTGGCTGTTATATAACAATACTTAAAGCCATTTAACTGTATCCAAAAGAGAGAGAGAGAGGTTAATTAAAGAATGTGTATCAAATGATATATATATATTTAATATATATGTATAAAGAGGATTTGGCATTTAACAACCTGCAATAGCACAACCTGCAGTAGCACAAAAAGCATAACCAACCAATCAACACACACACACAAACACACACACACACACACACACACACACACACACACACACACACACACACACACACACACACACACATGTATATATATATATATATATATATATATATATATATACATGATAATTTCAGTATTATATAGAAATAAGTGATATATACAGGGAATTCAGCTCAATAGAACCATATAAATTGTCTTGATCAGTTAATAGGACAAGCCGGTGATAAAATCGTTCATACTGATTGTTTAAACCGCATTCATATATATAAAAAAAATAAAAGTAAAATTGGGGACCGTCGTTGAGGGTGACACAAAAGCCTCCTTTTCAATTGCCAGAAGACCGATGTATAGTGGACAGCGCTACTCCTTTCCCTTGATGGGTCCACTTTACCCTACATACGTACCTTATAATGCTGAGTGTTAAGCAATGAGGTATCAAGTATCAATTTTTTGAGTCTTTGTTACGACCCAACATGTTATTGAACCCTGTCTTCTGGGCCATTAACAAACTCTCTACCCGCTAAGCCAATGGGTCAGTATATATATCTTAAATAGATATTATAGATATATGTCTGTATATGGGTCAGTATATCTATCTTAAATAGATATTATAGATATATGTATGTATATATACATTCTCAAACAAAAATTTATATAAATATATATATATATATGTTTTAAAATGAATAGGTTCGCAAATGATTTCAAATTTGATATTTAGTTTTTTTGATTACATATACTTCTGCTACACATGTTTCGGATATTTCAGACCCTGTAAGACATTCCAGACAATCAGGTGGTGGTTGATCTTTGGTTGGATGTTCAGTTTTATTCATGGTAAAGATTGTTTTGATATGTTGATTTTTGTCTCTGATTGTCCCACTCGAGTTGTCAGTGAAGTTTCTTGCTTTTTTTTTACTTCCTTTTTTTCATCTTTCCCTTCTCTCTACATTCACCCCATCAAATTGAATGTCTTTATGCGTTTTTAGTATATATATATATATATATATATATATATATATATATATATATATATTAAACAAGACCCTATCAACGCAAATAGAATACTTTATCAATAGAAAAAGAATATTTTTAAATCTTTCTATCTTCTTCATTTGATTAAATAATTCATGCAAAAAGAATGAAAAATAAAAAAATAAACTTAGGGCATTTCAAAGCATTGTCCATATTTTAAGAATTAATTATAACCATTTGCTTTTTTGTTTTCGTATGTAGGGCGTCTAGGATTTGTAGTTGTGGCTTATCAATTCCTTGTTCCATTATAGTATTGTTTTCAACAAGAATTTTTCGAATTTTGGAATTGGGGAGGGAGAGGCTTTTAGGATCTACGGCTATAAAACTAGAATCATTAAGGTACATTGTAAATCGTCTTGAAAGTGTCGTAGTGGTAAGATCAACTTACGTATTATATATATATATATATATATATGTGTGTGTGTGTGTGTGTGTGTGTGTGTGTGTGTGTGTGTGCGTGTGTGTGTGTGCGTGCGTGTGAGTGTGTTTACACGTACATCAACACACACACACACATGTATGTTCGCTTATGTATACATACACTCGATATTTTTCAAGAGGATAAGCTTGGTTTAATGAGTGTAAGAATGTAAAATGTCTCCATACATAGATGTGCTTTTAAGTTACTCTGTGAGGGTATATGTTTGTGTGTGCATGTTGTTAGGCTTGGTTAAATATTGGTTTAAATCTATTCAGGAATTTTTTAATTTTTTTTTTTATTTGGAGTAGTCAGTGTTTATTGGTCTGGCACATTAGCATTGTTTTAAAGTTCTTTTTGATGCTTTAATAAAGGTGTTTTGATGCAAAAAGTTTTCTATTTTCTTATAATTCAATATAGCTTTACGTAAAAAGACTTTATTTTTCAAAGCCTGAATTTACCCTTACTTTTTTACATTTTTTTTTAAATTGCAGCTTAAATTTTTTTTATTTATCATGAATTTTGTTCTGGGGTTTTCGAAGAAATTGGATTTTCCTTTATGATTTTATTACTTTCTCCACATCTTTTATTTTTGCATTCTGAATCTAAATGCGTTGTATGTTAGTGTATGCTTTAAGATTTTTGTTTGTCGTTTGCTTTCAATGACTGTTCTTATATCAAGTATGTTTTAATTGTATCATTTTTAAAAGTTGACTTAGGTTCTTTGATATTTTTGTAAATAGTTCTAGGTTGTTTTTTGTTGTAAGTTGAGTCGTATGCACAGAGTTATTGCTATGTTTTTGGGGTTCGAATAAATATCTTATTTATTAGTATTCCGGGATATCACCTCTGGTGGAGGGTTAGGCGAAATTCTTTTAGACAAGTTTATCGAAGGTTTTTCTTAGTAACTATGATGATGATTCCAGGTTTTTAGAATATAACAGATTTTTTTTTTAGCAGCTTTTGTAGAGATGGCTCCAGAAATTGAGAAATTGTTTGGTGTCTAAAGGTTTGTGGTAAACAACTGTGATAATTTGGACATTTTTATTGTCCGTAAGGTTTCCGAAAATGGTAGTTCTTTATAATTGTGTTCTATAAAGAATCTAAAACTGGTTGTTCTTAGAAATTGTGTTTTATGGTGAATTTTATTTTACGTCTAGAAAAGGCAGTTTTTTAAATAGTGTTTTATGGTGAAATTTTAGGTCTAGAAATAATAGTTCTACGGTGAGTTTTATTATAGGTTGTAGATTTTGGAGTTAGTTACGTAAATATTTAATATTGCCCCACGAGCATTTCCAAAAGATAAAACAATTATCTAGGCATCTTTTCCATGATCTAATATGTTCTTATATTGTTGTTGTGTTTTTCCAAAGGATTAATATAGATTTTTCTGTATGCTAAGATTAGTTTGGCGAATATGGCGCGATTTTAGTTCTCCCTGCTGCTCCCAGGGTTATAATGTATATTTGTTGTCAAATCAGAAGAATTGTTCCTTACGATTATATATATGTAAGTGTGTGTGAGTATCAACCTCTTCATAGAGACAATATACGACACAATGTCAATTTATAGCCGTGTTCATTTACAAAGACGATAACCAGTACACCGAGGGCACCTCCATAGAAATCCATAGTGAATTTAATATATATATATATATATATATATATATATATATATATATATATATATTACATGAAGGGGAACCGACAGCCTGGATTCCATTGGTTCTCTTTTACCATCCGTCCCTATCAGCCATCGATCGTGGTAAGTCAGTAAGTCATCCAGTCGGTACCTAGTGTCAACGCAGAGCTGAGTTTTTGCAGGTCGACCAGCACTGGTGTGTTCTTGAGTAGGAGTTGATAGAAAAGCGTTGCTTATTTGATTGTTTTTAATTCTCCAGAAGTGCATAAAATGTCTCACTCCTTTTGCTTTTATAGTTTGCAAGATGAGAGGCAAGAAACCGTATAGCAGCTGTTTTGTAGGGTGCTGCTTATAGGATTTGTTTAAAATTGCGCACAGAATTCCTCCTGAGCTGCCGACTAGGTTTTTCATCAATCCTTTCATTAAAGTCTAAAAGGTGCAATCATACCGTAGTATTGAGACGACGTCCGCTTGGAATATATATATATATATATATATATATATATATATATATATATATATATATATATATATATATATAACGCTGCTGCTGCTGTTGCTACTTAATACCTTATAATTCCCTAGCTGATGTGGTATGCATGTTGCCCGTGCGGTCTGATAGTAAGTCTAAAGTAAAGTTGGGTGGGTTTCGATCCCAGCTTCAAGCATCCTACATATCTAGCCACACAGAAGAGTTGTGATACAATGAAACAGCCTGTCTGTGGATGACAATATATATATATATATATATATATATATTTATATATATATATATATTGACAGAGACAAAGAAAGATGGAAATTAATCCAGTAGCTTGCAAATATAAGATATGAGAAAAGATTTTAGAACATTCAAAGGTTGTATTCTTTACAAGAAATTTGCAAAACTTTTTTGTCTTTATGACCACCATCAAATATATTACCTTGAAGATGGCGGTAAAGACCGCAACGTGGGTACGCTTTATATGAACAATAGATCCCCTGAATATTATCTTTTCGTACATCTTTATTTATCTTGTTAACTCTTACCCTGTCTCTCTTTCTTTCACTCTTTCCGTCTCAGTTTCTCTTTCTCTCTCTCTCTCTCTCTCTCTCTGTATCTCAGTTTCTCTTTGCCTCTTTCTCTCTGCGTCTATCCCTCTCTCTTTATATATATATATATATATATATATATATGGAGAGAAAGAGAGAGAAAGAAAGAGAAACAGAAACAGTAATATATTAAAAGAGTGAGAGAAAGAGAGAGAAAGAAAGAGTTCGAGTGTGAGAGAGGGGAAAGAGAACGTTAAAGTTGAGTTTGTCCAATTATTTCTCTCTCTCTCTCTCTCTCTCTCTCTCTCTCTCTCTCTCTCTCCCGCTCTCATTTGATCTTCTCTCCCCCCCCAATTGAACTCGTTCTCTTTATCTCTCTCCCACCATCTCGTTTCTCTCTCTCTCTCTCTCTCTCTCTCATTTCGTCTCATTCTCTCTCTTTCTTTCTTCTCCTTGATCTCGTTATCTTCTCCCTATCTCTCCTTTACTCTCTCTTTTTCTCTCTGTCTCCCACTTGATCTTGTTTCTCTCTCTGTCTCTCTCTCACTTGATCTCTTTCTTTCTTTCTTTCTTTCTTCCTTTCATTCATTCTCTCTCTCTCTCTCTCTCTCTCTCTCTCTCTCTCTTTCGCTTTCTCTCCACTGTGTATATACATGTGCGTGTGTCTCTGTGTGTGTACGTTTGTTTGTGTTTACCAATGGTCATACTCGGCTAAATATATATTTATTTTTCTCTCTTTCTATCCCATTAACCTTCTTGTTGAACCTTTTCTGTGTTTTCCCTAAACAATAAATCAAACATCTAACCATTTTCTTTGAATCTTTAGATCATTGACAAACATTCGGCAAAGAAATCACGAGATTTCTGCCATCATTTTCGCATCCGCCTTCGGCCGAGGCCAATGCATTGTCACGTAACTCGCTAGATTACCATACGGCGAACAGGAGGAGAATAATTTTACACGAATTCTGCGCATGACCGCTCTAGGATAGACACCAGAATTTCCACGCATCGTCAATTGTCTGCACATGGGAAAAAACATATTTCTATGAAAAATAGAGATATCGACTTGAAGAAGTCTTCTTGTTCAGCTGCTGCCGTTGCTGCTTATTCTTTTCCTTCTTGCTGTTCTTGCTCTTCTTCTTCTTCTTCTTCTTCTTCTTCTTCTTCTTCTTCTTCTTCTTCTTCTTCTTCTTCTTGCTGTTGTTACTCTTATTGTTGTTGTTGTAGTAGTTGTTGTTGTTCTTCTTCTTCTTCTTCTTCTTCTTCTTCTTCTTCTTCTTCTTCTCCTTCTTCTTCTTCTTCTTCTTCTTCTTCTGCTGCTGCTTATTCTCATTGTTGTCTTGTTGTTGTTGCTGTTGTTGTTGTTGTTGTTCTTCTTCTGCTGCTGCTGCTGCTACTGCTGCTGTTGCTGCTGCTGCTGCTTATTCTCCTTCTTCTTGCTGCTGTTTCTCTGGTTGTTGTTGTGGTTGCTGCTGTTGTTATTGCTCTTCTTTTTCAATTTCTTTTCTCATTGTTTTATTTTCATTTGAAATCTTATTTCTTCTTCTTCTTGCTGTTGTTCCTTTTGTCGTTGACGTTGTTGTTGTTATTATTCTTGTTGCAGTTGTTGTTGTTGTTGTTCTTCTTCTTCTTCTTCTTCTTCTTTTTCTTCTTCTTCTTCTTCACTTTCTTTTTTATATTTCATTTTTAATCGTATTTCTTCTTCTTAACATTTTTTTTCAACGTTTGCCTCATTTTTGATCTTCGACTTCTTCTTTATTTTTTTTTAATTTCATTTATCATTTTTAATTTTTTTCTTCGGTTTGGCACTTGTTCATATTTATATGCTTCTTTCTATCTCAGTCCACGTTACAGCCTGTCATAGCCTATGCACTCGGAAAAATCCTCGAGCACCTGAAAAAACGACTGCGAGTTCCATAAATCCAATAAAAATTCAAGAACGCCCAGAGCACAGCACAATTGAGATCCTTTTGGATTCTTAAAAGGGTTCTAGAGACTTGAGGTGCCGGAATTTAATGGACCCATTAAATGGAAACTCCAAAGAATTCACATCATTACATTTTTTATACAGGTCATAACTGTTATATATATATATATATATATATATATATATATATATATATGAAAAAGGAACATTCAATAAATTAGTAGAATTTTGCCTGCGGAGTTGGCTATAGGAAGCAATTTACAGTTTCACCTTTTCGAGAAAATCATTTTTGATGGTTCTGTTCCCGTTATTTACCGTACCTCTGAACATTAATGGGTATGTTCCAATCCTCATAAATACGTTGGACACGATCGTGAAAGGGGTAAAAATGCTAAGTCAGTGTTTAGTTGGTCGAAGCTGCCTGACGTACGTGCCGGGGAGCCCACCATATACGTCACGCGCCGAACACTCCCCGACTCTCCTCTTACTCTACTTGATGAGGCTAGGTTTATCACCCGGCGACTCAGATGCCCTTTTCTTAGGGGAAAGCCAACTGGTCTCGAGGCATCTTTGGAGCCCCGTACGTGTCTGCACCCGGACCCACCTTAAAAAAGGCTTTTGGCCCTACTAGTCCGTGCTAATATATGCTGATTAAGTAGTCATCACTAGCAGTGGGTTACCTTCTCCACCCCGCTAGCGAGTATTGTATTTTTTAATGTTATAAAGATTTCTATTTGATTTGCGACCTCTGTTTTGATTATTTCTCATTCAGTAAGCTTTATTTGGTTACAACAGTTCATCCCCCAGGAGACTGTCATCATGACCGGCTTTACTGACTACTTCGTCGGGAACTTTTTTATTTTCCGGAGAATCAGTGTTTTTCCACTCCATGGACTGTCTTTTCGACCTAGACTCGAAATGGTAGATCAATGTTGAGGAAATTCGTAAGCATTTTTTTATTTAAAAATTCATCTCCGGATACATCACACATTCTTCAGTAAATTTCATGTGATTTACACTTTTCAGCCACCAAAAATTTGATGCCAGAGCTCTGTTTGAGTATAGTGCATTTTGCGTGATTTGGCGTCATTTCAAATAGCCTCAAAAGAAATACTTTATCGAGATTGAAATAATTTTTGCTACGAACCAATTCCAAACTACATTCATGGGAAATAATTCTGAAAAAAAATTTATTTTATATTTGTCTTTTTTATTCTTATTTATTATTTATTGAACCCTCACATATATATATATATCACATTGTATTCCTCCCAAGATTCGTAAGCAATAAACGAAACAAAACAGAAACACTCTTTTCGTGGATAATTCGCCCATTCTATAACACTGTCAACAAAAAGAAAGAAAGAAAACTGATATGAAATGGTACGAAGAGAATTTCTTGGCACATCAGTTGTTTTGACAGAAATATAATTGAACACGTCTGAGCCATTCTGAATCTAGAAATTAAAAATATATCCAGAAAATGTTCCACAACGCAAGATTCTATCTAAACTTTCAATAAATCCTGGTTCGATATTACAAAAGAGATGATAGCTGATCTGATAGCTTCGATGCTGAATAGAAAACACAAAAAATTCTACTCATGCCAAAATAATTAAATCTCCTTTAATATACAGAATGTTGAATAAAGTTTGTTTAAAACAAAGGTATCAGGTGTTATTTGTTGATATTATAGCTCTCTCTCTCTCTCTCTCTCTCTCTCTCTCTCTCTCTCTCTCTCTCTCTCTCTCTCTCTCTCTGTTAATGTATGTGTGTGCACTCACACGTTTGGTTTACATTCGTTTATGTGTGGGCACTTGGACGTGTATGTGTGATGGTATGTGTGAACTAAGACTTGTCTATGCAGGTGAAGATGAAAGCAGAGGAAGCTGTATAAACATAGAAATATATCAGCGATAAAGTACTAGCAAATATAAAAATACAATTGAGAAATTCTGAAGCAGAAAGATCAACAGTGAAAGATGTACAGAGATGAGAATAGATAGATAGATTGATAGATTGATAGATAGATAGAAGACTGCAATGCCTATATATAAAAGTTGGCATATTGCAATTAATGAAAATGTCATATACCCGTGCGTGAGATAATACCTAATTGGATCATGCATTTGAATAAGATTAGTGTTCTAATCATATTCATATGGTTCTTTCCGTCTGGTAAGACTATTGCTCGGCTTGCATACAAAACTATTGATAAATGCATCGCTCAGGATCATGAAACAGCAAGTCACTTAAACTTACAAGCACTTTCACTCATGTTGTTATTCTTAACATTATTTTGTGTATTTAACAAAAATAAAATGTATCTGGTGGTTCTTGCTGTAGGCCAATAGCAACATAGCCCAGTCAGCTGGGTTATAGAATACACCGACTGCATCTCGGCAGAGGGGTAAGACCCCACTCTAATAAGTGTCTGTATATAATATTAAACAATCTGACTGTAGGGCTCCAGTCTTGGGGAATGTGGAGTACCTCTTCATTGTCATTGCTCTGAGGGTCAATCTTGCCCGGAGTAATAGCAATTGATAGGGTCTTATCTATGGCTCAAATAGAACCGTTTGACATTCAAACTGTGAGCAAACAAATTACTGATATTAAATTGTATAGTTAGAAATGGAAACAACTTGATCATTTAACTATGTGAAAACAAATGACTTATGTTAAATTAAGTTGTTAGTTATACATAGCAATAGTTAGACCAATTTAACTGCGTGCAAATGAATGTGGAATGTTGACTGATATTATAATTGAAAAGTACCAATATTTGAAACTCTTTAACTGAGTGCTTAAAATGAATTATTGGTATTACATAGCAATGCTTGGAATAATTTCATTGTACAAATGAATAATTTGTGTTAAATAGCAATAATTGTAATCACTTCACTGTCTGCAAACAAATGATTAATATTGAACAGAATTATTTTCGCTAGATAGCAATACTTGAACTCATTTAACTGTGCAGAAACAATTGCAATACTGATGTGCAAACAAATCAGTTTTTACTCATTTAAAAATGAAATTACCTACAAACTATTCACTTACAAATCATATATATATTCATTTAATAGTGTGCAAACAATTTATTAATAGTAAATAGAATTATTCGTGTTAGACTGAAATACTTGAAACCAGTTTACTGTGTGCAAAGAATGAGCTTTGGTCCGTTTAGAATTTTTATCATCAAAATGTGTTTACAAATCATATATATTTGATATATATATGTATAAAAAGGATTTGGTATTTAATAACCGATAATGGTTGATATGCCACAAAAACAATCTCAACCAAATAAAACGAGTAGCAAAAATGATTCCCAATACACTTTTCTATTCTTCTTATTTTGTTATCATATAAATTTCCATAATAGCACACTTTGTTGTACTTTACTCAAGATTAAGCGACAACAAATATTTACATAACCACCCCTCTTATCATTTAGTGTTTAAAGGAAATAAGATTTGAGATCATTATATGATATAGGAAATATGATTTTGAGATTCCATTCATTTGCTCTGTTACCAGTGGCTCATCCTTGCTATGTGATACAGACGCTTTTTATAAGATTTTATTATCTCATACAAACTTCTTGAGAAGCCGTCTAACATGATTATATATATATATATATATATATATATATATATAAGGGTCGGCTGAAAAATTCTTAGGATGTCCAAGATATTCTTATGGAATGTAAACAAATGAGGTTTGTTTTTCAACAGAATCCAGCATGCACAATTCTTCCATTGCATAATCGGCTTGGGCTGTAGAATACACCGATTGCATCTCTGCAGAGAGAGTTTACTGTTTTTGCATTTAAACAGCGTATTTATGCTAAACCGAATTGTTTAAAATAAAACTGTATTGATATTTAAAATGTGTATATACTAAACTGAATTGCTCGAAAAAGAACCGTTTTGACATCTAAACTGCTTACTTATGCCAAACTGAATTATCTTGAATAAAATTGTTTTTACATTTAACTCAGTGTATTGCCCATTCGGCTGGGGCTGTAGAATACAACGACTGCTTCTCTGCAGAGGGGTAACCCCCCCCCCCAACGATTGTCCTGGATATGACACTAAACAATCTGATTGTGAAGTTCCTGTAATTCTGGAACTTAGGGGAGTGTGGAGC
Source organism: Sepioteuthis lessoniana (assembly GCA_963585895.1). Taxonomy (NCBI): domain Eukaryota; kingdom Metazoa; phylum Mollusca; class Cephalopoda; order Myopsida; family Loliginidae; genus Sepioteuthis; species Sepioteuthis lessoniana. The sequence goes on along the minus strand of OY757926.1, from coordinate 45,073,449 downwards.
ACCTCTTCATTACCATCTCTCCCTGGTCCACTCTAGCCCAGAGTGGTAGCACGTGATAGGGCCCTGAGTATGGGTTAAATAGAACTAATCTGCTCAATTATGCTAAATTAAATTACTTGAAATAGAACTGTTTTGATATTCAAACTACGTACTTATGCTAATATGAATTGTTTGATATAGAACTGTTTGACTAAACTGAATAGCTTGAAACAGAAATGCTTTTGACAATTTAACTGTGTACTTATGCTAAACTGAATTGTTTGAAATAGAACTGATTATTTGTATAAAATGGATTTGATATTAAATAACCTACAAAGGTTGATATACCATAAAAAACCAACCAACCAACCAACCAATTCTTTCATTGGTGATGCAGTGCTTGGATCTTTTTGGTAAAAAAAAAGCATCAGCATATATGGCGTCTTCATATAAACGTTCCGACCTGTGAACTTTCTAGCATAACCTCCTATATATATATATATATATATATATATATATATATGTGTGTGTGTGTGTGTTTGCGTGTGTGTGTGTGTGTGTGTGTGCGCGCGTGCGCGCGCAGCCACAGAGTGTGACTCATCATTTCTTGCAATTTCGATTGAAATCCCAAATCCCGAAATGATGGAGCACTAGAGTAAGCACGGACGGAGAGATTGACAGACATTTCATGAATTATAAGGTCATTATTTTACCTTTTGAAAGTTTTTCAAATTAGTTCTAACAGATGGATTTTCGTTTAAGTCTGAGAGACAGCAATTCTCTTCATATCTCCAGAACTCTTCTAAGAATCCAAGACCATTTTAATAGTCCTGTAATCTGTATGATCTTGATAATTCTTCTTCCCTCTAATTTCACCCATGTTTTTCCCAGTTTCTTTGGGGATAGATTCATGGGCACCAATTACAATTGCTATCATCGCCACTTTCATTTTCCACAATTTTTTTCGGTTCTGTGGCAAGATGTCGGCTTTTAACCAGTTTTTTGCGTTCTTTTCAAGCTGTGGTCTGTTGGAACGATACAATTAACGAGATGAAGAATTTATTTTCCTCCTTGTTTATTAAAACTTAGCCAAGTCTTCAGGCCAGGATAAGGTGATCCCAGAATTATCTACGTCTCATTTTAGCGACAGATTCTTGATGCTTAGCATATCATTTGACCGCATAGCCACTTTTTTGTCTTTTGTACAATTCATTGTGGATGATTTTTCCCGCCCAGTCCTTTGCCCAGTCTGCACGGGCAGTAGAATATACCGACTTCTTCTCTGCAGAGTGGTAATACCCCCAACGCGTGAATGCGTGTCCTGGATATGACATTAAACAATCTGATGCTGACCTTCCAGTAATGCAGGAGCGTTGGGGAATGCCGAATATCCCTTCATTACCATCGCTCCCAGCTCCACTTTGGAACGAAGTGGTAGCACCTGATAGGTTAATTCTCAATGTGTCAAATAGAACTAAACTGCATACTCATGCTAAACTGAATTGCTTGAAATAGGACTGTTTTGTCATAGAAAATGTACTTATGCTAAACTGAATATTTTGAAATAGAACTGTTTATATGTAAGTAAATGGATTTGGCATTAAATAAACTACAATTGTTGATGTGCCGTAAAACTAAACTAAACCAAACCAAATCACCCTGTCATGCTGATCTTTGCTGTGATTATTTTCCTTGTATGCAAGTTTATCCCACCAGCTACACTAAAGTCAGTGTCGCATCAAATCAGTTCATGTGTTCTGAACTCTTCTAAATATTCTAGCTGATATAAACAATGCTGTAGTTTGGATTGTCTCCGTTCTTCCAAGGATCTATAGTTTTCTCACTTTCTTTTCTAAAATTTTTGGAACTGTTTCAAGTGCACAAATTGGTATTACTGTCACCTTCATATTTCAGAGCTTTTTCAACTCCAGATTTTCACTCTTTTATTTTAATATAATAGCTTGTTAGGCAATTTCCACTGGATGACATTGAACTATTCGCGAGCTTTTTACATCATCATCAACAACAACATAGTTATTAAAATCCGTTTTTTTCCGTTGAGAGTTTTTCTTACAAACGTTAGATGATGGTTTTTCACTGGAGTTTTAGTGACAGCAAGTCTCTCCTCAGATCTCCAAAACTCTTTCCAGTATTTTAGCCGATTGCAACATTGTTGTAATTTTGATGGTCTTCACTCGTCCTCTTATTTCTAAGTCTTCCAGTCCCTCTGAGTTTTCTGGATTTTTCTTGATTTGGTAGTTCTATTCCTTCTGTCATTTGTTGTTTCCTGCTTACCATTATTTACATGACGCATTTTTCTATGTCAGATTTTATCCCTATGTCCTGACTGTATATTCGCACAGCCTGTATTAGGGTTTCCACTTCTTTTTCATATTTTGTAAACAGTTTGATGTCGCCCATGTACATTAGGTGATTGATTTTTTCTTGTGATTTGGCTAGTTTGTATTCACTTGCACATTTTTCTTAGTGGATGATTTATTTCAGCTTTACTTTCAGTTACCTTACAATCATTCACTGGGTCTTTACCCCAAACCTCGGATGAGTGAAGGTAGATTTTTTATAAATTATATACATATGTATATATTACAGCATCTTTTCAGTGTTATTTTCTTAAACAAATTTTACTCAGTCGGCTGGGATTCAAGGTTACACCGACTGCTCTTCAGCAGAGTGGTAAGACTCCTCCAACGAGTGTCCTGTGGACCTGTCGGCTGGGCCTGTAGAATGCACCGACTGCATATCTGCAGAGGGGTAAGACTCCTCCAAAGTGTATCCGTTGACCCAGTCGGCTAGTGCTGTAGAATACACCGACTGCATATCTCCAGAGGGATAAGACTACTCCCAGGAGTGTTTGAATCTTTTATCAAAAGGACTTAATTCGGCATTAAATGACCACAAAAGGGTTGATATGTCATAATGTGACATGGCGTGCGGTTGAGTACTTAATTAATAAGTAAAAATGAGAATTTTTGAAATATATTCTAATTTATATATATATATATATATCAAAAACAAAAATGATCCTTAAAATAAGTATCTTTTGTTCAAGGCTTATATTGACCTAAAAAGCTGGTTGATCGTTCCTAAAGGTCAGTTAAGTGCGAAACAATCGTTTTTGATTTTAAAGGTCAGTTAAGTACGAGACAATTGTTTTTTATTTTAAAGGTTGGCAAATTTATTTGATTTTTCGGTTCATCGATCATAATGATGAAACGGGTAATTTCGTAAAACATATTTTTCTAGTCCTTATCTTGAAGGTCAATGTCAGAAGGGAGATTTAATTTTGCTCCACTATGAATAAAGGTGAGTTGGGCATGGCTCATCCAGTCAGGTGAGGCTGAGAATTTTTGTTCAGTCCCAATTGCTCTAAACCTGTTCCCATTGGTGAAAGCATCTAAAAAGAGTTTTCTCTATACATGTAAGATATAATCCTGAACTAGGATTGGCTGACCAATGGGAATATGACACCTCATTGTCTCTTATTGGACAAACAATCAGAAACCGTTTTTAGTCCTGATATTGATCTATAAAAATGGGATAATTAAGCGAATCCTCAGAGAGGATGAGAAAAAGGGACCAAGAAAAAATTCAAGACTGCCAAAGAAGTATCTCTTCTAGACCCGAGGCACTCCGAACAACCTTCAGACGTTACAAAAATTCAAAGTCCCAGACGTTTGGGGCGTTATTGTTACTCCAACTGTACCTCATCGTCACTCTTCCTCTCTCGATATTCTTTCTTCTTCTGTTTGCCAGGAAAGCAAATCTCGTTTGTTTGTTATTTATTTTCTCACAAACGTGTTTCAATAAAAACGATTTTTTTTGTTTTTGTTAAACAACGGGTTTTCTCTATTCTTTGAGTTGGTAGACAATCTAGCCACTCATATTAGGTGGCCGTCAGAAGAAGATCCGGCTGAACATTGGGCTCCGTGACTAGCATAGGACCACAATAAGACCACTAATCAACCAACTTAATCACATTAATATTATTCTTTTTAGGAGATTAGAGGCCCTGCAAAGTGCAATTTATTCTAATTATTATTATTATTGTTATTATTATTACTTCAGGACCCTACTATGAGTCATAACTGATTTAACCACTGCTGTGGTCTGGATGGTTTTAATTCTCCCTCTACAATCTAATCCATCCAATGTCTTTTCCAGATCCTTGGAGACTATTCCAAGGGCTCCGAGCACACGCATCATCACCATCACTTTCATTTACTACAGATTTTTTCAGCTCTTTGGGAAAATTCAAGTATTTTTCTATCTACTTAAAAATCTACTTAACGACAAATTCTCTTTTTGAAATATCAAGTTCTAAGTCTGGTCTTCTGGCCGAAATTGGGCCATTTGTTGGTATCTCAATCTTTGAGAATTTTATGTGAATCATTTTCCAGAACTAATTCTGGTTTGTGAGTGTGCCACTGGGTTGTATGGTCAAATTTCTTGTATATTTCCTTTTGAATAAACATTCCCATCGAGTCTTGCCTACTCTAATATTCTCTTTGCACTAGCTTCCTGCATTCGATTATCATTTTACACTTTTTAGAGTTTTTTATCACTAGTGTCAATCGATGGTTTCTCACAGGAGTTTAAGTAACAGCAAGTCTCATCAGGTTTCCAGAACCCTTCTCAATATTCTGGCCCATCTTAATAATGCTGTAGTTTAGATGGTCTCCACTAGTCCTCATATTTCCAAGTCCTCCAGTCCTTGGATCAATATTTTAGTTACTGTGACAAGAGCACCAATTACAGTTGATGTTATGTAGAAGAATCTGCCGATGCTGCCTGGTGGGGTCAAACACGGTACTCCAGCGAACAAGCACAACTGTTGAAATGGATTGTACCACAGGAATCACTTCATTAGAAATAGTAAATATATAAATCAGTCAGAAGTCTTTGGTGTAGAGAAGCATTGCGAATCAGTATTCTAAGTATTGCGTTAGGCTTGCATACTTAGTATTCAGCATTGTACGAGAGTGAAGAGATTATAAAGTGTCGGCCAAATCACCACTTTAAAGACGGTTCTAAAAATTGGTATAATCGCCACTTCCATATTACACAGCTTTTTCAGTTCCCTAGCAAATTTCAGGTATTTATCTTTCTTTTTTTTTTCTTTCAATTTTACTCTGTTGTCAGCCGGGACAGCAAAGTCTACAGTTCGGCAAGTTCTCTCTTTCTTTAATTTTTTTATTTATTATAAGGTCTGGTTTGTTTGCCGAGATTAGGTGATCCGTTTGTATCCAAAAATCTCAGAGGAGTTTGTCCGTCTCATTCCCCAGAACAGATTCTGGGTTATGCATATACTATTTATTCGTATGGTCATATTTCAATTTCTTGCACAATTCCCGGTGGATCACCTTGCCCACCAAGTCTTGTCTAGTCTTCTGAGCAAGCTATTATTATTATTATTACTATCATTATTACTATTATTATTATCATTATAATTATTATTATTATTATTATTATTATTATTATTATTATTATTATTATCTAAAAGGGTAAATACGGTTACTTAGTTCTAATATCAATGAGTGCAGTAATGCTAACGATAGATATGTGATAGACATAGCATTGTTGTGTTCTTTTATTTGGATCTCATTGTCGTCTTTATGCGTGACAAAACCAACATGTTTAGATGAATTAAACATAATTATAAAAAACAACCAAGAAAAACAATATAATTATGACGGTTATGACAATAGTAATAACTAAATTGTAAAAAAATATTCTAAACAATAAAACTATCAAGTAATGATCAATTATCAATAATTATATATATATATATATGTGTGTGTGTGTGTGTGTGTGTGTGTGTTAGTTACATCGATGCATCGTTACAAAACACGCAAACTAACGTCAACAGTTGTTTCATATGCTTGAAATGAATTTGCTTCTAATTAGATCTCATGTATATATATATATATATATATATATATATATATATATATATATATATATATATATATATATATATATATATTCGTCTTTCTAAATGATTCCTGTACTAGCGAGCTTTAATTGATCGTATTGAAAGTAACTACCAAACTAGGGCCATTTAGAGCAGGATTTGCTTGTTTTGTTTTGTTTTTTCAACGATTTATGAAGCGTTGTTATTTGTTTTCTCAAGAGGAAATCAACTCACCAACTGTACACGCATGCATCAGCTCCAGAAGACAATTGCTTGAAGACGAAGTCTAAAAGATTTTATCTGCTCGGGTGAGTTAAAAGTTTGGCAATATTTTGGTAGAACATTGGACACAATTCGGAAGCTCCGGATGATTCTGTCGAGGCCGTGAAGTTGCCAAACTACTCTGAACTATAAGATGCCGTGCTCGCCTGATACTCGGATTCCATAGCTCTAGTGCTATTTAACCTTGCCTAATAATCAAGATTCTTGCAACCCGAGCAAAATGACTGGAGCCAAACGGTTACGGAATGATGATCAATTGTGCCTTCACCTTTTGCAAAGTAAATGTTTTTGGTTACTTCTGCTGCTTTGAGACTGACTTTGAAATCATTGCACCTTCATCAGTGCAGCCTTTGAATCTCACACGGAATGAGGCAATGCACTGTGTGTCTATGCACCAACAACCATGATACTACCGACGACAGTAGGTACCTACGGTGGCTTTAACTACATCAAGCACATAATATACGCATCGCAAGCTTGCACAGGCTCAAATACTGCCTCATCTTAATAAGGTAGGAGTTCAAGATAAAACCTCTAAAATGGAAAAGCAAGTTCATCGTAACAAATGGTGAATTACGAAAAAGGCCTGGTCTGTAATGGATTGTGTAGTTTTAGTGTGAATGTATATTTTACGCATAATATTGAAAAAGAGTCGGCTCTGTTCTCTAGCTTTGCTCGGACAACCAGTATACGAGAAGGAAGTCTTAGAATTCAAAACCTCAGTGTGTTTCAAGATTAGTGTTAGTGTACACTGATGCATTATTTTTCTGTTATCATCCAAAATGTGTAACTGGTCCTACACAAAATTTCATTAAAGTGGTGTCCGTAATGCAAGGGTTATCGCCGTCGAAAATGGTCCAGGACATACGAGTTCAAATCCCGTAACTCATGGGAAAGGTACAAATCCAATGCCTCTCCCTTCTGCTGTGGGCAAATAGTTGGGCAGACTTGGCGCTAGGAGAAGGAAAACTCTAAATTTAAACTGTTAAAATCTTTCAAAAAAACTGACCCTGTGTCACCTTCTGCTTGTGCAGAGATATACATACACAAGCTATAAAAATACTAATGTATTTAATTTGCTAAACTTCGGTTTAAATCGATTGATAGATAGATAGATAGGTAGACGTTAATAGAAAAGTAGATGCATATATATATATATATATATATAATCCGAGGAGAAAATCCAGGCGGGAAGAGAATCCAATTTGAGAACTCAATGCCAACGGCTATCGAGGTAAAATTTATTTAGGTTTAAAACTTTATGTGCAAAACTTATTTATTTAGGTTTAAAACTTTATGTGCAAAGCCAAAACATTCTTTATATAAAAATTTAAAAAATCTCATTTTTGCTATCATTATGAATTTATTTCAGGTTTATGATAACACTCATTATTATTGATAGTACACACTTGAAACTCAAGTCCCCTTCGAAGTAATCTCCTCCGGCTGCAATGCACTTGTTGTACCGTTCCAACAACTTCTGAGAGGCCCCATGGAAATCCTCTTGTGTGAGCGTGTCAATGACCTTCGTCACAGCCTCTTTCATCTCCTCAATTGTCTCATAACGATAGCCTCTGAGCTTAGGAAATAACCAAAAGTCACAGGGAGCTACGTCTGGACTGTAGGGAGGCTGAGGAACTGTCTTGATGCCCATCTCGGTCAAATAGTCTGTGACAAGGATGGAGTTGTAGACTGGTGTAGTGTCCTAGTGGAAATGCCACTGACCAGATTTGAATAGTGCTAGCCTCTTCCGACTGAATCTCTTCCTGAACTCCCTTAAAACCTTAACATAGTATTCCTTGTTGACTGTCTGTCCAGTGGGAACCCAGTGTTTGTAGATCATGCCAGTGCTGTCAAAAAAATTATTATCAAAATTTTGTGGGTAGATTTGCTCTGTCTGGCTTTTTAGGTCTGGGAGAGCTAGCATGCTTCCACTGGGAACTCTGTCTCTTGGTCTCTGGGTCATAGCAGTAGATCCGGCTTTCATCGCAGGCCACCAGAATATCAAGAACTGTGGGATCTGAATTGATCAGTTCGACCATCTTCCGGCTGTCATGACAACGTCTTTCTTTCTGATCTTCTCTGAGCACCCTTCTGCATCTTCGGTTCCTCGCGAATAATTGTGTATACAGTTCCCACACTGACATCAAACTGTGCACTTATTGTCTCTATAGACACACTACGGTCCTTATTCATGAAATTCTTTATTTAGCCAATCAACTTTGGTATATTCTTGTGCCAATCAAAAACTGAAGCTCAATTCATGCAAGATAGTCCAAAAGCAGTCGGAAGCATTCCATAAGTTTCTGTGGCATTTTTTCCAAGTTTAAAACAAAATTTGATTGTATATCGTTCTCCTAAAGTGTCCTCACGTCCAGATTGCATTTTTCAAAATTCACCAGCTGTGACAATCAGGCTTTAGTAGGGTGTATTCCAATTGCTGCTGTAGCTATTCATTTGAACCTGAAATCATAAAAAATTGGTCAGTCATCTCATAAGATGTATATCAATAAGATACTGAATCTTCAAGAGTCTAGAACAATTTTAAATTCCTGTACAAAAAAAAGTCTGGAAACTTATCGAAGTCACCTCGCATATATATATATATATATATATATATATTACTGGGATATTGGCCTAATGAGTAGAGTGTTCGCCAATGGTCCGTAAACCGGGTTTCATACCAAAGACACAAAGAATGGTACTTGATGCCACCTTGCTTAAAACTCGGCTTTATAAGGTAAGGATCAAGAGTAAAATCAGGCAATCCAGGAAATGGAGTAGCGCCCTCCTGTACACCTTGGTGTGGTAGCTATTGAAAAGCGAGCCTTCAGGTCACCCAAGACTAAGGTCGCCAACTTTATAGATAGATAGATAGATAGATTTCGATTGACCTTAAGTAAGTTGGAAAAAATATGAGGCTTTGTGGGAACAATGTGTCAGAAATGGCTTCATAACCAATGTATTTTCTCTTAAGGTCAGATGCCAAGGTTTCATTACCGTCTCAACCTCTGCATTCTTGACTAATCTTGGACTTTATCCATGAGACAAGAGGATATACATAAAAAAGATCCAAGATAAGGCTCTAACTGCATCAGCGTGGCTATGGTAATCCTATAGAATGACGACAATCCAACAGTCAGGTAGTATCGTGAGTTATTTCTAGGACGCTCTGGGTAAGTGGTAATGATACTTCGGCCCCGAAAACATACCTGAACATAGAATCACCATCTAATGAAGTCTTTGTTGGAAGCAATGTTGATGTACAAGCATCAGACATTGTATGATACCTCTCTCTCTCTCTCTATATATATATATATACTTGTATGTTTAGATAGATGAATAGACATTAGAAGGTGAATATATAGATAGATAGACTGATAGATGTGAACCGACTGGGATAGATAGATAGATAGATAGATAGATAGATACTAAAATATGATAAACCCCTTATTTTGTTGGAGCTTACGGTACTAGACGTTAATACATAAAACTTTTTTGATCTGAATTAAATATTCGATTAAAAACAGTTAAGATATATATTTGGCTGATTTTAGGTTATATCAATCCTTCTTTGTTATCTAGTACCGAAGTCACTTGTTATTTCGTTTTGCAAGCAGGAAACGTCAAAATTTACCTTGTTTCTGGGTCTAACCTTGCTGCAAATTTGATCTAAAGAGTCCCGCAGAGCCTTCATCTAAACAACGTTTATTTGTTTGATAATAAAGTTTTTTTTTCTAAATATTGCTTAATATTTATAAGGCCTGTGCGTTTTGTATGTACAAATATTAGTAATATACTATATTTTTGCATAGATTTGGCGTCGTATGAAAGGGACACCCAATGAGACTCGAAATTACACGGAAGTTCTACTTGAAATGTAGAAATACTTAAAATATTAAAAATGATAAAATCAAGTTACGTAAAATCTCCATTATCTTAACCAAAAGCTTTTCCTTATGCATTAGCTAGCTTATACCGAAAAATATTGTACTACAGTTACATGAAGGTCTAGACTTCATTCTTTATTATCTATCTAATTTTCAGTGATGAATATTGGTATTTTTTATGCTTAACAGTATCCGGACTATTGTCGGCACCTTTATTGTTATATTCACAACATTTTAAAGTAAGTTCCGTTTAGACTCCTGAGATGGACTGGAAACACCTTAAAAGGCTGAGGGACGCATCGGCCAAAACGTTATGAATATAAAGATAAAGACAATAGTCCAAATACTCTAAATGATAAAAATACATTCTTTATTCATGGTATTGTCCTAATTTTGATTTTATGACAATAGTTGTGAAAGTATAGATAAGTGTTTAAATGATTTCTCTTCCTGTCATTTATTGTTGAAGAAATATGTTTGTAAGTTAACATAGCCGAAAGGGAGAGGTTGTTCATTACAGGCAATATAAGAAAAAACATCTTTTAATTACTAAAAGGTAGAGACCGTCCATTACACGAAGTTATCTATAGCTCAAGCATAATGTTGTTGCCTTGGGAGTAATCAGACGTCTCTCATAAAGAGTAGCCCCAGTATTAGAGAGAGTATTATTTTTATTCGACCAGAAATGTGTGCAAAAAACTCATTAAGAACTCCACAAAAAATATAAACGTACAATGGACGAGATTCCCAAACCTCTCATCATAAAATGACGTGAAGTTAAAATCAACTAATCCATGTTAGAGATTAAAAGTTGAAAAAATCTGACCGATTCGGTTATGATATAAATTGAAGTAAATTATTTTTTAAACCTTCGGTAAAATTTGCCTTAAGGAAGTATAAGACAAAATGTTGTAAATACTGATGTAACTGAAAAAAAAATCGTTTACTGAATATAGATAGAAAATACAGATAAGAATTGTTGAGGTTATGTGTTTTAATTACTTTTTCATATCTACGATCACACAACCTCACTTATTTCTCTCATTGTTTCAGTCATAATTGTAATTCCTTCCTTCTTGCCGTTTCAGTTAGAACCAGACACATTCGTCTGTTTTTTTACTTTAACATTATCGCTGATGATCTTCCATATATTGCCAATTGGACTGATTGTTTATCAGCAAATTAGAATGGTGTCAAATATGCTTTTCAATAGTCTTATCTATTTACTTCATTCATTTAATTTACTTGATTGTATTGTATTGTATAATATCAATAGTTTTATATTGTTTTATATTGTATTAACCGGACATTGGCATAATGGTTAGAGTGTTCGCCAATGGCCCGGGAGATCTGGGTTCAATCCCAGGTCGAGTCATACCAAAGACTCAAAAAATGGTACTTGATGCTATCTTGCTTAACACTCAGCATCATCAGGTACGTATCAAGGGTAAAATGGAGCAATCCAGGGAAAGGGGTAGCGCCCTCCTCTACACCTCGGTGTAGTAGCTAATCGAAAAGGGAGCCTTCGGGTTACCCTCGACTACGACTACATATTGTATTGCATTTTATAATACTGTATTATATGGTATGATATTGCATTTTTTATTATTTTGTATTGTATTGTGCTATATTGAATTTATTTATATTATATAAAATTGTATCATATTACATCATTTCATATAGTATTGCATTATATAGTAAAATATTGCATTGTATATTATTGTATTTTATGGTATTGTATATTGAATCATTATATTGTATGGTATAATAGTATATTGCATTTAATAATATACTATAGTATTGCATTGTACTTGTATTATATTATACTGTATTGTATAAAATAATGTTGTATAATATTGAATATAATATGGTATTGTAAATTTTATGATATTGAATCGTATAATATTGTATGGTATTATATTGTATTATATTGAATTGTATAGTTTTGTATTACATTGTAAAATGATATGTTGTATTATCGAATATTTTATTATATTGTATTGTATAATATTGTATTGTATTTTATTGTATTTCGTTGTTTTGTTTCATATTGTATATTATCAGATTGTATAATAATTTATCGTAATGCGTTGTCTTATATTGTATTATAGTTTATATATACAAATGATTATTATATATTTTTATTTATATATGACATAAATAAAACATTAAATGTCCTGTTCATATTTAAGCACTTTCAACCTTTTCTGGGCTACTTAGTAATGAAACCACTCTTTTGGGGGAAAAATATCTATGGATTAAGTGACTAATTATTTCTAAACAATTACAAGTAAGTTAACGGACCATAATCCAGGGCGACCCGAAAGTTTCCTTTTCAATAGCAACTATATCAAGGTGTAGAGAAGGGATCTATTCCTTTCTCTGGATTGCTCCACTTATCCTTGATCCGTACTTTATAATGCTGAGTGTTACGCAAGGAGACATCAAGTATCATTTTTTGATTTTTTGGTATGACTTGACCTGGGATCGAACGCCAGTCTCTCGTACAATTAGATGAATACCCTCACCATTAAGTCAATGGGACGAATCTTAGTACAAATAAGTTGCACTCAGTGATATGGTTTCAGTTATTCCTATACAGTACAAATCCTTTTCAAACATATCTATTTGACTTACCACTCCCAGTCGTAGTAGATCAGGAAGAAATAGCTACAAAGCTGTCTCTATATTTACCTGACCGAAAGCAATTTAAGGCTGTACACAGGATATTTTTGTGGGTAGGATCTTATCCCTCTTCCAGAAATAAAATCAGCGTATAATTAGCGGAATTATATCATAAATATACGTGACACATTCAATAAGTTTCCAGAATTTTTTTGTATCGGTATTTAAAATTGTCATAGACTCTTGAAAATTCAATAACTTATTGCTATACATCTTATGAGATGACTGACCAATTTCTATGATTTCAGGTTCAAATGAACAGCTATAGCAGCAATTGTCGTTATGAGACAACTGAGGAGATGAAAGAGGCTGTGACGAAGGTCAATGACACGCTCGCACAAGAGGATTTCCATGGGGCCTTTCAGAAGTTGTTGGAACGATACAACAAGTGCATTGCAGCCGGAGAAGATTACTTCAAAGGGGACTAGAGTTTCAAGTGTGTACTATCAATAAAAGCGCCTATACGAAAAAAATCTGGAAACTTATTGATTGATCCTCGTATATATAGAGAGAGACAGACAGACCGACAGACAGACACAGACAGGCACATAGACAAAAAAGGAACAACTGAAAGTAAAATAAACAAACTAGTTTTTTCGGAGGCTATTGAGTCTTCACTTTTTGTTGGGTGCTTCGACCATGACTTGAATAGTGGATTTTGAATGAATGAATACACTGTTAAAAGTGCCGAACCTTTGATATTTGAAAACTGAAATTTTCAATTTCTTTTTCCATTTCAAATCTTCGAAGTTAATATGAAATGACGGTTGATATTTTTTGGGTGGTGGGGGAATCTACTTTTTTTATTTATTTGTTTGTTTGTTTCACTGCGTCAAAATTACGTTGGGTCTAAAATCCAGCAATAAAAAAATTTAATTTCGTTTTAATTTCATCTCAATTTGCCTTTTTTTCAGTAGAGATTGGAGACATTTTTTCTATTTATTTTTTTTATTTCCTAATCAAAGATTTCATTTTTAATCATACTTGTCGTAATGCTTGACCTGACAACTGCAGGAACATTTATTATATGAAATTTTGTTAATTTTTTTGGTAATAATCCTTGTTATTGATTTGGCATCTGGTTTCTTCGAAGATTCTAAACCAAAATTCGACAGAACCCTGGCAAAACAAAATCAAACTAGATTAAATTATATATACATACGATATATATACACGTATAATTCAACTTAATCGCTTAAACACAGAACCCAGGAATATATATATATATATATGTGTGTGTGTGTGTGTGAGAGAGAGAGAGAGATAAAGATAGGTGGAGAAGTGGATAAACCAAACACTTACAATGGGCTTGATCGTGATATATCGTGCTTTATTCAAGGAAGAACTTCTTATCATCTTTTCACATTTACCAAAATCTACTATTTCTCCAAATACATATATATGTATATACACACATGCACATATATATATATATATATATATATATATATATATATATATATATATATATATATATATATATATATATATGTGTGTGTGTGTGTGTGTGTGTGTGTGTGTGTGTGAGTGAGTGTGTGAGTGCGTGTGTGTGTGTGTTTGTGTAAATATATATATATGTATGTATGTGTGTGTGCGAAATCTTTCGTACTTCAATGGTTTCTGTTGTAAGAAATGGAGACGGTGACCCGAGTTCAAATCCTAGACTTGACTGTTTGCATTTTACATAGCTGTTTTTCAGCTGGGAAAATATAGACAGAAAAATTGTCCCTGCAGCTATGGGTGAATAGTCGGGAAATGTGGGCTGTTTAACCATTCTATGGCAACCAGTCCCGGAGAACGAAAATTAGATTCAGACCCGTTAAGCTTCATTATAAATTGAATTTGTGTCTCATCTGGCTCTGGCTGAAGAGTTGGTAACGACATACTCATATATATATATATATATATATATATATATATATATATATATATATATATATATATACTAACCCGCCTAGTGGGTAGAGTGTTTGCCGGGGTTCAATCCCAGATCGAGTCATACCAAAGACTCAAAAATGGTACTCGATTCTTCCTTGTTTAAAACTAAGCATTATAAGACACGTATCAAAAGTAAAGTTGAGCAATCCAGCGAAAGAAGTGCCCTCTCAGACCCCTTAGTGTAGTAGCTATTGAAAAGAGTGTCATCAGGTCAGTCTGGGCTACGGTCACCAACTTTACAACTTATATATTAAAGCTACAGATGAGATAAAAATGATATGCGAAAAAAAATGAATTAGGAACGTTGGATGAAATAAAGTTCTCGAAGGCTTGTAAGCTGAGCAACATAAAAATTGTCCTCCTTCTTCTTCTTCTTCTTCTTCTTCTTCTTCTTCTTCTTCTTCTTCTTCTGCTGCTGCTGCTGCTGCTGCTAATTCTGCCTCTTCTTGTTGTTGCTCTCTAAAAAGTTACTTTAGTAGATAAAAAGTAGATTCAGCGTGATGGTGAGGTCAAAATACATGATTCCAGTCGAATTAGAAGAACAAGAATCTGAAATATGACCAAACAGTAAAAGACTTGTTTAATTTAGTAATAAGGAAACTTGACGAAAATCGAAAAGAAATGACAAAAATGAAATAGGCTGTAATAAGTTCCGATATAATGTACTTCGAAAAAAATCCACTAAATTTAGAGGACAATATATTCGAGGGTCATTCAATAAATAAGGAGAATCTTTTTAACTGCGGAGGGACCTTGTAACTATATGCAGCTCATTCAATAAATAAGGGGAAGTCTTTTTGACTGAAGAGGGACCTATTATATACACAAGTGTCATTCAATAAATAAAAGGAATTCGTGGGAAAAAACTAAAGTATGTATTATTCACAACCCATGAATATTAACTCAGCATTTTTTGGAATTTATTCATGGTAAAAATAATTTTATCCTCACAAAAATACTTGCTTACGGCAGCAAATCAAACGGAATGTTCCAGGCTTAAACAGAGGTCTGTCATTAGATATTTTGTTGCTGTAAGTGCAAACTATGAGAAATTTACTGAAAGATGTGTGATGTTTACGAAGAATGTTTTAGTTAAAAAATGTTTACAAATGTTCCAAACATGGGATTACCACAAAAAACCTGAATCGAAAAAACAGTCCATCGAAGAGAAATACACTCACTACCCAGAAAAGACAAAGTCCGGGGGCAGCGGGCAGTAAAGCAGGTGATGCTGACCCTCTACTGAGTCATGAAAAGACCTATCAGTATCGATTTCCTTGAAAAAGTTTGGTAAATAGTTCTTCCTATTGCTAACTCTTCAGGCAAAATACACTTCATTTTCGGATTTACTCCTGTATGCTTATATATATATACATATATATGTGTGTGTGTGTGTGTGTGTGTGTGTGTGTGTGCGTGCGATAATAAACGAAAGAGCAGACACATAAACGTTTGTAATTTTTTTCCTTTAAACAAATTTATTAATCCCGATCGTTTTTGCCTTCGACCATCATTAAAAATTTATTTTATTTTTGTTTACGTTTCAAGATAGAAAGATTTATGAATGCCAGAGGATGGTTTTCAGGTGTGAATGTTACTTGAACTTAAGTTGAACTTTTTTCCAGTCAGACAAGCAAAATCTGTCCAGACAGTCTACAAAATCTTATAATAGCAACTGGTTCTGACTAAATTTTAAACTAGTGTCTCATAGAAGTTGTGGGGATTGAAAAGCAGCAATAAAAATATATAAATAAATGCAAAAAGTGTTTCCTGAGAGGCATCTGACAGAAAGTGAAATCGGTGTATACCTAAAAAAAAGGGGCTTCCTGGCGATGAGGAGAAGTTAATTCTCATTAAGCATCTACCATATCGAGGTGCCCGTGGTGTAGTCGTTATCGCCGTAGGAAATGAACATGGCGATACGAGTTCAAATCCTGGACGAGACTGATTGCATTTCACATTGCACTAATACCCTTGGGAAAGGTATGAATCCAATTATTCTCCCTCCAGCTATGGGTAAATAGTAGGACAGACTAGGTTCTTCAGCCTTGGTTAGGCAACTAGTCTAGGAGAAGGAAAACTCTGAATTCAAACCTGTTAAACTCCGCTTAAAAATTGACCTTGTTTCATATCCTACCCGAGCAGAGGGGTCGGTAAATAGTACCATATCGAGTGGACGGACCTTTTTCTCTTGGCTACTGGTGGGTAGCACACGTACCTGCTTAGTCCCGAATTTAACAGCGCAATGTGTCTCTACGACTTGTGGCCTGTGCTAAACATACCCACTGAACTCACGACGGATCCTTGAACTTATAATTGCCGCAGAATATTCTATAGTAGACGTCAAGGCCTTGTCTGGGTGAGCCGACAATTTCTACAGGGTCCGGAAAACATTTCCACTACAGAATAGTCTTTAACTCTAAAATAAAGTTTAAGTCTAAAAATATCCTCGTCTTTTTCTTTCCAACTGTAATTCCTCTTACAGCTTCGACAGATAAAAGGAAAACAAGTGAATAGGATACGAAGAAAAAGAAGTCAGATACGAAACCCAGAATTTCCCTACATACCAACGAAATATTAACCACGATAAATACCTTTTTATAACCCATAAATTGCATATGTTTTCAAATAAATATATGACTTAAAACTGGTGAACTTTGTTAATAAGTTCAGACTAACGGAGTTAATTTACAATGCTTTTTGCTTTGATGAGGCACAAGGCCGTATAAATAGGGCAACCAATGAGACTCGAACCTGCATCTGAAGGTTTGCTAGTCTAGCTTGCAAACCATTACACTCACACTGAGAAAGGTTGAAAGACTTTACCGTCCGATTTTTAACAGTTAATTGATAATTTGTTCGTTTTTTAATGGCATATCAAAATTTTGGATTATTTAATGCCAAATCAACTCTTCGAGAAGAACAGTAGTGGTACTATTTGACCCATAGTTGGGAGGATAAGAAGTGCCATACCTTTCCCAAGAGTATTTACCTAAAAGTGAACGTAATAGCGAGACTGAAGTTCGAACTGCGCTTACTACGATTCCGCAGTCCATCGCTTTAACCATTACACCACGAGGACACATAATTCGTTTGTATTTCTTTTTAATTAGTAAGTTCCGTCTATGAAATGTTATGATAGTTTAAATAATTAATTTTTCCAGAACATGATTATTTCAGTTTCAAAATGTAATTTTGGTGGATAGTTTGATTTTGTTGAGTTGTTATTTCAGGGGGGGGTCAAGGTTTCACTATTTAAAATTCTTGTATCTTCATGGCTTCCTAAAATGGATGCGGCGTTTTGTAATTTGTTTTATCTATTTTGTCGTAGCAAATTTAGCTTCTGCATAACAGTAGTAGTAGTCTGTTGAGTGAAAATATCAGTCTTATGGGAGAAGTTTATTATAATTCAGGAATGTAATTCTGCGTCGAGTTGTTTATTCTCAAATTGAAAGACTATCCATGATTTCCTAGTATATTATTTTGACCAAGGTATTCAATATATATATATATATATATATATATAGATGATGATGATGATGAATTTATTTTGATGTAAAGCCAATGTTAAAAGTTTTGGTTTTAATAACCTTCATCAGGACTTTGATATCATGAAAAATGTTGTTCACTCAGCTATGGATGCTTGTTGCGATAACAAGTGGAAAGAAAATGTGTAAAACGAAAGATTTATAAACGTACATTCAAAGTTCTTGATTTGAAAGTATTTATTACGTGTTTGGTACGTGGAATGATGTTTGAAAAATTTTGGATTTTTTTCTACTTTCTTCATACTGTCGGATTTAGATCCATATTTACTTCCGTATATATCTATGTATATTTGTGTGTGTGTGTGTGTGTGTGTGTGTGTGTGTGTGTGTATGTGTATGTATACGTGTGTGTGTGTTTGTGTTTGAATAGATAGATAGATAAGGTGCAACCAAAATACCTCCCACATTTCAAAGTAAGTGATGCCAGAGAACATAGGTAAGTGGCAATGATAGCTCCGTCTTAGTATTTCTTTCATTTTTGTTTGTTCGTTTGTTTGTTCAGATACAATTAAAAACGATTATGGATTGAACCAATCCTATTTTCATATTTTGAGCTGTAGACAGCGTCCCATTTTAAAACCACCTTTACTCTTTCGATATTTTTTGCGTTGTTTTTCAGTATTTCTTTTCTTTGCTTTTTTTTGTTTGCTGTTATTTTCTTTCAATCCCACCATACACCTTACATCCTAACACTTATCCACCGATTGATTAACAAATATACCTTTTAACTCACTTGTTATCCCTTAAAATACTCAAAATTTTTACGATAGTGAAAAAATATTTTGTTAAGTAAGTGTAGGGAATATCGTGACTTACCTGACTAGCGTGTGGGCACGTTTTGTACGGTTCAGTCGCTAAACAAAAAAAAAAGCTAAAATGGCGACACACAGTCGCTTTTGTATTTGATTATATCGCGTGAGTAACGCAGAATCTCGGCATTCCTATACAAATGAGACTATGCCAGGTGTATAAAAAGAGCAGTGGAGGGAACGGCGATTGAGTTCGAAAAAGGCGAGAAGAGAAGATTTCGAAAAAGGCGAGAAGAGAAGATTTCGAAAAAGGCGAGAGTGAAATTGTATTTTGCTACAGAATCGCGAAAGCTAGACTCCTGCATTCAGTAATTCTGTGCTTTTGATGTAAGTCTTTGCTAAAATCCTTTGTTGAAGTTTTTTGTTACAAATAGGTATTGTCATAGGGACAAGCTTTTGAGGTGGGACAAGCTTTTGTTTGTTTCATGCCGACCTGCGTTAAATACTCGACTACTATTTTAACACCATCCAACTCCGTTATTACAAGTCATTCAGCTTCGTCTTTTAATATCATTTAGGCCCCTCCTCCTAGTTGCTTCAAGCAAGTATGGAGGAGTCAGCCTCACCAAAGGACCTCTACTCATCCGACATGGAATCCCCCCCCCCAGACAAATCAGCTGGAGCCTGTACACAATGGTCGGTCCTAAAAGCATCCATTATCCAACCGGAACAAAAAACTCAAGAGCCAGAAATAATTCTTAGCTCCTGGTCTCTCAAGAAAAATCGCGTCAAGAACACGAAAAGGACAGGGTGGGTAAATACGCCCCATATTTTAAAGACAATGCGATCCTGCCAATTCCTGAGTTAACAGAGGCAGTGGAACCCAAAACTCTGTCCTTTGTTGTGACAGATTTGAAGACTATGAGACTGGCTGGGATTTAAAAAGAGGCATTCGAAGAGGTTTTAAGATCTACAGGCATCCTATGTTGGTATTTCTGTTAGCGAAGCCTTGCCACATGGAATGTCCTGCTTTTTTCGGAGGAGCTCGCTAAGAAGCTGGCAGTAGGCAACATCTCCACAAAACATTATGAGCTCCAGCGGGAATACCGGGACCAGAGGCACATTAGGGTCATCGTGTGTGGCGTCCCAATTCAATAAATGGGGACGTCCTCGCCGTATACCTAAGTAAATATGGAGAAGTAGATGATGTCACACTTGCGAGGTCACCCGCCGGGACGGTACACGGTGACTACATCATCAATATGTGACTCAACCGGGAGGGCTTCAAGGCCATACCGCACATCATCAAATTCAAAGACCAGAATATGATGGTGATAGTCGAGGGCAGAAGGCTTTCTGCTGGTCATGCAAGCAGCTGGGGCATTTCTCCAGATCCTGCTCTCAAACAACCAAAATACCAACCACAATAGCAATAGCAACCACAGCAACAACAGCAATTCTAACAACAACAACAACAGCTACAGCAACAATAACAACAGAACCTAGTAAAAAACAGAACCTGGGGACCACCCCAACAAAGAAGAGGGATGGACCCAGGTAGGCCGAAAGGGGAAGAACCCCCCAATCCCCCCCCCCAAAAAAAACATCAAGAGTAAACTCAGAAGAAGTAGCAGCAACAACAACCACAGAGACAACAACAGTTAGACCAACTACAACAATAGAATTAACAACAGAAAATAAGCAAACAATTTCACCACCAGACAAAACCAAAAAGAAAAAAGGAGGAAAAAACATCATCCACCGGAAGAGCAGCTAGAAACAATGGAAACCTCCACAAATCTAAAAAGGAGTGTTAGCGGGATGGCCTCCATTTAAAAGAAAAAGAAAAAAATTCTCTGAAAAGACATCCAATTCCAAACCCAGTCACAATCATAGTCCCAAACCTACACTCAACCCCAAACTCAAACTCAGACACCAGCTAAACAGCCTTCATTCCCTTCCAAAAAATTCCTTCACCACAAAAAGGAAAAAAAAAAAGTACCAGCTCCAACAAAACAAACTTCATCCTTACGAAATCAATTACCTGAACCTCATTTCTCCCTTACATTACCCTCATTTTCCTCCCTCTCACCTTCTTGGCTATTTTGAGGGTGTCCTCGTGGTGTAATGGTTAAAGCGATGAACTGCGGAATCGTAGTACGCGAGTTCGTACTCCAGTCGCGCTATTACGTTCACTTTCGGGCAAATACCCTTGGGAAAGGTATGAACCCCCTTATTCTCCCTCCAGCTATGGGTAAATAGTAGGACGGACTAGGTTCTTCAGCCTTGGTGAGGCAACTAGTCTAAGAGAAGGAAAACTCTGAATTCAAACCTGTTAAACTCCGCTTAAAAATTGACCTTGTTTCATATCCTACCCGAGCAGAGGGGTCGGTAAATAGTACCATATCGAGTGGACGGACCTTTTTCTCTTGGCTACTGGTGGGTAGCACACGTACCTGCTTAGTCCCGAATTTAACAGCGCAATGTGTCTCTACGACTTGAGGCCTGTGCTAAACATACCCACTGAACTCACGACGGATCCTTGAACTTATAATTGCCGCAGAATATTCTATAGTAGACGTCAAGGTCTTGTCTGGGTGAGCCGACAATTTCTACAGGGTCCGGAAAACATTTCCACTACAGAATAGTCTTTAACTCTAAAATAAAGTTTAAGTCTAAAAATATCCTCGTCTTTTTCTTTCCAACTGTAATTCCTCTTACAGCTTCGACAGATAAAAGGAAAACAAGTGAATAGGATACGAAGAAAAAGAAGTCAGATACGAAACCCAGAATTTCCCAACATACCTTGTGTCATATCCTGCCCGAGCGGAGGGGTTGGTAAATAGTACCTTCTTGGCTATTCTCCCGGTCTAATTCTGAGACCAGAAGTTCAAAATCACCCACGAAGGCGAACGTTTGATCCAGAGCAAAGTATATTACACCGGAGGACCGACAAGGCCTCTCAGAACTAGGACTGTGCTCTACGGGGTCTGAAGAGCTCCCAGCAGACGCCAGTTCTGTAGAGCATTAAAGGCCTCAAAGACCTAAAGACTATAGCAGAAAAAATATAGAAAATCCATGCTTATTCAATGATGCACCTATGGTGACCACCTTTATTCGCTTGAGGGACAACCGCACAGGAAAGCCGTGGCGTTTCCTTGCGAAAGCCACTCAAGCGGACATAAGGCTAGCAGAGTTGGAGCAAGATATTGAATAATTATGCGGGTAGGTTCCTGATTAATGTTCATCCCTCCTTCTATAGATCCCTAAAGTTGTGGTACCCCATGGATGTCGGGGGAATTTCCAGGGAAGCCCGAATTACTAATGAACTCGGTTCCGGTTCCCTGCGTCAGACCGTCGGCATCCTCACCCCGGAGGATTTCCGGCCCGTAGTCGACACTGAGTAAGTAAGTGGGTCTGATGACTTTAAACCTTGCCACGTTGAATGTGAGGGGACTGAGATATTCATGCAAGTGTGCGCACTTGCTTGCTGAACTCAAGAACCTCAGTGTAAATGTAGCTACAGTGAAAGAGACTCACTTCATTGGTGCCGCGGACTGTCGGGTCTTGGAGAACGATTTTAACGTTTTCTCAGCATACGGCGGCCGCACCAGAGTTGGGGGCTCTTTGTTAGTTGGACGCAGCCTTGATGCTGATGTTAACGTTGTTTTTGCTGGTGACGAGGGCCGACTGGTTGTGGCCGATATTGCTGTTAAAAGTTTCAAGTTCCGACTGGTTGTGGTTTATGCGCCCAATATCGCTGCAGAGAGGGTTTCCTTTTTTCGTCTTTTGAGCTGTTCCTGGACGATTTGAACCGGTTAGTCTTAACGGGTGATTGGAATGCGATCCTTGATCCCAAGATAGATAAGGTCGGCTGGGGAGCTAGTGGGTTGGAAAGGTGTGAAAGCAGGCTTGTAAGCCTTGTGGCTCGCCACGACTTGGTCGACAGGTTTCTTCTGGATCACACAGGGAAGGAGATGTGTACGTGTCTTGATAGGTCGCCCTCAGCCAAAGCAGGTTCCTACTTGGACAGGTATTAGTGAGAAGAGCTGATAGCGATTTCGTTAGTTGTCCAACGTTCCACTTGATAGCGTGGACTGACCATAAACTTGTTAGGGTCAGTCGGCGGTTTGCTAATAGGCCAGCAACTGGAAGTTCAACATCTCCTTACTGGAGATACAGGACTTCCTGTACTTCCGGGACTGGCTAGAATCCCTAATTATGCGGGCGTTAGTGGGGGCAATTACCGGGAATAGGTGGTGGGTTTCTCTTAAACATAAGATTAGAGATTTCGCCACTAAGTAGGGTCGACAGCTCAATTTAAATAGGACCTGTAGATGATAGACTTTCCCGGGCGGTGGCTGGGGGGAATCCCTAATCGTAGAGCTAGCAAGGAGAGACCTTGAGCGTAAGACTAGTGAATGCTACAAGGGATTCGTAGTTGGATCTAGGTTAAAAAGAGTTCTCAACGAAGCTGTGAAATCCAAGGCTTGCTGATCAGTATATCGATTCCATCAAGTCTCCGGATGGGCATGTACTGCAAACGAATCGCGACACACGTGATGCCTATCGGGCGCACGTTCGTGATCGCTTTACCCGCTGTCCTGATCTCCCTCTTAAGGAGTTTTGCAGCTATCTTGGCGACTTCCCCCGCCTTGGGGCGGGTGAAGCGGCTAGTTGCGAGGGTGTGATTACTGAATGCGAAGTCCGTGATGCGTTGAAGCAGGTCGGCCTCAACAAGTCGCCAGGACTAGATGGTTTACCCTACGAAGTGTACTTGAGGCTGCCGCACATGTTTGTGCCTATTCTGTTCAACCATTGGTTCGTCCAGGGAGCTATCTCTGGTAGCGTTACCAAGGGCGTGATCACATTGCTAAAGAAAGGTCGCAGGCATGTTTGGGAGGGTTTAGATGATTACAGGTCCGTAACTCTGCTTAACACAGAGTTAAAGATTTTGGCCCGGGTCTTAGCAAATCGTTTACAGCTTGTCATTAGCTGTCTTATCGACCCCGAGTAGACCTTCGATGTCAAGGGAAGCTCGATCAAGACAATCTGCACTTGATTCGTGAGTTCCTAGGGGATAAAAGATCGCACATTCTTTAGGATTGGTCATCGGTTTTTGGCTACTGTTTTCGAGACTGCCGGGTTCAAACCGGAGTTCCGCAGATGGATTAGCATGATGTACCATAACCTTCAGGCAATGGCGCAGGTGAACGAAAGGCGTTCCAGGGCGTTCGCGATCGAGAGTTCGGTCCGGTGGCAGGGCTGTCCACAGTCTCCTCTTCTCTATGTCCTCGCTTTGGAGCCCCTGCTCCGTAGGCTTAGGGATAAGGGGACGAATCCGGCCCTGTGCAGTGTCCCTTTTGCTGGCCGTCTTATGGCAAGGGTTTCCGCGTTTGCCGATGGTATCACAGTGTTTGTATCCCACCGCCTGGATATAGATGCTGTGTAGAAGGCGGTTGCAGAGTACGATCGGATAGCAGGAACCAAGGTCAATTTTGACAAAGCTAAGGTGAATGCTCAGGTGGAAACCTGGCTTTCAAGGAGGTTGTCCTTAAAGAGCAAGGCGGAGGCGTGCGCCGTGTAAGTCTTCTCCTTTACCGATTGGCTGTACTTTCTCTGCCTAAGGCACGTCGACTGGCGCTTCAATAATCCCTCTACTGATTGCTCTGGGGAGGTTCAAGGCCGAAGGTTCGTAGACAGGTCTGCATCCAACGAACGCACAACGGGGGTCTGGGTATGCCTGATCTGGAGAGCCACTGACTTGCTGAAAAACTTGCATACTTGGGCTGATCCTTGACGGGGGATGCGGAGTGGAGAAAAAAAGGCGAGTCGGACTTTTCCTCGCCTTAACTCAGACCCAAAGGCTGAAGGTCAACGTAAGCCGATGGGCGAAATACCGTTTGTTCGCGAGTGCCGAGCGGTCCTTCGTAACCTTCCTGGGAGCAGTGACCTTTCATGACCTCGGAAAGAGCTTTATCGGGAACTAGTGGTGGGTTCCACTTCAGACCCTCTAAACGAGCGGCGCGGCTGGACGGCGGAGGAGATCGGCGCCAACAACATTCATGAACAACTCCGAGTTCTCGCTCATCTGGCGACTTGCATGGAATGCGTTACCCCTTCTCGGCTTGAACTTCAGATCGAGCCTGGCAGACATGCGCGATTGTGCTCGCTGCAGCAGTGGTCTGGAAGAAACGGCTGAGCACGCCTTCTACTACTGCGAACGAGTTTGCCCGTTCTGGTATCACGTCGGGGAGTGAACGGCTCGCATCGAACCCAAGCAGCTCGTGCTGCTCGACGTTGGTTACGTTAGGGTGAGAAGCGTGTGGTGTTTCTTGCCATCCTAGTTGTAGCCAGAAGGGTGATTTGGACGACACAAAAGAAGAGATTGTATGACGATGCAAACTTCTCTCATCTTGATCTGGTTTTGTATTTTAGGCATCAGCTTAGGGTCAAAATCAGATGAGATAGAAAACGCTTGGATCGCATAACATTCGACAAAAGGTGGGTGACTGCAGCGAGCCTGGTCGTAAGAAAGGGGGCAATGCTTGAGTCATCCTTCCTTCCTCTACCTGCCCATGACGTCTACGGTATGGGTCCTTCGGGTAAGTAGGCATTCATTTCCCCCTTGAAACCGAGAAACCTAGTTAGTAGTATGTTGTGAGTCATCGTCCCCGTCATCTAGTAGTTAGTTCCCACGATCTTCCCCATCCCCATTATTTTTGTACCTCAATCCGCGCCCAGTCCGCTTTTGTTGAAAATCTTGGAAGTTTACGTGTATAAAAATCATATTACCTGATTTCAACTGCCCATACCGTGCCCAATCCTGTATTTCTTGCCCCACTAGACTAGGACCCCTATCCTACCTAGGGTAGGTCCGGCTTGTTTTCGGACCCCGGAAAATAGTCGGCAGCCATTTCGTAGTCGTGGGGATGGGAGAGCAACCAAACGAGGAAATCTTTTCCTTGGTTTCGCTTTTTCGTTTTATTGTATTTCGGGCTTTTTTCTCTCATTCCCATCATGACTTTCATTGAAATAAATCATAAATTGTAAATAAAATCATACATTATATTCGGGGTTTTTAAGTTGTTTTTTCATAGAGCAAATGTGGTATTTTGGTGGTTGCTGCGCGCATGGTGATGGATGACTGGTTACATATTGTACTGTTGATTGGGTCGGCGAATGTAGCTAGCTAGCCCCCCCCTTAGAACATATACTTAATGCATGACCGCTTCCTTCCTCTTCCCCACAAAACTTAAGGCCTTGTATCTACCATTTATAATTTAAATGGAAATAAAGAGTTCGAAAAAGGCATGTTGCATAGGCATACACGTGCAACAGGATTGTCTGAGTCAGTGACATTATTGAAATCAACTTATAACCAGAAGCTATATCGGCAATATACTACTTTTTGGCGATGGAGGGCAAGATGTTTGACGTCCGGCTTATTCCGGAGTCTAGGGTGCTGCGACTGATATGCCCATTGTCGAGTGTGTCGAAAATGTGGAACTTGTGTGTGAGCTTTGCACTTTGAAAAATGTTGAGTGCGTCCTGCCATTAAGATTGCGAGGTGGAGCTTTATCCATATACAGGCAACTTAGTGGTGAACAGAAAGCAGATGCAGAACAGATCAAGAAGGCCCTCATAATTGCATATGCTACTGATGCATTTAATACATATGACCAGTTCGTCACTCGACAACTTCGCCCAGATAAGACAGTAAACGAGTTTTTTTCTGAGCTGCGACGATTGGCCAAGTTGGTTGGGGGACCGCAACACGTTAGACATCTACTACATGCCTCTTCCAGAATAGAAACGATAAGAGCAAAACAGCTATTAACCCGAGCGACGAACACCTTCAAAATCAAAGGTGCGCAATGACGATAGAAAATTTGCTTGCTACAGGTGTGATGGTCCCAACCATATAGTGAAGGACTGCTTACAAGATTGCCAAGAGAAGCCGGATAGTCGGATGCGTGAGGTTTGTCGTGAGATACACAGCTTCAGATGCAGTGGCCTTGGACATATAGCATCGCAGTGCCAGGGAAAACGCCAAAGGGGATGAGGCATCGGCATAAGTGTCCTCCCCGATCTACTGAACACAAAGAAACTTCCCTCCATGAAAGTACATGTAGATCGGCAAGAGTGCACGGCGTTGATCGATTCCGGGTGCTTACAGACGTTTGTGAGTAAAGCCGTGTGTCGCTTTTGGAGGCAGAAATCAGCAGAAGTCCTAACAGCTGACGGAAGGACATTTAATTGCCGAGGATACGGGAAATAAAAGTTGAGGTTGGTCAAGTTCCGGCTATCGACATTGAAGCTGTGGTTGAAGATAAACAGCTGTTAGGCTTCGATCTACGGTTGGGGATCGATGTGATCAAGGAACTCGGTGGTGTTTCCCTGGCGGAATCCGACGAAGTACGTTTTGGAGGCCTGAACAGATGTGCTGCCATCTCTATCGACGAGTCGGACTTTAGCGTGACATATGATCGCAGTAACAAAGAATGGACTGCGTCATGGAAATGGGCAAACGGTCACTCTCCCAGTGAACTGAGTAATAGTGTGCAGAAATACGCGCTGCCTTGTCATGCCAGGGATGCCTATTAGAACGAGATCCTGCAGCGGCAGCGGAATGGAATGTTGCCATAATCAGAAGATCTTGTCTCACCCAAGGTTCTAATTCCCTTAATAGCGGTTGTGCAGGAGCAGGAGCGTCCAGTGCTTGACTACCGGGAATTGAATGGTTTTGCTGTCACTCAAACTCCGATGGAGTTTGAGTGACAGCGAATCTCAAGTCTCCAGGATTCGTCTTACTGAGTATTCTGGCCAATCTTAATAATGCAGAAATTTGAATGGTCTCCACTGGTCCTCTTATTTTCAAGTCTTCCTATTTCATTGGCAATTATTATTGTTTGTTTGTTTGTTTGTTTGTTAAGCCACCTTGGGTATTTCTGCTTTTAACTATCTCCACTCATCAAAAAAAAAAATAAATGAATAAATAAATAAGATAAAGAGAAAATCTTTGCACAGAATATATGTACTATTAATACAATGCCAAATACGGATCGAATTCTGTTAAGTAATTCATTCGATAATTACCCAAAATGCCCTCTTAAATTCTTTTTCTTCCTGTTTTTTTTCTGAAATCATCCATTTTAATTTAATTATTTTACTACTATTGCTATTTTTAATCTTATTAGTCAGTTTGTTTCAAGAATATTTACCGGGCCATTGGCCTAATGAGTTGAGTGTTCGCCAATGATACGGAAGACCGGGTTTCAATCAAATACAGTCGCTTTTGCATTTGATTATCTCACGTGAGTAACGCAGAATCTCGGCATTCCTATGCAAATGAAACAATGCCAGGTGTATAAAAAGAGCCATGGAGGGAACTGGTGATTGAGTTCGAAAAAAGTGTGTTGCATAGGCAGACACGTGCAACAGGATTGTCTGAGTCAGTAACTTTATTGAAATCAACTTATAAACAGAGTATATTTTACCAATACATCGGGAATGTTTTAAAGCCTTATTTCTCAATAAATTCTCCGAATTGGAAATTCTCTCGGGTAATATTGCATAGTACAAGTTCTATTCTACCAGAAACGATAATAAAATCGACATTTTGAATTTTGTCGAAAAAATATACTATGTCACGTATGTTTTAAGCCTGCGTCAGTCATGTTTAAAGCTTCCTATCTCTATCAACTCTTTAAATTGGTCATTTTTCTTTGATGCTATTGTAAAATACGCATTCTATTCTACCAAAAACAATGAAAATAACATTCTAAATTGTGTTTTAAAAAACTTTTTGAAGCAAGGGTGTTTTATAGCTTCATTTTTCTGTAAATACTTCGAATTGTCTACTTTTTTGAGTAGAATTTCAATCTACACATAGAAAAAGGAAAATACTCAATATTTTACCTTTTGTTGAAAATTTATAATGTGTTACATATGTTTTTAACAATATATGAAAGATATTTTAAAGCCTTATTTCTCTGTAAATTCTTCGAATTGGGAACTATTTAGTCTCTTTGCTTAATAGCATAGCAACTATGGCAGCTGCCATTTCCTTTAAACTTCATTACACACCTTAAGGCCCAATACTTATCCACTAATTTATTAACAAGAAATAACTTTTTACCCCCATCTTTTGTGCCTATAAAGATGATATTTTTACATTTTTTTTTAATATCCGGACTGCCGATCAAACAATTCCTTTTCTTACGAAACTCACAAAACTACTCAAAGGGAGTAACATATACAATTACTTTCAGAATTCTTATACTATGAGACATCCCCTTAAACATTTTCAGTAACTGAATCGGTTCACCTCGGTTTCTTGAAAGCCACGATTCTTCCGTCTACCGGAACTTTATACCGGAAAAAATATCGCATTTTGCCCAACCTCCCCATAAAGGAATGTGTACCTAAATCATAGTGCTTTCATTGGTCTCACCCTTGCGTTTATCTACGCAAATTTCTTAACCAATAACCTTTCCGTTTTCTCAAGGGGTTGTGTTTAGAAGAATTCTAGTCTTATTTTATCAGAGAAATTAGATATGCATATGGTCGATAGATAACCTGTCAATAGCTGACAATACCTTTTCTATTTGTGTAAAAATCAATTTATTAATTGCCTCGTCAGCGTGGGGGTGTGTGCTGTAGAATACATCAACTGCGTGTCTACTGTGGGGTAAGACTACCCCATTGAGTGTCCTGTGACCCAGTCGGCTAGCACTGCTGAATATAACGAATGCAGAGTCCTCCTTCATTTCCATCACTCCCAAGTGCACTTTAGCCCGGGGTGGTAGCACGAGATAGGGTCCTATCTATGGGTCAAACATTTAAACTATGACCAAACAAATGAGTTATGCTAAATTGAACCGTTAGACATAGAACTGTTTGTGCACAGTCGGTTGTGGCTGCAGAATACATCGACTGCATCACTGCAGAAGGATAAGACTCCCTCAACTAATGACATTAAACAATCTAATGGTGAGGGTCCAGTAATGCTGAAGATTTGGGGAATTGCCACCACACCCAGCTTCTCTCTGGTCCTGAGTGGTAGCACTTGATAGAGTCCTATTTATGGGTCAAATAGAACTAAACAGTTATTACGTTAAACTGAATTGTTTGAAACAAACTTTTTTTAAATTTAACAGTATGTAAATAAATGAATGATTAATTGAATTATTAGAGACACATAGTAATGCATGGAACCAACTTTATTGATATGCTAAACTGAATTGTTTGAAATAGAACTGTTTTATCAATTAACTGTGTGTAAACAAAAGACTGCACCAATGCTAAAAGGAATTGTTTGACATAAATTGAAACAATTTAACTGAGTGCAAAAAAACGAGCCTTGGCTTGTTAAAAATGTTATCTTCAGAATGTGTTTAGAAATTATATCTAATATGTATATAAAAAGTATTTAGCATTAAATGACGTCCAAAGATTGATATGCCATAAGTCAAATATAACCAAAAAAAACAATTTACTAAGGATTATTATTTATAACTTGAAGCAATATAATTGCATGCGAAGAAATGATTTATTTAATAGAAACAGGTACTTGAAACAATATAAATATTAGTATTCGATAGAAGTATTTAAAAATGAAAAGTATTTGCATCAGATAGAAAAATTTGATATTTTATAACTGGGGTTTAATTCTTTTAAGAAGCAAGCATATGAACATAAAATGAACGCGATTCCATTATCGTAAAGCATAAAATAACCCCAGACAAATTGACATGCCATTGAAATCATTACCCTACGAATTCAATATTTTTCTGGGCCCTAACAATTTCGTGGTTCTTTTTAGGTTCCTTATGCTATGGCGTATAAACCTTCGTGGGTTATTAAATGCCAAATCCATCCTTGTAGAAGAACAGTAGTGGTACTATTTAACACATAGCTGGACTAATGATTGTCTGGTAGTAATTGTTATAAAATGACAAACATCTTTTGGGCTAAAAATTGGACCTCACTGCCGTCAATGTGTTACTCTATAAGATGTGTCAAGTGGTTTGATTCTCTGCATGGACGAGTAATTTTTCTCATTTTCTTTTTAATCTGAGTAAACAGACGGTAGTTTAATTTCAGTGGATCAGTTTTATTTCACAAACGGTAAAAAAAATGGCCGCCTTCATGGCTTTTTGATTGACAACAAAATGGATTATCTCTTTCTTTTTTGCTGCGCAAAATAAATAAATAGAATAATTAAATATTCATTAAAAAGAGAATTTCTGGGATTAAAGCGACAAGCCATTTATTAGAATTAATTTTACTGTGATTTATTCTGAAATTGGTGGATTTTTGCCGGCTTGTAAAGTGATAGGGGTAAGAGAAGTGAAAAAGAGAATAAAAGGGATGAAGAAAGAAGGAAATGAGTGAGAAGGAAAGGGGAGAGAGGAAGAAGAAGTGAAAGTTGGGGAGATAAAATAGGATTGGAAGGAAAGATAAAGACGAAGAGGAATGAAAAAAGTGGAAGGGAAAAAGGGGATGAAAAGGATAGAGAGGAGAGAAGGGGATGAGAGGTAAAAAGAAGTAGATGAAGAAAAGGAAAGAGAAGAAAAAAGAGGATGAGAAGGAAAAGTTGGAAGAGATGAAAAAGAAAAAGAAAAAAGAAGAGGAAGAAAAGGAAAAGTTGAAAAAAGAGGATGAGATAGAAAAGTAGTAAGAAGACGCTGAAAAGGAAACGGAAGATAGAAGAGGATGAGATGGACAAAGGAGGAAGAAGAGGGTGAGAAAGAAAAAGAAGGAAGAAGTGGATCAGAAGGAAAAGAAGGAAGAAGAGAATGAAAAGGAAAAAAAGAGGATCTAAAGGAAAAAGAAGACAGAGGAGGATGAATAGGAAAAAGAAGAAAGAAGAGGAACTGAAGGAAAAGGAGGAAGAAGAGGGTAAAAAGAAAAAAAAAAGAAGGAAGAGGAGGATGAATCAGAAAAAAAGGAAGAAGAGGAAGAGAAGAAAAAGAAGAAAGACGACGATGAGAGGGAAAAAGAAGAGGATCAGAAGGAAAAGAAGGAAGAAGAGGATGAAAATGAAAAAGAAGGAAGAAGACGATGAAAAGGGAATAGAAGGAAAAAGAGGATGAGAAGGAAATGTAGGAGGAAGACGATGAAAAAGAAAAGGAAGAAAGAAGAGGATGAAAAGTAAAGAGAAGGAAAAAGAAGGAAGAAGAGGATGAGCTGGAAAAAGAAGAAAGAAGAGGATGAGAAGTTAAAGGAGGAAGAATAGGATGAAAAGAAAAACGAAGGAAGAGAGGATGAGAAAGAAAACCTTGGAAGAAGCGAAGAGGGAAATGTAGGAAGACGTAGAAGAAAAGGAAAGAAAAGAAAGAAGAGGATGAAAAGGATACAGAAGGAAGAAAAGGAGGGAAAGGAAAAAGAAGGGAGAAGAGGTTGAGAAAGAAAAATTAAAAAGAAGATAAAAAGGAAAAAGTTGGAATAAGAGAATAAAAAGGAAAAGTAGGAAGAAGAGGATGAAAAGAAAAAGAATGAAGAAAGGCTTGAAAACAAATGAGGAGGAAGAAGATGATGAAAAAAAGAAGGGAGAAGAGGATGAAAAGGTAAAGAAGGAAGAAAAGGATAAGAAGGAATGAGAATGAAGAAGACGATGAGACGAAAAAAGAAAAAAAGGATGAAAACAAAAAGGAGGGAGAAGAGGATTTGTAGGAAAAATTAAAACTAAGAGGAAAAAAAGGAAAATTAGGAAAAAGAGGATGAAAAGGAAAATATAAGGAAGAAGAGTATGAAAAAGAAAATGAAGGAAGAAGAAGATGAGAAGGAAGAAGAAGGGGGATGTGGATGAGAGAATAAAAGAAGGAAGAAGTGGGTGAAAAGAAAAAGAAGAGGATGAACTGGAAACAAAGGAAGAAGCAAAAGAGCTGGAAAAAGAAGAAAGAAGTGGTTAAGAAGGAAAAGAAGGAAGAAGTGGATGAAAAAGAAAAAGAAGAGAGAAGAGGATGAGAAGGAAAAGGTGGAAGAACAGGATGAAAAGGAAAAAGAAGTGGAAAAAGAGCCGAGGACGGAGAAGGGATACATACAAGAAGAAGCAGAGGAGACATAAATGTAGAAGGTTGTAATAAGACAAAATAGAAAGAGATGAAGAGATATTAAAAGAAGAGAAGTAGAATGGAGGCCGTGGTGGCTGACAAGCTGGACTGTATTATCATCGTGAGTTCGATCTACAGTCATGTTATTACGTTCACTTTTGGACAAATACCTTCGGGAAAGACATGAACCCTCTTATCCCTACAGCTCTGGGTTATATGGTACGACTGCTGTTTTCCTATTAAGATGGCTTTGGCATTAAATAACCCACGAAGGTTTATATGTCATTAAAAGAAGAAGTTAAGAAGAAGAAGAAGTTGATTTCCGGTCTAGGTTAAATAGTAATACAGCTGTTCTGCTACAAGGATTGCTTTGGCATTAAATAACCCACGAAGGTTGATATGACATTAAAGAAGAAGGGATTGGTTTCTGCTCAGGATTAAATAGTACCACTGCTGTTCATTTACAAGGTAGGCTTTGGCATTAACAAACCTATTAGGGTTCATAAGCCATTAAAAAACAAAGAAGGATTGCTAGAAGATAAGGAGTAGCGGAAAATGATGAATAAAAACGTAGGGAAGAAGCAATTTAATAAAGAAGTTAGAAAAAGAAAGAAATCCATGACACACAAATAAAAAAATAAGAGCACGAATGAAAAAATGTTACAAATTATTAGACAAACTCCATAACTATAAATAATTATTAGAAAAATATGAAAATAATAAAATCAACATATAAAATGAACTCTATGAAAGTAAGGAACGTTACAGAGATGAAACAGTTAAACACATTATAAGTGAATACTGCTAACTGGCACAACTGTACAAGAGACTAAAGTTTTACTATGCTGACAAATGGTATATGCACAAACCAGAATTACATAATAAGAGAATGCATCAAACTCGTAAAAAGGAGTACGAGAGTAGACATGACAAGGTGGGAAAGGCGATCCATTGAGAATTGTGCAAGAGATTAAAATTAAGAAGAAAAAAGAGAATTTATAGTTATGTAGATTTTGCTTTTCCAGCAGAACAAGTTGTAAAAATAAAAGAAACTGAAAAGTTGGACAAAAACCTAAATCTTGCCAGTTAGCAAAAAATAGCTGTGGAAGATGAAAGTGACAGTAATACCAATTGTAGTTGAAGCACTTGGAAAGGTCCCTAAAGACCGAAAAAATAGATTGAGGGGACTGGAGATCAGAGGAAGAATGGAGACTTTTCAAACAATAGCAGTGATAAAATCAGCTAAATCACCGAGAAGGGTCCTGGACCATGAGAAGATTTGCTGTCGCTCAGATTCCGGTGAAAAAACACTAATTAGGATACTGAGAAGAGTCCTGGAGACCTGAGGGGACTTGCTGTCACTCAGAATTAAATGAAAAATGTGTTAAAACAAATGTGAAAAATTCGCATCATTATCAATATAACAAACTAATTGACACTCCCCTCTCTCTCCCCTTCTCTCTCTCTCTCTCTCTCGCCATCCGTACCTATTGGCCATCACAGTAAGCAAGTCCTTTAGACGGCATTTAGCGTCCACACAGAGTTGATGAAAGTAACTTTTTGTACTTCGGCTAACACATAGAAATCCATAAGAAAGCGTCAATTACTTCTCCATCAGCGCCCATTATGTCTTTCTCGTCTTATTTTATCAGGGTTTGTTAGATGGGAGGTAAGTGACGGTTCAGATGCTGTTTTGTAGAGAGTTGCTTGGAGGATTTATTCAAAACAACATGCAGCATCTTTGTGCAGTTTGTAAAAGTCTGAGTGGTGCAACCATACAGTAGTACTGACTCAGAAACGGCCTGGAAGAATTCTCGTTTTATCAATGGAATGAGTATTACAATGTCTTTGATAAATACATTTAGTTACTTCAAATTTGATCAAAATGTTCGTTCTTTAACTTTACAAGAATAACTTTATAAATCAATTTCAGTCTTAAACTTATTTTACCCATTGACTTGATTTGTTTAGGTTCAGGTTTACCGGAGCCTCACTATCAGATTGTAAAATTTCACATCAAGGACACTCACAGCTCTAGCATATTGGCTGATTTTACCAAGTGAAATCTGGGAAACAGTAAGTGACTAAATACTCATGGGCTCTTCTGATAAATACATTACTTTATCAGTAGTTTCGATTCTTCATTGGATTGATTGATGACTACAGCTAATGATTAAAAGTGCTTGTATCGTAAAGGTTATCATTGTTAAATGTGAACACTGTGATCAGAGTTCAAATCCTGGACGAAGCAGCTTGCATTTAATATAACGTGCATAAAACTGAGAAAGGTATTTATCCATACTTTTCACCCTCCAGCAATGGGCAAAAAACCAGGTAAGATTGGGCTCTTTAACCTTGATATTGCAAACAGTATAAAAGAAGGAAAATGAGGCAGGGGAAGGTTAGAGACATCCATTCAGAATGTTTGCTCGAATTATAAATAGAAATGAAAGAGCTCGAAAGGATTTTTGTTTTCTTATCTTAAATGGCGACGACTTCACAAATACATCAAAAAACCGCATCGGTTATCGTCATGGGAAATGCACCCAGAGACCCAAGTTCAAATCCATGACTCACATCGGACTAATGACCTTGAGATAAGTATGAAGCCATCTATTACCTAGAAAATTTGGACTCTTTACCTTTGGTATGGTAACCGATATAGAAGATGGAAAACTCAGAATTCAAACCAATTGTATTCCGCTTAAAACATGACCTTGTGTCATCTCCTGCTTTTGGCATAAGGATTTCAAAAATACAATTATATTTTACGTCACTCTCTTCTAAAAGCACTTCGGCATTAAAGCATGAAAAAGTTCCCTATCCCTTAAAGAACTCTACCCAGTAAGTACTGGACAATTACTTCCTTTTTATCTTGCACGCATCTATATTTATGTCCATTTTTGTATACCTCTGTCCAGGTTATTATTGCAATGAAGTCTGATAGAAATGATACTCATTTGTTTTGTATCACTTGTACGTACGCCATATGAAATCAAATTCTCGAACCTAAACTGACTAGAATATTCAATAATTCCAAACTTTACAATGATAACTTCATTATAGTTCCTAAATTTCGCCAACAGAATTATGGGAAACAATAAGTGACTAAATACACGTTAACACTTCAAATTGTTAAACCTCGGGCACATAACTCAATAACTGATGACAAATACATTCCTTTACCGTTGGTTTTGGATTATCATAGGATTAATTGAAGACTGAAATTGATAATTTGTAATCTATTCGCTGAAAGACCGACTTTTATACGAATACATACAGCAACAATAACTTGTCAAAAAATTTGACGCACATTGACAAAAGAAAAGTTAAATTTCTTGAAGTTTTAATCAATTTTAATCAAATTGTAAAAATACACAAAAATGTTATTAAATTTGATTAATTACTCACTTTTAGTAGATTTTTGTACCCAGAAATAAAATTACCACACCTCTCAATGCAAAAATAGAATTTCATAAATATCAAATGTTCAAAATTATGAAATCTTAAATATTCACCTGTTCCTATTTATCAATCTATCTCAGTTTATTCAAATCTATCTCTCCATCTATTTATCTATCTTTCTATCTATTGATCCATCTTTTTGCTTCTATCTATCTGTCTATCTATCTATCCTATTTTATCCACTGCTGCTGTTTTGCCTCGAGCCAATATTAAACTGAAATATTTTAGAAATATTTATGCAGAACGTTTTCTTTCTTTCTTTCTTTCTTTCTTTCTATTTATTTATTTTCTTTACCGAACAAATACACATCAAGACTGTTAATTACAATATGATTCAAAGAATTGTTAATATACCTACTATTACTCGGGGCAAATTTTTCCCAATATTTTAACAAGTCAAACTGTTTAGGCTTATTTCATCCCTAGATGTTCTTTTTTTATTTTTATTTTTAATTTTTTTTTATTCATTGTGCACATTTACGTGTTATCAAGCATTCTTATCTAATACAAATAATTTTCCCATAGTTTCATGGTTTTAAATAATTATAATAATAACAATAACAATACGCGGAGGAAGACTGATCACAGCCACTGGAAACTCTACAGACGACACGAGGACCAGCAGACCGAAAATAACCAGAAAACAAAAATTGAGAAGAAAAACAACACTATAGATATTTTAACTGACTAACAAGCGAAAAATCATATGAGAACTCTTTGACGTGGCCTAGAATGGGAAACCTTAAGAGAGAACCTGAATCTCTTCTAATAGCAGTAGAAAACAACACCATAAAGACCAACCATATCAAAGCAAGAATAGATAAGACGCAACAAAATAGCAGGTGTAGGTTAGGTGGTGATAAAGATGAAACCATCAATTACATAATAAGCGAATGCAGCAAATTAGCAGAGAAAGAGTATAAGCCAAGATACGAATGGATGCGCAAGGTGATTCACTGGGAACTATGCAAGAATGAGACGCACAATATCCTCTGGGAGTTTGATATACAAACGGATCACTTAATCTCGGCCAGATCACTGGAGCTTATAATAATCAACCAAAAAAATAGAACCTGCACAAGTGTGGACTTTGTTTTCCTGGCTGACCCCAGTGTAAAATTAAAATAAAATAAAAAGAAGCATAAGTACCTGGACCTTGCCAGGGAATTCAAAACCTGTGAAAAATGAAAGTGAAGATTATGTCAAATGTAATAGATGCTCTTGGTAAAGTCACAAAAGGATTGGTAAAAGAACTAGAGGACTTAAGAATAAGAGGACGAGTAGAGACATTCCAAACTACAGCATTGCTGAGATCGACCAGAATACTGAGAAGAGTCCTGGAGATTTGAGAGGACTTGTTGCCACTCAGATTCAAGTGAAATACCATCAGCTAAGAATGATATGAAAAACTCTCAAGGAATAATATGTAAACCTTTGGGAAGATATAAAAGCTTAAACTTAAGAAATATCTGGATATATACAAAGGGTAAACAATTCTGAGGAAATGCTCGTTGGGTAGAGGTTAGTGCAAGTTTGTCTTTAAAAAAAAAAACAGTGGATTTTCTATGACTTGTAAAATTTGTTGGTGAATTTTTGTTATATTTTAATTGAAGAATTTTGACTTTGCTAATCAACTAAATGTTTTTACCAGTTGGAATTATCTCGAGCTAACTGAAGAATTGTTAAGATTTACTTCGTCACCCTCCATATTGACGAATTTTCCAATCGATAAGCGTTGTAACCCCGTATTTTTCTATCAGAAATCTAATTTGAAAAAATATCACCACCATATTTAAGAGTAGTATAAGATATTACCTTTAACCTGGAAAAGTCTTTCAGGCAGTCCACTCTAGTTGCTTGACGGAAAAAAATAAAAAGTAGACCGACGAACTTTAACTAAGTTAAAACTTAGGTTCAGATTTACTTCCAGAATTTTTTTCCTTACTTAATTTTATTCTTTTTATTCTTTTTTTTTTTTTTGTTTATTTTTTGTGACCCGCTGTTTATGAACAGTCAATGATTGTTCGTGGTCACATCTGTGTCAGGTGCGCAAGATCATAAACAACCCCTGGGTCTGGTATAGCCACATTATACCACCTATGATAAAAATGTCAAATCACAATATTACACAACGTGGGACCCAGGCAACAGGCCTGGGTGTCATGATCGGCAGGTGCTCTCCTGATAGTCAACATGGGAGACCCGAATGTAATCCTACGAATGTTGGCTGCTCTTTTTTCAAGTACATAAACGACGACGTTACGAACCACAATGAACAGAGACCTAAGCGCAAAACATGGACTAGGGAAGAGAATCAACTTGCACTAGAATGCTATTTCAGGAGCAACGCTTTACAAAGAGGATACAGGAAAAGAATGATAGAGGTCTGGCAAGAACTTTCGACATTTCAGACAACTAGCCAAAGGCTAGCCGACCAAGTTAGGACAATTATTAAGAAGGGTTGGTTTTCTGACCTTTAATTACTAGAAATCCACCAAAAAACACTGAAACAAACCTATAACACAGTACCAGACACATCAAGTGGTGTCAAACAAACACAATCCAACGAAAAAGAACAGCAAATGTCGGCAAATGAAAACATTACACTCCCAAATGATACACTACCAAACAGCCCGGAAGAAACACAATCGCAAGAACAAAAGGTAAATCTAGAACATGTAAAGAGAATCATGAATAGTGAAAAGACCATCCTACCTTCATTAAGAAACATAAAATGGAAAACACTTATGATAGAAACGAATAAAATAAATCACATACTACATTACATACTGATGAATAATATAACTTAGTAAAATGAACTAATCTACGCAGGAGCAAAATTAGTCTGTGAGAAAATTGGGATCCCCTCAAAAAGCACGAAGAAACTGTCAAAACCGGGATGGGAAATTCGACTGGAAACGCAAATACAAAAAAATACGAAAACAAGCCCGAATGATGAGAAAGAGAGGCGCTGAAATAAGCGGGAAGAAGGAACAGACAACATGGGAAAAAATAGCAGTACAACTTGAGGAAATAAACCAGAAAGTACTGGCCAAAGAAGGAAGATTAAAGAGATATCGACAAAGAGTAAAACAACACAGACAAAACAGGACATTCCAAAACAACGAAAGAAAATTCTATCATCAATTGGGAGGGGGTGACATCAAAACATACCAACAACCGGATATAAAAGAAACCGAACGATTTTGGACTAAAATATGGCAACCAAAGAAACATAACGAAAATTCTAAATGGATAAACAATATTACAAGAGAACTAAAGGGACTTGAAGAAGGCCCCAAAATGGAAATACACATCGACTTATTCAAAACAACACTAAAAAGAATATCAAACTGGAAAGCGCCATGCCATAATGGAATACATGGATTCTGATTCAAGAAATCCACCTCCATTCACGGCAGACTAGCACTAGAAATGAACAGATGCTTACAAGGCGCGAAAGTACCTGAACGGATGACCAAAGGAAAGACTACATTTATCCAAAAGGACTCTAGCAAAGGAACTGCTCCAAACAATTACAGACCCATAACCTGCCTACCAATGATGTGGAAAATACTAACAGCACAAATAAGGGAAAAGATCTACTACTTGCTAACAAGCCACGGATTGTTCCCCGACGAACATAAAGGATGCTGCAAAGGATCTAAAGACACAGCAGAATTACTCTACATAGATCAACACATCCTAAATGAGAGCAAGACAAGACGGAAAAAATCAAGCTATGGCCTGGATTGACAACAAAAAGGCATATGATATGGTCCCACAAAGCTGGATAATACACTGTCTCAAAATGTACAAAATATCACATAAAGTCATAAACTTCATCAAACAGACCATGAAAACCTGGAGAGTGGAGCTGACAGCAGGAGGAAAAAGCATAGCTAAAACAAAGATCCAAAGTAGCGTTTTCCAAGGAGATGCACGATCGCCCATACTATTCACAATAACCATGATGCCACTGAACCACATACTCAGAAAATGCGCAGCCGTATACAAACTCATCAGATCGCAAGAGAAGATCAACCACCTAATGTATATGGATGACATTAAATTATTTGCGAAAAATGAAAAAGAACTGGAAACTCTCATACACGCCGTTAGAATATACAGTCAGGACATAATAATGGAATTTAGCATAGAAAAATGTGCCATGCTCGTCATGAAAAGTGGCTAATGACATATGACTGACGGAATGGAACTACCAAATCACGACAACATTAGAACGCTCGAAGAAAATAAA
The DNA here is from genome assembly GCA_963585895.1 of Sepioteuthis lessoniana. Lineage (NCBI taxonomy): Eukaryota > Metazoa > Mollusca > Cephalopoda > Myopsida > Loliginidae > Sepioteuthis > Sepioteuthis lessoniana. The sequence goes on along the minus strand of OY757926.1, from coordinate 45,032,660 downwards.
ACCTACAAATACTTGGGCATCTTGGAGGCTGACACCATCAAACAAGTGCAAATGAAAGACATGATACGAAAAGAATATCTCAGGAGAACGGGAAAACTACTCGAGACAAGACTCTCCAGCAGAAACCTCAGATATTTGGGACCTCTTCTCAAGTGGACCAGAGAGAAACTTTAACAAATAGACAAAAGAACAAGAAAACTAATGACCATGCATTACACCCCAGAGATGACGTTGACAGACTATATGTATCTAGAAAAGAGGGAGAAGTAGGGCTTGCCAGCATCGAAGACACTGTTGACGCATCAATATAATGGCTCGAAGACTACATAGAAAACCACGAACGAGAACTAATTACGACCATCAGAAACGATACGGACAACACGATAGACGAAAGGATGACAATAACTAGGAAACAAAAATGGGAGGGAAAACAACTCTATGGCCGCTTTAAACGTTTAGTAAACAACATCTCAAACCAGAAAACCTGGACCTGGCTAAGAAAAGGAAACCGATAGAGAGAAACAGAATCCCTCCTAATAGCAGCACAGGACATCGCCATAAAAACCAATAATATCAAAGCGAGAATAGATAAGACGTAACAAAACAGTCAATGTAGGCTATGCGGTGACAGAGACGAAACGATCAATCGCATAATAAGTAAATGAAGCAAATTAGCACAGAAGGAGTATAAGGCGAGACACGACTGGGTCGGCAAGGCGATCCACTGGGAAATGTGCAGGAAATTTCAATTCAACCATACAAACAAATGGTATATGCACAACCCGGCACCTGTCCTAGAAAATGACTCTCATAAACTCCTATTGAACTTCAATATACAAACGGATCGCCTAGTCCCGGCCAGAAGACCAGACCTTATAATAATCAACAACAAAAAGAGAATTTGCAAAATTGTCGACCTTGCTGTCCCGGTGGACTAAAGAATAAATCTGAAGGAAAGTGAAAAGAAGGATAAGTACCTCGACCTTGCTAGAGAATTGAAAAAGCTGTGGAATATGAAAGTAACTATTGTGCCAATTATGATTGGTTCTTTAGGCACAATAACTAAAGGATTATTAAAAGGCCTGGGGGACTTGGAAGTTGGCGGACGGGTAGAGACTATCCAAACGACAGCATTGCTAAGAACGGCCAGAATCCTTAGACGAGTCCTGGAGACTTGAGGAGACTTGCTGTCACTCAAACTCCAGTAAAAAACCATCAGCTAACACTGATGTGAAAAACTTTAATGAATAATAATAGAAATAATAAAAAAATAATAACAATAATATGCCAACAAATGGTATATGCACAACCCAGCACCTGTCCTAGAAAATGACACGCGCAAACTCCTATGGGACTTTGACATACAAATGGATCACCAAATCTCGGCTAGAAGACCAGATCTTATAATAATCAGCAAAAAAAAAAAGAAACCTGCAAAATTGTCGACTTTGCTGTTCCGGCTGACCATAGAATAAAATTGAAAGAATGTAAAAAGAGAGATAAGTACCTCGACCTTGCTAGAAAATTGAAAAAATTATGGAACATGAAGGCGACAATTATACCAATTGTGATTGGTGCTTTTGGCACGGTAACTAAAGGATTATTAAAAGGCCAGGAGGAGTTGGAAGTTGGCGGCCGAGTGGAGACCATCCAAACAACAGCATTATTGAAAACGGCCAGAATACTGAGAAGAGTCCTGGTGACTTGCAGAAACTTGCTGTCAGTCAATCTCCAGTGAAAGACCATCAGCTTACGCTAATGTTAAAACCTCTAATGAGTAAATAATAATAATAATAATAATAAAGAGAATTTGCAAAATCATCGACTTTGTTGTCCCGGCTGACCACAGAATAAAACTGAAAGAATGTGAAAAGAAGGATAAGTAACTCGACCTTGCTAGGGAATTACAAAAAAAAACAAAAAAACTATGGAATATGAAGGTGATGATTGGTGCATTTGGTACCGTAATTAAAGTGCTATTAAAGGGACTGGATGACTTGGAAGTTGTGGGATGAGTGGAGACCATCCAAACTACAGAACGGCCAGAATCCTGAGAAGAGTCTTGAGACTTGAGGAAACTTGCTGTCACTCAAACTCCAATGAAAGACCATCAGATAACACTGATGTGAAAAACTCTCAAGGAGTAAATAATTATAATCGTGATAACCTAACAGTTTCGTTTGATCCATAGACATGACTCTAACAGGTGCAACTTCCGGGTGAGTCTACAATCTATGGCGATGGAAGGTTATTGCAAACTCCCCAAATTTCCAGGATTTGAGCCTCATCATTCAGATGTAGTTTAACGTCATACTAAGAGCATTCATGTTTGGTTTTTTTTGTGGAGAGGGGCTTAAACTCCAACTGACAAGACTTTTTCTTTTTGCGACCGATTCATAAATTCTATAGATATTGTAATTTTGTGACGATCTCCAACCATAACTTTGTAATGCCCGACCAAAAGTAGAAAAACTGACTACAAGAGGTCTCGTTAAAGAATTTAGTGTCCAACTAAGGCAAAAGTTTTCAACGCTCGATGTCAGGGAACATATTGATTTTGAAGTGTTTTTTCTTTTTCTTTTAAATAAGTGGACAGTCTGGTTAAAAGCAAAAAAAAAGTGTGCTTATCCCACCATGGTATACCAACATAAGTAGATTAAACAAATGTGTGTGTGTTTGGTTGTGTGTGCGTGAAAGAGAGAGAGAGAGTGTGTGTGTGTGTGTGTGTGTGTGTGTGTGTGTGTGTGTGTGTGTGTGTTTTCTGAGGTTTTTATTGCTGCTGTATATTTGGTTTTATTGTTGCAGACATTTTTTTCGTATGATAGCAAATATCTACTCAGACCCTAGATTAACTGCAACAATTAAATAAAGAAAGTTTTTGGTGAGAGGAGGACAAAACCATTCTTCAGGCCTTTCTTGGGTTTTTTGATATTCATACAAGTATTGACAAGATGTCATATTGTATGACATATCCAAGTTCGTTTTCTTTTTTTCCATCAACCCCCAAAATATTTCATTTCTACCTTTAAACCCTTTTGTGATAAGTATGTTTATATTCTACGAAAAAAACTGAAAAATATATAAAACAAAATGATAAAAGAAGCCACCATGCCAATGTAACACTCAAACAAAAAATTGAATCAAAACCCAAATGTGGGGATTCCTCGTAGTGAAGTAGTTAAACTGCTGAACTATGATCTCGAAATGAGTGAGTGAGTTCAAACTCCAGGTGCGCTATAATGTTCACTTTCATAAAAATGCACTCAGGAAAGGTATGAGCTTTCTTATCTCTCTAGCTATGAGTTAAATAACACCACTACTACTCTTCATCAAGGATATGTTTGACATTAAATTATCGACGAAGATTATTATACGACTAAACTTAACACTGTAGTTGACATTCATTGGAGTGTTCATTTTGTGTTAGCAAAACATTATGAATTCTAGTCAACATAATTCATTTATTTGAACACAGTCAAACGGTTCCAACTATTGCTGTGTAATAGGAATATATTCAATTTTTGTCCTCAGTTAAATGATTTCACGCATTTTCATCTAACACGAATAACTCTATAAAGTATAATTCAATTGTTTGCACTCACATAAGTTGCTTCAAGCATTACTATCTAGCACTAATAGTTTTATTTACACACAGTTGAAAAATTTAACACTCACGATTCAATTTACCAGTTATTTCTTTCCACACAGTTAAATGGTCAAACATTTCTATTTGACCCACAGAAGGGATCCTAACCGGTACTAACAACCAAGGTCACAGTGGACGTAGGAGTAATGGCAATGTAGGTTTACTCCACATTTCCCGGGGCTCTATGGCTGAGGCCTCACTATCAGACAGTTAGTTGGCTGGTTTGGTTCTATGGTATATCAACCCTTGGGGGTTATTTAATGCCAGATTTTTTTTCTGCCAATTTATTAAATATATCATTTGTAATTGCATATTTTTATACATTTATAGTTTTTCATTCTCCTAGACAAGAAAATTACGAACGTATAGTAGCATTCATAAGTATCCATTGGCCTATAGAGAAATGAAGTTTCAATCTGTGTGATCGACAACAAAAGTTGGGAGAGACGCACCAACACGAGACATTAGGATTTTGAAAAGAGTACGTAGTTACTTGGAAAGAGACAGGTCTTGACCTAACTTTTTGGACTAAACAAGACTAACACCATCCCATTAGGGGGGGACTACAACTCATACAAAATCTTTCTCTGATCGACTTGAAAAAAGCACTTCATGCCTTCCTGTTTTTGAGACTGGTCCAAAGGAACGTGGTAACATTGGTCATGACGTAAATGGGATTTTTCTGTGACCACATGTCTGACTATAAATTTCCCTTTTGTGAACTCGTCGTTATCTCTCTTTATGCCGTCTTTCAGACGCCTGCAACTCTACATCTTATATAGAAAAGGCGAGCATATTTTTGGACAACATTTTTCTTCTTTCTTTTCTTTCTTTGTTTAATGGCATATCAACCTACGTGGTTTTATCTTATGCCAAAAACATTCTTTTGAAAAAAAAACAGCAGTAGTACCATTTAACTATCCCGGAGGTATTACTGGTCTCATTCCTTTCCTAAGAGTATGACATTTTCTTTACTGTTTCAAAGCTGTAGAATTTGCTCATGAATAACACCTAATATTATCCATTTTCATTTTGAAATGCTCATTTAGAAATAATAAAATCCTGGTATCTTTGGTTGAGAAGAAAATATTGGCTTTTTATCTAACAAATTGGTACATATGTATTAATTCATTTATATATATATATATATATATATATATATATATATATATATATATATATAATAAAGACATACATATATATATATTTTTGAATATATTTTTAAAAAAAGAAACACAAATCTATATACGGTAGAGAACAAAAAAGTCGGAAAGATGTTAAGAAAAGTCTAAATGTGAAATAACTTTTCATTTAACGTTTCATAGAATATTTTATCAAGGAAAAATAAGGATATAACGGTAAATTATATAATTCCAAAATACAAATCCCAGTAAACTTATTTTGATAAAGTTATAAGAATAATTATATAAGATTCGAAAAAAATAGATAGTCAAAGACATCAGTGTGATTTAAAAAATCCGTAAAATTTAATAATTATTTATTGGTATTAAAACAATTGGTGTGGTAAGAATATAAGATAGTGTATTTTATAAAATTAAACCAGCTCTTCACCGGCCCTTGCATTGTAAACATGGCAAGATATCTTTGACATTATTGGAACTTAGAAAACTGATAGTCGTTACATAATGAAGATAAACTCTCAATTGGGGATATTTCAAAGACTGTGGAGACATCTAACAGTGTTGTTCATAGTATTTTAAGAAATCTTGAGGAAACGTGGTCATGTGAAGACAAGAAATACCACGCATGCCTAGGAAAACTACTGCAAGGGAAGATATGGATTGGTAATGAATTAAAAAAGGATCGATTTGTGACAGCGACCACTATCTCTAAAAGTGCTAACACTAACCTTGGTATTAAAATACCAAAGCACACTATTTCCCGAAGACTTAATGCGATAAATTTGAACAGTCTAGTAGCCTCTACAAAGCCTTACATTTCTAAAAAGAACAAAATGAAATTGAAAGTTGCTACTGAACACGATATATGGACTGCAGAAGTGTGGTATTGTGTTTATTTCAGGGATGTGTCAAAGTTTAACCTGTTCGATTGTGACGGGAGAAGATTCGTTCGACGCACTCCTAAGGAGGGATATTCACTTCAGTGCTCGAAAAACAGCGTTAAAGTTGCAGGAGGAAGTGTAATGGCGTTTGGCATGATTCCTATTGCTGGTACAGGACGTCTTGACAGGTTACACAGTAAAATTAACGCAACTTTATATAAAGAAGTATTGAAGGAACATGTTGTACCTAATTTGAGAACTTCAATTAATCAACCAGCTGTATTTATGCAAGATAAAATCCATGTCAGACTGCGAAGTCTGTTAAGATATTTCTTTCTGAGGATGATGTTACTGTTATGGAGTGGACAACTCGAAGCCCAGTCATGAATCATATTGAGAATGTTTGGAATTTACTAAATAAAAAAGCTAAGGAAAATAATCCAAGAAACGTCGAAGAACTATGGACGAATTTGACAGGAGAATGGGAGAAAATATCCGTTGATGAATGCAACACATTAACTCGCTCGTGCAGCAAAAGATGTCAAGCTGTTATGGAAAGTAAACATCTACACATCAAGTACTAATGAATTATGAACGCTATTTTTATTTAGATATGATGTATCCATTATAATAGTATGAGTTTGTTAATCATTCAGATGTATTTGATTATCTTTTTTTTTTCGAATGTTATATAATTATTCTTATTACTTTATCAAATTAAGTTTATTGAGCTTCATATTTTGGAATTAAATAATTTACATTTATATCCTAATTTTTCCTTGATAAAATGTTCTATGAAGCTTTAAAATACAAATTTATTTCCCATGTAGACTTTTTAAAATTGTCCTGATCCTTATGGTCGCTACTATATATATATATATATATATATATATATTTAAGAGAAGTACAAATTTACATATCTATCTATCTATCTGTGTGTGTGTGTGTGCGTGTGTATCAATTTTTATATCTAATTTATAATTCTGTTGGTGTGAACGAAACCCAGATTGTACAATTTGCAAATTCTACAACCTTGGAAAAATTCAGTAAAAAAAAGAAAAGACGAAAAACACACGTGATACTTGAAAATGATCAAGCTGCACGTATGTCTAGTCAAAAGAAAAACACCGACAGAATTACCTTGGCTAAAACCTAATAAAGTACTCAATAAACGAGATAGAGATATTATTATGAAAATCATTCCTACATGACCAAGAGCGAGTCTATCAAGGTTTCACCAAACCGCTTTTCTGACTCGCACTGGCGATCCTGAAGAGCCGTCTGATGAAACCTAGGTAAACTCGCTCTTGGCAATGTAGGAATTATTTTCATGGTATGTGTGCGTGTGTCTATGTTTTTGTGAGTGTGCATGTGTGTGTCAGATTTTTCTTACCACATTCCCCTGCAATAGCTTCTGCAAAATATTAGAGATATCTTAGAAATGATTTTGTATTTTCTTTTACATACGTAGGATTCCGCGTGGATGCATGAATAGTCGCCACCCACAGCCAAAAAGTAATCTCATTGAGGTGTTTTAAATACTGCAGATGTACTGTCGGTGTATTCTACTACTCCATCTGACGGATCAGTATAGATATGACAGTGTCCAAGCGCACACACACACACACACACAGACGCATAAATGTATATATATATATATATATATGTGTGTGTGTGTGTGTGTGTGTGTGAGTGTGTGTGTGTGTGTGTGTGTGTGTGTGTGTGTGTGTGTGTGTGTGTGTGTGTGTGTGCGCGTTCATTTTTATTTATATCTTTAGTCTGAAGAAGTTCTGTGAATACAGAACGAAATAATACCACTAAACCCATTGTAAGTGTTTCATTTGTCCACTTTCCCATTTATTTCTATCATATATATATATATATATATATATATAAATTCAATGGGTAGGAGTATCCACTTTGAGTGCTCAATACCAACACCTTTCAACGTATAATTATTTTGGGATTAAGAATACATCAAAACTCAACGTGCAGAGCCAAAACAAATTATATAAAAATTAAAGAAAATCAACTTCTTTGGTGCCAATATAAATTTATTTCTGGTTATGGTGGCCATCAACAGATATTAAACGAAAAAAATGTGATTTATTTACAAAAAATGATATATGATGATGGGGATGAGAGAAAAAAAAACCGAAATACAAAAAACGAAAACAAGGAAAAAATCCCCCGTTTAGTTACTCTCCTTTCCCCCGTCTACTAAATGGAGGCCGACTGTTTTCCGGTGCCCCAAAATACCTTCTCTAAGTGGGAGAGGGTTCCTAATCTAATGGGGCAAAAGAAAGACGGTTGGGTGTGATATGGGCAGTTAATAGTAGATAATATGATTTTTATACAGAAGAAATTCCAAGATCTTCAACAAAAGCGGGCCGGGGTAAGGCTTGAGGTACAAAAACAATAAGGATGGGGAGACTAACAACTATATGATGGGGACAATGACTCGCAACATACTGCTAACTCGGTTTCACGGGGAGAAAACTTTTCCTTCTTACACGGGATGGGGTGCTGAGGGACTCGTACCGTAGACGCCATGGGCAGAAAGAGGAGGAAAGGATGACTCCAACGTTGCCCCTTTCTTACGACCAGGCTCGCTGCATTCACTTACCTTTTGTCGAATGTTATGTAATCGAAGCGTTTTCTATGGCATCTGATTTTGACCCTAACACGATGCCTAAAATACAAAACTAGATCACGATGAGAAAAGATTGCATCGTCATACAACCCCTTCTTTCGTGTCGTCCAAATCACCCTTCTGGCTACAGCTAGGATGGCGAGAAACACCACACGTGTCTCACCCTGAAACAGAGGTAAAACATTGTCTAAAACGTAACCAATGTCGAGTAGCACGAGATACTTGGGTTCGATGCAAGCCGTCCATTCCCCGACGTGAAGGCGTGCTCAGAGGTCTCTTCTAAACCACTGCCGCAGCGAGCATAATCGGGCATCTCTGCCAGGCCCGCTCTGAAGTCCAAGCCGAGAAGGGGCAAAACGTTCCGTGCAAGTCGCCAGATGAGCGAGAACTCGGAGTTGTTCAAGAAGCTTGATCCTGGCGCCCAATTCCAGTGGGAACGGATCTCTTCCGCCGTCCAGCCGCGTTGCTTGCTAAGAGTGTCAGAAGTGTAACCCACCACTAGCTCCCGATATAGGTCTTTCCGAGGCCGTGAAAGGTCACTGCACCCAGGAAGGTTACGAAGGGCTGTTCAGCAAAAAGTGTTTCACCCATCGGCTTACGTCGACCTTCAGCCTTTAGGTCTGACTTGAGGCGAGGAAAAGTCCGACGCCTTTCGTCTCCACACCGTGTCCCCCGTCAAGGATCGGTCCAAGTATGAGAGTCTTTCAGCAAGCCAGTGGCTCTCCATATCAGGCATACCCAGACCCCGTTGCGCATACGTTGGATGAAGACGTGTCTACGGACAATCGGCCTTCGGCCACCCCAAAGCAATCTAGAGAGGGATCGTTGAAGCGCCAGCTGATGTGCATTTGGCTGAGGAAGTACAACCAATCGGTAAAGGATCAAGGAGAAGACGTACGTGGGGCACGCCTCCACCCTGCCCTTTAAGGACAACCTCCTCGAAAATCAGATTCCCACCAGAGCATTCACCTTAGCTTGTACCTCCGACCAATTTCGCTCCAGTTGGAGGTCGGGCTCGAACCACACCCAGAGGACGCAGACCTGGAATGCTATCGCTACACCTCCAAGTACTGAGCTGCAAACCTTCACTTTTTTCAAAATTGACCTTGGCTCCTGCAATCTTTTCGTACTCGCCAACTGACATCTTCACAGCCTCTGTATTCAGGCGGTGGGATATAAAGAGTGTGATATCATCAGCGAACGCGGAAAGACTTGCCGTAAGAGGGCCAGCAAAAGAGACACCGCGCAGGGCCGGATTTGCCTACAGAGCCGGGGCTCCAAAGCGAGAACATAGAGAAGAAAAGACAGGGGGCAGCCCTGCTTGACCGAATACTCAATCACGAACGCCCTCGAACGCCTTCCGTTCACCTGCACCACGGACCGAGGGTTGTGGTACATCATGCTAATCAATCTGCGGAACTCCGGTTTCTAAAACAGACGCAAAAAACCGATGGCCAACCCAACCGAGGGCCTTGGACTGATCTAAACTGATCAGCGCGGCTTCCGTGCCATCTTTATCCCCTCTAGGACCTTGCGAATCAAGTGGAGATTTCTTTGATCGACCTTCCCTTCTTAGCGAAGGTCTGCTCGAGCCCGATCAGATCACTAATGACAAGCTGTAAACGAATCACTAAGACCCGGGGCAAAATCTTTAACTCTGTGTTAAGCAGAGTTATGGGCCTGTAGTCATCTAATACTTCCCAAACATGCCTGCCACCTTTCTTCAGCAATATAATCTCGCCCTTGGTAACGCTACCAGGGATAGCTCCCTGGGCGAACCAATGTTTCAACATATCCATCATAATAGGCACGAACATGTGCGGTAGCCTCAAGTACACTTCGTCGGGTAAACCATCTAGTCATGGCGATTGTTGAGGCCAACCTGCTTCGGATTCAGTTATTACATCCTCACACCAAGCCAGAGCGGGGAGTTAGCAAGATAGCTACGAAACTCCTGAAGCGGGAGATCAGGACAGTGGGCAAAGCGATCACGAAAGTGCGCCCGAAAGGCATCACGTATCTCGCGATTCGATCGCAGCACGCGCCATCCTGGGAACTTGACGAAATCGATATACCGATCGGGAAACCATAGCAATTCTCACTTCACGCACAGACGCGTTGGATTTCAGTTTCGTTGAGAACTTTTTTTAACATAGATCAAACTACGAATCCCTTTTAGCACTCGCTACTCTCACGCTCAAAGTTCCTCCGAGCTAGCACTACGATTAGGGTGTCCCCCAGTCTATCATCTATAGATTTTGCCTCCTTGGTCCTATCAAAATTGAGCTGTCAACTGTACTTTGTAGCGAAATCTCTTATTCTATGTTTAAGAGAAACCCACCAAATATTCTGGTAACCGCCCCCACTAACGCCTGCCTAATTAGGGATTCCCGCTGGTCCTGGAAGTCCTGTATTTCCAGTAAGGAGGTGTTGAACTTCCAGCAGCCGGCCAGACTAGGCCTATTAGCTAACCGCAGGCTGACCTTACAAGTTTATGGTCCATCCACGCTATCAAATGGAACGTGGGACAACTAACGAAATTGCTATCAGCTCTTCTAAAACTCGGTTCAAGTAGGAACCTACTTTGGACCACCTATCTAGCCACGTCCACATATCCTTCCCGGGGTGATTCAGAAGAAACCTGTCGACCAAGTCGTGGCGAGCCACAAGGCTTACAAGCCTGCTTTCACACCTTCCCAACCCACTAGCTCTCCACTCGACCTTATCTATCTTAGGTTCAAGGATCGCATTCCAATCACCCATTGAGACTAGCCGCTTTAAATCGTCCAGGAACAGCGCCAACAAACGAACAAAGGAAACCCTCTCCGCCGCGTTATTGGGTGCATATACCACAACCAGTCGGAACTTGAAACTTTTAACGGCAACATCGGCCACAACCAGTCGGCCCCCGTTACCAGCAAAAACAACGTTAACGTCAGCATCAAGGCTACGTCCAACTAACAAAGAGCCCCCAACTCTGGTGCGGCAGCTGTATGACGAGAAAACGTTAAAATCGTTCTCCAGTACCCGACAGTCCGCAGCACAAATGAAGTGAGTTTCTTGCACTGTTGCGCCATTCACTCTGAGGTTCTGAGTTCAGCAAGCAAGCGCGCACACTTGCATGAATATCTCAGTCTCCTCACATTCAACGTGGCAAGGTTTAAAGTCATTAGACCCACTTACCTTACTCTGTGTCGACTACGGGCCGGAAATCCTCCGGGGTGAGGATACCGACGGTTTGACGCAGGGAACCGGAACCGAGTTCATTAGTAACTCGGCCTTCCCTGGAAATCCCCCCGACATCCATGGGGTACCGCCACTTTAGGTATTGAGGGATGGGTGCTCCATTTCCGCCAGCCTTATGTCCGTCCGACTGGCTTCCTCAATAAAGCGCTAAAGCTGTTTAGTTCGGTTGCCAGCCGAACGAACAAAGGTAGTCACTATGGGTGCACCCCTAAATAAATAAATGATTTGTAATGTTTTTATGGTTGATGCTTTTTAATGATATCAACGGATTTAATGATTTTTGACATGATGTTCGATGGTCGATGATTGTAAAGTGTCCTCACAGAAATAAAAGGCGTTAAAAGCTCGTCGGACCTCATTAGATTTTGCTCGATGTTTGGACGTTGAAGGCACTGTTTCTCTGTTCACTGAATGGGACCGGTTGAATATCTTGGAGGTTGACATTGGTGATAGAGAAGGTAATGTTGGGGAAAGGGGTGTTTCAGTGAGTTGGGTTGGTGTATTTTCTTGTTGTGGGGGAGGAGTGAATTGAGCTGGGTGTTGCGGCTTTGTTTTGTTATTATGCCAGTAAAGGAGTACTCCCCATTTCCCAAATCACCAGTATTGCAGGAGCCTCACCATCAGATACTTTAGCGTCGGATACAGGAAACTTGTTGGGGGAGTCTTACAACACTGTAAAGATGTAGTTGGTATATTTTGCTGTAACAGCCCTCTAGGCCTGCATGAATATGTTGACATTGCTTTTAGTTGATGGCATTTTGCTACCAAAGTAGGCAACCTGATCATCTAATTTCAGATACTTGCAATTTAATGTGAAGATTGCTCCATCTTGTTTAAAACACATGGACTCTGTCTTCACGTAAAAGGTCATGCCTTTTGCAGCTTGTCACTAGCTACGAGGGTCAGATGAAAAGTTCAAAAGCTGAACAAGATGCTCTCATGGGATGTAACCAAATGAAGTTTATTTTTCAATGTAGTTCCCCATGTGATCTTCCATAGATTATGCAGTGCTTGGATCTCTTTGATCAAAAAGGTCATCAACAGCAGATACGTTGTGATGATATGAACTTTTCAGTCCTCTTGTATATACATACATATATTATCATCATCATCATCATCGAGTTGTATTACTAGCACAGATTTCTCTCTCGTCATTCGTCCCTATCATCCATCGTTCCCAACAGGCCTTCTAGACTACATCCTGTGTTTGTATGTTATATAATTAAGGTAATGATTTTTTTATATTAATCAACTTTCGTGAATTGAATTACCATAATCAGAAAATCAGGCGAACACTTACGCATGATATACGGAAACACTGGACTGCTGGTTCGACCTTATTAGGTCTTATCAGCACTGTATATAGTGATCTCTACCCATGGAGATCGAACCAGAGACCACAGATTGCAGTACCGAAGGTCAACAACTGAGCCATCGGTTCATATCGCACACAAGTGACGCAAAATTAACTAGTCATGGTAATTAACCTGAATGTGTCTTGCAAGTTATATCCGAACTCTTTACAGAGGACACGGTCACCTCCGGGGCCACATCTTTTCAAAAAGATTAGAAATACGCATCTGCGTAATTATTATGACACCAAGGGCAAGGATATAGATATACATTTTTCTTTTTAAGTAGAGGAATTATATTGTGAATTTAATTACCATGACTAGAAAATCAGGTGAACATAGACGCACGACATTCAGAAAAACTGGACAGCTGTTTCGACCTTATTAGGTCACATCAGCATTGTATACCATGATCTCCACCCCTGGAGATTGAACTAGCGACCACAGCCTGCAGAGCCGAAGACTAGTTAATTTAATTATAACAGCAGATCGAACTTATTGATCTGCAGGGTTCAAAAGATTCGAAAATCAATAGTCGAAAATACTGGACAAGGATTCCACTGACTTAAAATTAGGACAGTTCTATAAATGCCTTCAAACACAGTTGCGATATTTCGTTCAACCCAAGGTAAGGCTGAATAAGAGAAAAACACGTAAACCTTGTCTGTCATTTGCAATATATATATATATATATATATATATATATATGTATAATGAAAATCTCCCGAACTGGAGTCTTACCATCAGATATGGCTTAGTTTCATATTCAGGAAGCCCCGTTTTGAGGGGGCTTTTACAAGGGATACAACCAGTGTTCTTAAAGACCGCAGGCAAGACAGAAAAAGCCAGTAGGAGATAGATTGGTATATAGATAATGAGAGAAGGCGGTGATATAGTCAGATAAATCGAAACACACACACACATATATATATATATAATGAAAATCTCCAGAACTGGAGTCTCACCATCAGATTTAGCTTAGTTTCATACTCAGGACGCCTCGTTTTGAGCGGGGTGCTTCTGCAAGAGATACAACCAGTGTTCTGACCGGCAGTCAAGACGGAAAAAGCAAGTAGGAGATAGATATGCAGATACATAATGAGAGAAGGAGACGGTGATATAGACATATAAATCGAAGCATAGATAGATTGATAGATTTAGTGTCTTTATCTAATGGCATATCAATCTTTGTGAGTAATTATGGGCGAAGAACAATAGTAGTAATATTTAACCCATACCTCGAAGGATAGGGGGTTTCATGCTTTCCCTATGGTATTCGTCTGAAAGTGAACGAAATAGCGCAACTGGAGTTTGAACTCGCATACTACCATATCAAAGTTCTGCACTTTAGCCACCACGCCACAGGGACTCTCCTCCCTCAAATATAACTAAATAGTTATCTGATTCTACCATCAGAAACCCCAAATTTAAGTTCAATAATATTCATATTTAATTAAAATCTGTTCATTTACATTCAAGGTGAGATCAAAAATCATCGATACTGAATATTAATTATATATTTTTAAATTCAAAATTTAGATGAAGACAAATAACTGTGTGACCGATATAATAAAATCGTGCTATCTTGACATCTCGTTCGGCACTTGGAAATAGGGAATCTTCGTGGCGTTGTGGCTAACAAGCTAGAGAGTGACGTCGTATTAAGCGAATTCGAACTCCAGTTAATTTTAACTTCAGAATGACCCGCTTACCCACAAGAGTGGTTTATGTAGTATCACTGCTTTTCTTCTACACGGATGGATTTGGCGTTAAATAACTCTGTGTGTGTGAGTGTATGTGTGTGTGTGTGTGTGTGTGTGTGTGTGTGTGTGTGTGTGTGTGTGTGTAAATAACGAAGTTTAATCCGAAAATATATAGAGAAAATAGATAATGATGTAATCCAAGTTGGAGAGATTAACTGAGAAACAAAGTCGACACTAAAGCGTTTCGGATCTAATGAACTATTATCCGGACTGGGAGGAATGATATTTAGTGATGTTAAATCAACGAAGGATGTTTCATCATCATCATCATCATATCATGCCGCTAGCACGGATATCCTTGACCCTCTCTCGCCACTTTTTCCTATCGTTCATCGCCTCAGGCTTCAAGGCTACATCCCGTATCCTCACATAGCTGCTGAATGTATGTTCTACCTGATCGACCTGCTTTTGCTCGGCCATATGTGGTGGCCCATAGGAGTACATCACTTATGAGCTCGTCTCTGCTTCCCCAGCAGTGTCCTACATGTCTGGTTCGTCTAACTTGGATAGTTTTCGTGATGGGGTGCAGGTGGCCGTATAGTTGGTGCTTTGTGGGGTGTTGCCGCCAGGACTTATTCAATATTGCTCTCAACATTCTTGTGTAATTGCTTCTTCTCCAGCCGTTTTGTGTATCGACACGACCGCTGCCAGGAAGAAACTGCGTTTCATTTTATCGGTCAGGTTTGATTTCCATATGATCGATAGCTTATCGATAGCCGTCCATGCCTTCGTTAGCCGCGTGTCGATGTCTTTTTCGGTTGATGAGACACTGCTTCCTAGGTAGGTGAATTTGTCTACCAGTTTTAGAGAGGTTCCGTCTCGTATGGAAATATCGCCTGTTTGATTAAAGCACAGATATTCAGTTTTGTGTGCATTGACATGGAGGCCAATGCCTGCGGCGGCTCGTTCCAAACTATGCAGTGGTGTTTCAGCTTGGTTGGACGTATTTGCCAGTATCGCTATGTCATCGGCGTAATCGGCGTCGGTAATTGTTTTTTGCGGGGTACCTTTTGTTTCTTTTCTTTGTCAGCTCGAAGCTGTTTTCTCTGATTTTATCGATCGATGTTCTAAATACGTAGTCTAGGCAGATGATAAAGAGGGATGGGGCTAGCGTGTCCCCTTGTAGTACTCCTTGGAGTACTCCTGTCGAAGTATTCTGTGTCTCCATCTGGTGAACGTACTTTCACTTTGGTGTTTTTGTTGAGAATCGTTATTTCTGCTACGGTCTCTTTTGGTAGGCTGCATGCTAGTAGGATTTATTCCATCTTCCCTCTGTGAATGGAATCGAAGGTCTTGGTAAAGTCGACAAATAGTAATGTCGCTTATATGTTTTTGCCCGTACACCTTTAAGGATTCTACGGATGGTCAATATTTGTGAGGTCGTGTATCTATTTCTTCGGAAGCCATTTTGGTTTTTCCTAAGAATGTTGTCGATTTTGGGCTCTATGCGGTTTCGTAGTAGGGCATTGTAAATTTTGGCTGCTATTGGTTTAAGTGTTATACCTCGGTAGTTCTTGGCTGATCCGAGGTCACCCTTTTTAGGGAAGGGGAGGATGCATCCCTTCATCCATCTGTCTATCGGATTTTGATTATAGACTGCGTTGCAGGGTCGGAGCAGTATGTCGTCGAATTGTCTGGTTTCCGTACTTCTCGGGGAATCTCGTCAAGCCCTGCAGCTTTCCTATTTTTAATTTTTCTAAGAACCGAGTCGAGTTCTTCTTGAGCGAACGGTCTTAGTTTAATGTCCAATTGCTTACTAATAATTCTGGTTATTGGTTCATGCGTAACTTTCGGTGGTTTTCCTAGTAGATTTTCGAAATGCTGTTTCCACAATTTTATTCTTTCTTGTTGGTTTGTAGCTTTCAATGTTGCTTTGGCTGTGCTCTTCCTTCTACTCACTTCGTTTATTGTTTGCCACGCTATCTTAGATTACCTATCTTCCGCTGAGTCTCTAATCTTATCTATCTGATTTTGTATGTATTTTGTCTGTTCCTTTAGATATATGCCTGCTAATTCATTTTGTGCCTTTTTTAGATTTATGGCATTTGTGTTTGTTGGGTTCTTCCTATAGCTTTTGGAGGCAGTTTTCACATGTGCACTTTTTTCTCTAACCGCTAACGTTTCCCATGGGACTATATATTTAGTTCTAGGTTTTGTT
Source organism: Sepioteuthis lessoniana (assembly GCA_963585895.1). Classification (NCBI taxonomy): domain Eukaryota; kingdom Metazoa; phylum Mollusca; class Cephalopoda; order Myopsida; family Loliginidae; genus Sepioteuthis; species Sepioteuthis lessoniana. Next base: position 45,015,819 of record OY757926.1, on the reverse strand, counting down.
GGAATACACTTCGCTGCCGCCTCTAGGTGCGCGTTGACGAAATTCTCATATTCGTTATTTGGGGTACCTATTTCTGTCTTCTCTTGTAATGTCTCGAATCTGTTTCTTAATTCTAATACATATTTATCTCAAATATCTCTGTTGTTAAGAAGGGCCCAGTCATAGTGTTTGGTGGTCGCTGTTCGTGTGGCGTTTTTTCCTAGGCTTAGTCGTATCCTTGCCGTGACAATTCGGTGATGAGAGTACACACCCTCGAAAGAGGAGTATGCCTCGCAATTCATCGCGCTATTTTTCCATTTCTTGTTTATAAAGACGTAGTCTATCTGTGCTTTATTATTGTTCGCGTATGTGTAGGTCCATAATTTTCCCTCCCTTTTTTGAAAGTTTGTATTGAGGTATGTTAATCTATTTTCCATCATGAATTCTGTTAGATGTTGTCCATTCCTGTATGATGTGTTGTGAAGGCAGTATCTGTTGTTTCCGTTTTTCCCGATTTAGGCATTCATATCTCTGCCGATGACTAGTACGTTGTGTTTCGGATAGCTCATCATAGAAGGCGACTTGTTCAGTTTCTTCACTAACATTGGCAGGGCTGTAGCAGGAGATTATTGTTGCTCTGGGATTGCTATTAAACGTAGCTGCCATCATTTTAGGTTGTATTCTCTCAATGCTATTTAGTGTTTTTAACGCTCATGGTCCTATAAGCATTCCTACCCCTCCTACCGTGGCATTGACAGATTTTTCCATGCAGTTACAGTAGCTAGCGTCAATCCATTGCCAGTATCGTGATATTTGATATCATTGGTGTGCGTGCATCTGTGTTTTTGTATGCATACTATGTCTAGGGCCGATGCAGTCAGCTCTGGTAGTTGGCCTATTCTATTTAAAGTTCTAATATTCAATGTCGCAATTAATATTGTTTGTTTGCATATCAGTAGTTTTTGTTTGAGCTCTGTAGCTGATTTTTCGAACACTGAGGCCAGGTCTTAAACCTCAGCCCCTTTTTAACCCGCGTGAAGAGCGATGCGGTTTATGTATGTGGTTTGAATGTGGGTCATGGTTATCTTTCGATGGCTGTTTTCATTCTCATCCACAGAAACCACTCTTGTAGATGAGCAGCAGTAGTTTCCCGATCGAACTGACGATTCTGAGCGTCGAGCCGTATGTCACACTCGTCTAGGACCAGGTTAGGCATTGCGTTTGGCCGTCAGAGGATTTAATCGCATACTTTTACGTCCATCATGCTGCTTCCCATGTGTACGTAAAAAAAGTCGGGGTTAGGGGTCATTTACCCCTAAGTTTTCACTGAGTTAAAGTCCAGGATTAATGTATAATTATAGGAGGGTTTTTTTTTTAATTTTCACCTATTTTCTGAAACTGGCCCTAACATTTTTTTGTATTGGGGACTTCTTTTGCTTAGATTTTTTTCTTTTTTTAAGAATACTATGGGATGGGGGGGCAGTTGGCTTTCTAAGCTTTTAGAAGACTTTAAGAACTTTTCGCCGTGTATACTAACACATTTGGCCAGAAGTCATATATTCAAATTGGGTTTACGGTAAAAGTGTCTTAACATTTAAAATACACATATATCATATTTTTAACTTTCTCTTTTTCTTATTCTCTTTCTTTTCTTCCTTCTTTTCGATTCGAAAACTATTTCGATAAACAAACCGAATATAAATTCTATACAAAATTCCAAATAAATCAAATGACGTAAATTAAAAAGCAAACGCTGATTCATAAACTAAACAGCCAACTCTTTCTTGATAATCATATTCTCCCTAGGTTTTTGTATTTTTGCATTTTTAAACATCCCTCGTTTATTTAACATCACTCATATAATCCCTCACAGTTCTGATCATTGTTCATATAGCTAGAAGAAAACCCAAACCTGGTTAAATGGTCATTATAAATTTATTGCGGCGAAGAATATCATGATACTCCACAAATAAAGCGTGTATGGTCATCTGAAGAAACAAAGAGTATTATGATGTTCTTCTCCAAAATATATTTATATTGATAATTTAACCAGGTTTGAATTTTCTTCTAATTACATTGTATACGCTCTGTATGTGAGTTTTATTATATAAATCTGTAATAGGAATAAAACAATAGCCATACATCGAGCACTCCCATACATTGTTATGAAACTCCTCATATATTTTATACACGAATAATCCGTACCTGACTGGATCTTATTCGATATATATATATATATAGAGAGAGAGACACACACACAGGCAGACAGACTGACTAAGGTTGAACAAAATAATAGAAAGACTTCGAAGCTTAGTATCATAATTTTGAAACACCTAAAACCATCAAACGTGTTATTTTTATGTTTTTTGATTTATTATTAATTTTTCTCGTCTTATTTTCTGACAATGTTGTTTTTTTTACAGATATCATCCGAAGAAATTTATCAAAATTCATTAAAATGGTTGATCTCTCAGACTTTAAAAGAGGTCAAATCGTTGGTGCTCGTGTGCCAGGTGAGGTTGTAACAGAAACTGCGGAATTATTTGGTGTAGGAAGGAGTACTGTCTCGAAAGTAATGACAGCATTTGAGAAAAAAGGAAAAACCTCCTCACCGAAGCAAAACTCTGGAAGAAAGCGAAAGCTGTCTGATCGGGACAGTGAGACTCTTTCGCGAATTTTTAGGAAGGATCATAAAAACACAGTTCTGAAAATCATAGCAAGACCATCTCGATAATTCAGTTTCCTCAAAAACTATAAGAAGGAAGCTACACAAAGCCGGATATTCCGGGAGGGTTGGAATCAGAAAACCATATTAAAATGAATCTGTTTGAAATTCTGGTGCTCCATTATTTTTTTCCAACCACTGTATATATATATATATATATATATATATATATATATATATATATATATATATATATACATGAGCCGGCATTAATTAACCTCCAAGGTTTGAAAATGCCATAAAACCTAAACAACCAACCGATAAACCAAATAACTAAATGTGTTGACTTTGACAGGATGAAATAAGTGTGATAAAGTAATATTTAGCAGAAAACACATTGTGGCATAAATCTCGAGGAGGAAAACAAATGTCAGGATACTACATGGGACTCTATTGTTTGTCAGCCCAAGGTACCAGGGGTGAGAAGGAATAAATCATATCAAATGTCCAAAAGCAAATGACAGAAGATGAAATGTCTTTCATCCTCTGAAATAAGAGATCAGTCGGAAAAAACTGCATGTTTTTATTGAAATTGCGCATGCATTGCACCTGGAACATTTTGGGAGTAAGCAAAAAAATGCTGGATAAGAAGATCCAATAGAGGAGAGAAACAGAGACAAACAGAGGGGGAGAGAGGAAGAGGGAGATAATTATTTAGTCAAATAACAGCTTCTTAAACCTTGCTTTAAGTAATAAAAGCACAACAAAAAGAAATTGAAAAGCTCATGTTATTTCGCAGACAGAAAACTCAAGACAATGGCAGTAAAAGGACAGAGAAAATGTACTTTTGAAAAGCATCCATAAAAATTCACAAAAAATTGTTACAGAGAAAAAGAGCAGGTCCCTTCATCTACAGAAAGCTTGGAAACAGAAAGTATAAAACCAATATTTTCACGGAAATGTTTTTGATGAACACACATGAATATGTCAAATCAAATCTATGACTTGAGGACATGGAAAGCAGTAAATAAATACGATTGATTTAATTTAACGCCGTGTCAACCCGTCTTGGGTTACTTTATGCTCAGAGGTTAGGGAATCTGTAGGTTCTTCTTGAATTTTTTCTCTCTCTCTCTATATATATATATATATATGTGTGTGTGTGTGTGTGTGTGTGTGTGTGTGTGTGTGTGTGTGTGTGTGTGTGGAAGTAAATGATTGAAAGGAATCCGACTGTATGGAAAAAAATTGAAAAACAAAGTAATTTAAAAGTGAAGCATTTATTGCTAAGGAAAGTCGAAGCAAAAAGTTTCGGTTTTAATGAAACTTCATTAGGAGTTTAGAATGGTAATACCAAATATTGATAAAGGAACGATGGATGTTTGATAGAATACAAAAAAAAAACAGAGTATATACAAAGGAAAATCATATAACCGTCCAATCATTTAATCAGTGTTCTTTTTCGAAAAATTGCCGAGTCGGTAGGAGCTATAGAATACACCGAATGCACCTCTGCAGAGGGGTAATCCCCTCCCCAATGAGTGTCCTGCATATGACGCTTAATAATCTGATGGTGAGGTTCCAGTGATGCAGGGGCTTTGGGAAATGTGGATCACCCCTTCATTGCCATTGCTCTCAGGTCTTCTCTGGCCCAGAATGGTGGCACTTGATAGGGCCCTATCTATGGGTAAAATAGAACAAACGGCATACTTATGCTAAACTAAATTTTTTGAATTAGAACTGTTTGACTAAACTGAATAGCTTGAAATAGAAATATTTTCACAATTAAACTGTACATACATATAAACTGCGTGCTGTGCTAAACTGAATTTTCTGAAATGAAACTGTTTTTGACATTGAAACTACTTACACAAAAGTGAATTGTTATATATAGAACTGTTTTGACATTAAATTGTGTGAAAAGAAAAGAAAAGAAAAGAAGAAAGAACAGAAATTGTCTTTTCTTTTCTTGCTCTCTATCTTTTTCTTCTTTTCCACCTTTTCATCTGCTCTGTTTTCCCTTCTCCCTCTTTCTCATTTTCCTTTTTCGTTTCCCATTCTTTCTTTTTCTTCACTTTTCTCTCTTTGTTCTTCTTTATGTTTTCCTTTCTTTTCTCTTTTCTTTTTTTCTTCTCGTTCTCAATTCCCTTTCTTCTTTTTCTTTTCATTTTTCTTCAGAACTAATTTGTTTGTAAACTTGTATTGCTACTGTTTCTACTCAGTGAAATGTTCAATTATGACTATCTGTCACTTATAATTCTATTCAATATTAACCATTTGTTTGCACGCAGCAAAGTGGCTTCAAGTAATATTATTTAACACTAGTTATCCTATTCAACACAGTTCATTCATTAGCACACAATCAAATTTTTCCAAGAATTGTTATGTAATACCAATAATTCGATTTAGGCACATAGTTTCTAGTATCGCTATTCAACATTACTCATTCATTTTCAAATAGTTACAAGTATGCTATGTATCAGTAACAATTCAATTAAACAGCCATTTGTTTAAACACAGTTAAACGGTCAGTTTTATTTCAAGCAATTCAATTTAGCATAAGACAGTTCTATCTATTAGATGTAAATAATTACTAGGAATAATATATATATATATATATATATATATATATATATATATATATATATATATAAGCATAATGACTGCCTTATCGACAGGGTTTAAATATACGCTGTTTGTAACATGTGCAGAGATGTAAGTCAAAGACACCTCCCTAAAAAAAGTTATTACTTTGGTTGGACTATAAATTGCATTTGCTAACGAGGATCCCCTTCTAAAGATCTTATGATTGTAGAGTAGCCCTTCATTGACGATACTGCCAAACCGACTCTGATCCGGCGTAGTAGTACCTGTTAACGTCCCAGATTGACTTGTTTGAAAATCATTCGTATTCGATAGAAAATATTTGATGCCATAAAACTCACTTTGATTTGTATAAAAATATATACAATAATTTTTATAAAAAATATATACAATAATTTTCTTTTACTAAGGATTATTATTTGTTCTTTGAAAACATATCTGTATTAGTTTCTTAGTTGAATGCCATATCTACCTTCTTAGGTAATGTAATTCTGAAGCCATCCACTTAGAAGAAAAGCAGTGGTACTATCTAACCAATAACTGAGGGGGATATGGGAGTTCATGCTTTTCCAAACGAATTAGTCTGAAAGTGAATATTATAGTGTGACTGGGGTTCGAACTCACTACTATATCCCAGTCCAGCGTGTTAACCACTATGCCACAACATGAGATGGACATTGATCAATAGGTGCGAACCTAACAGGTACTACCACTATACCACGACATGACATGGACTTCCCTTTTGAAATTATATATCTGTGTACAAACAATGACAATTCTTTAGTAAAAATTTACTATCGATGACTAAGCTACAAAATCATTTATCTTCAATGGCACTCATAAATAAATTCACATTTGGTTGATTGGTTGGGTTTTATGACATATCAACCTTTGTTGGTTATCTAATTCCAAATCCATCTTAATACAAATAAAAAGTACTATTTCAAAGAATTCAGTTTAGCATGAGTACATAGTTTAATTATCAAAAAATTCTATTTCATGTTATTCAGTTTAGTCAAACAGTTCTAATTCAAACAACTCAGTTTAGCATAAGTATATATTTTGTTTACACACAGTTAAATGTCAAAACAGTTCTATTTTAAACAATTCATTTTTTTTTTTCATTCGGAACTCTAATAGTGGTGCTATCGATCGTGAAAGATTCAAAGTTATATGGATTAATCAGATTATTATTGTTAACGTAAAGATTATCGTCGTTGGAAAACGAATCGTTGAACTGAGTTCGAATTCTGAGAGACACGTTTTGCCTTTCCCGTCGCATTAATCTTCTTTGGAAAGGCAAGAATCCATGTGTTGTTTACTCTCCCAAGCTATGGGTCAGTTATGGTGCAGACTTGAATCTTTATCCTTAGTAAGGCTATTAGTCAAGCAAAAGGAAAATCCAGAAATAAAACCAGCATCATTACGCTTAAAAATCGACCTTTATCTCATCCTGCTCATAGTGTAATGGCTGGGTGGGGACATACATTCAAAATGTGTGCCCAAATTATAAATGGAAATGAAAGATCATGAAAAGATTTTTATTTTCTTATCTTAAATCGTGACGACTTAAGAAATATATTAAAGAGGCTCAACGGTTATCGTCATAGAAAATGAACCCAGAGGCCCGAGTTCAAATCCACGACTAAACCGCTTGCATCTTACATCGGCTATTGGGCGTGAGTCAAGTACAAAAATATGTGGCGCATTCAATAAGTTTCTAGACTTTTTTGTAGAGGCATGTAAAATTGTCGTAGACTCTTGAAGATTCAGTATCTTATTGCTATACATCTTATGAGATGACTGACCAATTTTTATAATTTCAGGTTCAAATGAACAGCTACAGCAGCAATTGGAATACACCCTACTAAAGCCTGATTGTCACTGCTGGTGAATTTCAAAATTACAATCTGGACATAAGGAAACTTTAGAAGAACGATATACTATAAAATTATGTTTTAAACTTGGGGAAAATGCCACAGAAACATATGGAATGCTTCAGACTGCTTTTCGACCATCTTGCATGAATCGAGCATCAGTTTTCGAGTAGCATAAGAGATTCAAGGAAGGCAGGGAGTCTTTGAGGGATGATTAAAGGTGTGGTAGGAGTAAGGAAGTTAATACACTAGAGTTGATTGGCCAAAGGGTTAGGGTTAGGGTTACTATATTGAGGTTTTAAGGGGGTTCAGGAAGATATTCGGTCGGAAGAGGCCAGCAGTCTTCAAATCGGGTCAGTGGTATTTCCAGCAGGACAATGCACAAGTCCACTACTCCATCATTGTCACAGTCTATTTAACCAAGATGGGCATCAAGACAGTTCCTCACCCTCCCTATAGTCCAAACCTTGCTCCCTGTGACTTTTGGCTATTCCCTAAGCTCACAGGGTGTCGTTATGAGACAACTGAGGAGATGAAAGAGGCTGTGGCGAAGGTCATTGACACGCTCACAGAAGAGGACTTCCATGGGGCTTTCCACAAGTTGTTGGAAAGGTCCAACAAGTGCATTGCAGCCGGAGGAGATTACTTCGAAGGGGACTAGAGTTTCATGTGTGTACTATCAATAAAAGTGCCCATACGAAAAAGGTCTGGAAACTTATTTAATGATCCTCGTATCTATTCTCCATCCAGCAATGGAAAAAATACCACGAAAGATTGGGCTCTTTAACCTTGGTATGGTAACCGATATAGGAGAAGGAAACCTCAGAATTCAAACCAGTTGTATTCCGCTTAAAACATGACCTTGTGTCATCTCCTGCTTTTGGCATAAGGGTTTCAAAAATACAATTATATTTTACGTCACTCTCTTCTAAAAGCACTTCGGCATTAAAACATGAAAAAGTTCCCGATACTCATGCTTTTTTTTTTCCTTTTTATCTTGCACGAATCTATATTTATGTCCATTTTTGTATACCTTTGTCCATGTTATTATTGCAATGAAGTCTGATAGAAATGATACTCATTTGTTTTGTATCACTTGTGCGTACGCCATAATGAATCAAATTCTCGAACCTAAACTGACTAACATATTCAACAATTCCAAACTTTACAATAATAACTTTATTATAGTTCCTAAATTTCGCCAACAGAACTATGGGAAACAATAAGTGACTAAATACACGTTAACACTTCAAATTGTTAAACCTCAGGCACTTAACTCAATAACTGATGACAAATACATTCCTTTACCGTTGGTTTTGGATTCTCATAGGACTATTCAATGACAAGAACTAATAATTAGAAGCATTTGTGGCGTAACGATTATCATCGTAAGAAGTGGTCTCGGTAATCCGAGTTCAAATCCTATACGAGACTGTTTATATTTCACTTAAGAATGGCATTAATTCAACAATTCTGTTTCCTGCTATGGGTAATAGTTTAATTAAGTTATGTTTAGATTCTTTGTTTTATGACATATCAACCTTCGTGTTTTATATCATGCCGAATCCATCTTAGGAGAAGTACAATAGCTGTACTATTTATCTCATAGCTGACTGAGAAAAGGATTTCATGCCTTTATCAAGAGTATTGGTCCGACAGTGAACCTTATACAGAGCGACTGAAGTTCGATCTCTTTTAATACGATGTTGCAGTTAACAATTACGCCACGGGGAATATTTTGCGTAAATACTAATGAAAACTGGGCTCATTACCTTTGGTATGGCAACTGGTCAAAAAGAATGGAAACTCTGAATTCTAATCAGTTAAATACCTAGATAGGAATGGACTCGGCCATTTGTATGGGTCTTATGGCATATCAACCTTTGAATGTTATTTAATGACAAATACATTTTATTCAAATAGTTCTATTTCAAGCGATTCAGTTTAGCATAAGTACACAGTTTAGTTCTATTTGACCTATAGATAGGACCCTACCAGGTGCTACCACTCTGGACCAGTGCGGACCTGGGAACGATGGCAATTAAGAGGTACTCTGCATTCCCTAAAGCCCCAGCATTACAGGAGCCTCACCATCTGATTGTTTAGTTTCATATCCACGACACTCATATCCTGGCCAGCCAGTCTAATCCTTCCTAAGAGTTGCTATATCAGTATCGCCTTTCCTACTAATCCTAGATTACGGAAGCAATAAAAAAAAGATAGTGGGGGAAAAATGATTAGCAATAATGTTACTCAGCAAACTATCAGAGACATTTACACGAGTATATACATACTTACTGAAGACTCCTTGCGAGGATGCAACATTAGGTCAATTTTCTTAGCGAAGTTTTCCCCTTCTAGACTGATCACCGTACCAAGGCTAATTAGACAATTCTGCCTTATTATTTAACCATAACTCGGAGAGAGACTAGAATGATCTGTACTCTCTCTGTAAACATTGATGAGAGTTGAAGCGCTAGCAACCTCGTCGAGAATCTGAACTCCCATCACGACGTCCATTTCAACGATGAACGTGACACTAGACGGGTCTCGCTCAATCGGTAGAATATACCGACTTCACCTCGGCAGACGAGTAAGACCCTCCATCGAGTGTCCTGTGTATAGCACTAAACAATCAGATGGTGGGGTTCCAGTAATGCTGGAGCTATGAGGAATGTGGAGCACCCCTTAATTGGCATCGCTCCCAGGTCTACTGTGGCCGACAGTGGTCACACCGGAGAGGGCTCTATCCATGGACAAATAGAACTGCGTACATATGCTAAACAGTATTGCTTGAAATAGAACTGTTTTTGACATCGAAACTGTACTTACGCCAAACTGAATTGTTTAAAATATAACTGTTTTGATATTTAACTGCGTGTAAACAAAATCTATACTTATACTACAATGAATTGGTTGAATCAGAACTATTTGACTAAACTGAATAGCTTGAAATAGAAATTTTTGACAATTAAAAGTGTACTCATGCTAAACTAAATTGTTTAAAATATAACTGATTATTAAATAACCTACAAAGATTTACATGCCAAAAAACCCAACCAACAAACCAACAAACCAGAAGGGCCTCCACGCGATACCAAACCAAGTTTCACAAAAGCTATGTCCCCTACTATTTACCAATAGCTTAGTCGGTGAAAGAGATGATTTCATTACTTTCTTGAAGGCATTAACGTGAATAGCAAACTGATGCGTAAAGCGTTCGAACTGGGGTGTCAATTTCACTTCTAGCCTAGTCGGCTGTAGAATCCACCGAATTCACCTCTGCACAGGGGTAAGACATCCCCCAACGTTCACACTGGATATGACACTAAATGATACTATGAGGCACCAGTAATACTGGAGCTTTGGGGAATGCAAATTACCCTTTATTGCCATGACTCCAAGATTAACTCTGGCCCCGAAGTAGTTGAACATTCATTAACTTAAGATATTTCTTTCTCACTAGCAGGATTTTGTGCACATCTTCTATCGTTAGTGGGCAGTGAAAGATGGCGCTTACTCTCCAGCAGAGATTTTTAAGCTCACCCCAAAGTTTATGTTCTTATTTATGCAGTTAAAATAGTAAAAATATAATTCGATATCTGTCAGATTTCAGCCTTTAACTTATGGAATTGCCAGATAGATAGATAGATAGATAGATAGATCAGGATTGATTACATTTATTAAAAGATCTTCCTTCAAACTGCGGAAGAAATGTTTGGTTTAAAACAATTCTATATATATTGATTCATCTAAAAATATTTCTCCATCTTTGTGGCCCTAGTATGGCTAATATGTTAATGTTTAATAAGTGAATCATTGATAGTGAATCTATATAAGTGTTAGTAATTAGGAAAGAACATAAATTAGATTTAACTTTCGAAAAATCGCTTGTGAAGATGGTCTGATAGATAGATAGATAGATAGATAGATAGATAGATAGATAGATAGATTGGTTTGGTTTGGTTTGGTTTGGCTTGGTTTTATGACACACCAACCATTGTAATTTATTAATGCCGAATCCATTTTTAAGCATATAAACCGTTCTATTTCAAACAATTCAGTTTAGCATAAGAATACAGTTTAGTTCTATTTGATCCATTGATAGAACGCTACCAGGTGCTACCACTCCGGCCCAGAGGGGACTTGTGAGCGATAGCAGTGAAGGGGTACTCTGCATTCACCAAAACTCCTGCATTAGGGGAACCTCACCATCTGTCATATCTACGACACTTTCTGGGGGCGTCTTACCCCTCTGCAGAGAAGCAGTCGGTGTATTCTACAGACACAGCCGACGAAACAAGATAGATAGATAGATAGATAGATCTTTTTTCTCACAATTCATGCTATTATTCCGTTTTTATCTATCCCAGTATGTTCATATCTGTCTGTCTATCTATATATCTATAGATTTACGTAAGGGTTTTTTGTTCGAGTATTTTCTTTATATTATAATAAAAACCCGTGTAATGTGAACAGAAAACCAGGACGTAATTCACCTGTAAATTGAAATTCCGAGACAAAATCGATCATCATGACAAAAATCTTTTAGCTGATTGATTGAAAAATAATGATTTGGTGACAGTTCTTTTTTGAATGCAGCAGGAATAAATAAGAAAACAGATAAACATGTCCATTTGTCTTCTGAAAAAAAATCGATATTTTATAACATGATTTTAGAGTGACGAAAATTAAACTGGGTTTCATGATTGAAGTTGTCGAAATCTCGTTAAAAGATGTTTTTAAAAAATGTATATGTATTTTTTTCATTTCGAAAATTAGATTTTGATCTTCTTATATTTCGCATGAATAAGACAATATAGTCAGTAGATCTGAAAACACAAAAAGATCGGCTATAATTCGATTTTAATAAGTTAGCAGTGTTCTCAGAACATTGATTGTCCTAAGTTTGACACTAAATATTATCTGAAGGTGAGGCTCCTATCCTGAATCTTTGTGGAATGTAGTGTACCCCATCATTGAATGAATAGTGTTTAATAACATAAGAGTTAGATGGCAATAATTAAAACTATTTAGTATCCTGTGTATGAGATTAAACTCCATCAGATCTAGATGCTTCAGTATTGATATTTAAGGAATGGGAAGTACCCCTTCATAACTATTATTTTCAGGTCAACTCCGACCCGGAGTGGTACTACCTGTTAGGATCTTCTCTATAGGTAAAAAAAAAACTGTTCAATCATTTACTAAGGATTATTAGTTGTCATAACTTTACACCATACAGCACTGAGCAAATAATTTGTATTACATAGAAATAGTCGATAAATAGAATCATTAGTAATAGATAGCAGTACATGAAACCATTTAATTGTGAGTCAATAAATGATTAATAGTAACTAGAACTATTAGTGTTAGATAGGAATACTTGAAATCATTTATCTGTGTGCAGATAAACGAGTTTTAACAACTCGTTTGAAAGTAAAGTTACCAACAAATTATTCGCTAACAAATCTTATAGATAAAAAAGGATTTGACATTAAATAACCCAAAAGATTTGTCATGCCCTAAAACACTATCACCTAACTTAATAAGAGAAACCAGCTTCTTCAGATAGCTCTCACACAATGGTTGCTGTTATTGAGAAGCCTGCATAATTATTCTTATAATAGCCAAATAACGGTTCGTTGAGTTTTTCAATTACATATATAAAAGCAAATATGCGATACAGCTGCAAAGGAGTATTAATTCTAAAACGAATGGTGTTATAATCGACGAAAATTAATCCTAAAATAAAATATGAGGCGCCTTTCGACCGACTCTTTTCAAAATAAACATCAGTAATTGAAAACTGAATGAAAGAAGGGTCTCAAAAGGGAAGGTAAAATCCTTCATAAAATCACAATGATAAGTCGAGTTTATGGATGAGCTCCCTCTGCGTACATTAAGCCGGATGTTACATATAAACTAAAACAGCTTTTAACATATTAGGACAGCGTTTTGTCCAATTCATATGTAAGACAGAAAAGAACCCATTTCAATGTATTCAACAGACTTCCCACCAAATCGATAGATTACAAAAGGTCGTTTCCAAGTGGTGAGAGCTATGCACAAATCAAGACTCATGCAAAGCTGATCCAAAAAAAAAGAATGCTTCATTTCGACAGCATTCCTCTGTTTGGGCGCTTCATGCGCAGAGCAGTAAACTTCAAAGCAAGTATGGCCTGGAGAGAAGGCCCATTTGAGATCAGGTGATCGACATTCAACTGCCCACTCGACACAAATTGCAGAAGAACCTAACCGTTAGGTAACGGTACAGGTGCTTTTTGTGGAATGTTGCTTCCAGGATTTATTCAATATGGCTAGTAGCATTCTTGTGCAATTGCCGTCAAGCTTTTTTCTTCATGCGCTTAGTCAGTGTACATGTAGTGCATCTATATTGTAATATGAACACGACCGCTCCTTGGAAAAATTTGTTTTTATCGGATATGTCAGACTTTCATACGACTGATTACCTATCAATAGCTGATCCTGCCTTCGCTGGTAACGTACTGATATCATTTTCTGTAGATGAGACGCTGCTTCTGAGGTAGATGAATTAATCCACTAGTTTCAAGGAGTCACCTTTTTGGTTGGAGATGTGTCCTGTTTGATTTTAATTACTCTGTTTTGTCCGCTTTGACATGGAGGCCTATACCGCCTGCTGCCTTCTCCAAACTATGCAGCATGGATTCAGCCAGGATTATATCTATGTATATATAAAGCAACAATATTGGAGGTCTTCTTGCATCTGATTAATTTTGGTTTGGGCTCTGTGTTATATATTGACATTTGACAATGTAAATGTCAGTTGAATTGCGTACGAAGAATAGCGTAGGCGTACGAAAAATATCATCATCATCATCATGTCGTGCTGGTAGCACGGATATCCCTGACCCTCTCTCGCCACTTTTCCCTATCGATCATCGCCTCTGGCGGGTCTTCTGGGCTACATCCCGTATCCTCACATAGTTGCTGAATGTATGTTCGTGCTGGTCGTCTTGCTTTTGCTCGGCAATATGTGGGGTCCATAAGAGTACATCATCACTTATGAGTTTGTCCCTGCTTCTCCTGCAGTGTCCTGCATGTGTGGTTCGTCTAACTTGAATAGTTTTCGTGATAGGAAGCAGGTGGTCGTACAGTTGGTGTCTAGTGGGGTGTTGCCGCCAGGACTTGTTCAAGATTGCTCGCAGCATTCTTGTGTAATTGCCGTCTAGCTTCTTCTCCAGCCGTTTTGTTAGAGTCCATGTAGTGCATCCATACAGCAGTACCGATACGACCGCTGCCTGGAAGAAACTGCGTTTCATTTTATCGGTTAGGTCTGATTTTCATATAATCGATAGCCTATTGATAGCTGTCCATGTCTTCGTTAACCTCGTGTCGATGTCCTTTTCGGTTGATGAGACGCTGCTTCCTAGGTAAGTGAATTTGTCTACTAGTTTAAGAGGGGTTCCGTCAAGTGTGGAGATGTCACCTGTTTGATTATAGCACATATATTTCGTTTTGTGTGCATTGACATAGATGCCTATGCCTGCAGCTGCTCGTTCCAAACTATGCAGTAGTGTTTCAGCTTGGTTGGGTGTATATGTCATCGGCGTAGTCGGCGTCGTTAATTGTTTTTGCGGGTACCTTCTGCTTCTTTTCTTTGTCAGCTGGAAGCCGTTCTCTCTGATTTTATCAGTCGATGTTCTAAGTACGTAGTCTAGACAAATGATAAAGAGGTACGGAGCCAGCGTGTCCCCTTGTAGTACTCCTGCTACAGTGTCGAAGTATTTTGTGTCTCCATCTAGTGATCGTACTTTTACTTTGGTGTTTCTATAGAGAATCGTTATTGCTGCTACGGTTTCTTTAGGTAGGCCATATGCTAGTAGGATTTGTTCCACCTCTCCTCTGTGAATTGAATCGAAGGCCTTGGTAAAGTCGACAAATAGTAATGTCGCTTATATGTTTTTTACCCGTACACCTTCAAGGATTCTACGGATGGTTAACATTTGTGAGGTCGTGTATCTATTTCTTCGGAAGCCATTTTGGTTTTTCCTAAGCACGTTGTCGATTTTGGGTTCTATGCGGTTTCGTAATAGGGCATTGTAGATTTTGGCTGCTATGGATGTAAGTGTTATACCTCGGTAGTTTTTGGCTAATCCGAGGTCACCCTTTTTAGGGAACGACGGAATTTTTTAAGCCCGTGCAGTCGGCTGTCTGCCAGCAGTCAGTAGAGTCAACAGTAAGCAGTGAGCAATCACGGCGTTTTGGGCGGCCCTGGCTTAAGGAGATACTCTGTGTAAGTCTCTCGAGAACGAAGTACGAAGAAGCAAGGTTATCTGAAGATATATCTCAACCTGGGGTAAATCTGAAGATATCGTATCTTAGAGGTTCCCTATTTATCCGTCGCCCCCCTCTCTCTTAACAAATTTTGAACTTCCGTATATAAAATGTAGAGTTTATATCTTTATATAATTTATTTATTGCTTCCTCTTTCTAGTATATATCTAGAGCTGATTTTTCGAACACTGAGGCCATAATTGTCTGACGTTGAGAATCCAGCCCTGGCCGATATGTCTAGCTCTGCCTGGGAATTTTCGCCGACATTCAATTCCTCGGCTCTGCCTGCCAATCCGAGATAACTGTAAACATTCGCCACGTTGTGTATTTTGATCCGAATGGCAGAGTTTTAGCTACCTCAGATCGTTTCCGATTTTGGCTGTAATCCACGCCGAAATAAATCGCTGCTGGGAGAGAAATAGTCCCTGTCGAGGTTCACAAAAGTACACAAGAAGAAAGAAAACAACGCTTTCAACTTTCTCAAAGCTATTGTTTTTATCTAACTAAATATGTATTTGCAGAAATGTGTAGAATACAATAAGGAAAAAAGAAAAAGGTCTTACGAAAATTGTTCGTTCATTCGGAAATGAGACAGATCAAACAGAAGGTGTAAGGAAGGCAACTATCTCCTCTCGGTTATCTTAACAGAAAAATAATTGTTCGTCTCGGCTTTTGCTTCGAACTCCCAGTTCTAGGCTAATCTTGGTTTCGCCCAAAATTCTAAAACTGTTGTCGGATGGGTTCTGCACTGGGCCTTTCTCTGTCTCTCTTGATCTCTCGTCTTCCTTTATCTGATCTGTACTTATCTGTGGGCGTCGTACCCTGCTTATATAAATTGGGGGCGGGATTTCGATGATCTCTGGGCATGTCCATGCATTATGATAAGTAAATCGCCAAGCTGACCAACTTTCTCCACATATGGTCGACGCTTTATTTAAAGAGGTATGAAAAATTTAGATTCAGTACACCCCGCTGATTTTTCCAGATGACCAGTACTTCATATGAGATAAATATCGTCTCAATCCTTTAGCTTTAACTTATTCTTACCTTGTCCACACAGATTTCATAACTAGTTTTATCATAAGATGATAGCCTGAATCCTTTTTCACTTTTCTTGACTATATAGACTTCATTACTATCCCCGCCATAAGATCCACTTGCCGAACCTTAGGACGTCGGTCAAAAGTGAAATAAATAAATAAATAAATAGATTAAATAGGATAGGATAGGAAATGATAAGAAGAAGAGAGGAAAAAGTATGAATTTTCCTTAATTATTTCCTTAGAACCGTTAATTAATCAATCAGTCTGGGGGTAGGGTGGAGTTCTCCCTGTCACAATTGCAACATCTGTTAACCGCGTATTTTGTAGACCTGGGAGATGCAGTTTGATCATTTGCTTCAAGATAGAGTCATGGTTATCATCCGTTGGCTATTTCTCTCATTAAAAGATGCCACTCTTATAAATAAGTAGTAGCAATTTCCTGAATGAATAATTTTATCCAAGTCGGTGACCTATTAGGCTCCTCCGGTCAGCACACCATTGACATGGTTTTGTTTTCATCTGCTTCTCTTTAAATCCACCATGCTACATCCCATGCTTGCAAAATGCTATATCACCCCTTCTTCCTCCATAATCTGATGTTACAAGCCTGTATCTAGCCAAAGATATCACTGACAAGAGATATTGGTATCTACGTGAACGCAGATAAAACAAAGTTCATAGATTTTCAATAAGTAGGTGCCGTTTCCTAACTAAGTGATTAGCCTTTGAAATTAGTAAACCAGTTCATATATCTCGATAGCAATATCTCGTTTACGGAAAGCGAGGTCAAATGTATCGGTAAAGAATGGACCGTTTTTTAACAGGATATCGACCACGTAGAAATCTGATCTCTCTGATAAAATAAAACGGGATTTTTTCTAATCTGTAGTCGTGGCAGAACTACTATATGGTAGCACCGTTTCGTGTCTGACTAAACGCTATCAGAAAATGTGAGATGAGAAATTTTGACGGATAATACGTGCTCCTGTGAACAAATCATGGAATTGGCAGTTTCCAAATAGCATTTGGATGACCACTTATCCACTATCTTACAAACTATTCCAATAAAACGAGGAAAACATGCTGGGCACTGCTCCTGAAGTAAGGACGAATGCACCTCTCTCTCTCTCTCTCTCTCTCTCTCTCTCTCTCTCTCTCTGTGTGTATATATACATATATGCATATATTTTCGCAACCCCTCTGCCAGGTCAATTTTTAAGCGGAGGTTTGAAATCAGTTCAGAGAAATCCGTTCTAGAGGCGCGACATGACGATGATGATATATATATATATATATATGTGTGTGTGTGTGTGTGTGTGTGTGTGTGTGTGTGTGTGCCATTTTCATTTTTATACCTAAACTATAACTGCAATGCTGGAGCTTTGGGAAAAACGAAATACACGTTTATTGCCATCACTCCCATTTTACTCTGGCCCGGAGTGATCGCACCTGACAGAGTCCTGCCCATGGGTCAAATAAAACTAAACTGTATACTTATGCTAAACTGAATTGCCTGAAATAGAACTATTTTGACTTTTAAACTGCGTACTTAAGTTAACCTGAATTGTTTTATAATAGTACTGTTTTGACATTTAACTATGTATAAATGACTGATGTTTCATTGAGTTGTTAGTGATACATAGCAATACTTGGAACCATTTAACTTCGTTGACTAAACTGAATAGCTTGAAATAGAAATATTTTTGACATTTAAACTGTATATTTATGCAAAACTGGATTGTTTAAAATAGAAATGTTTAAAAATATAAAAATTGATTTAGCATTAGATAAACAACAATGGATGAGATACCATAAAACCAATCGAAACCAAACCGAGACTCAAACTCAGACAGTGTGAAAGAAAACAGATAATACAATTTGTCAATAAAAAAATATTACACAAACTGATATCTTGGGGAAAAATTCAATAAAAAAAACAAAACCTAAAAGCATTCGCACTACTTGAAAATAATCAAGCTACACAGCAATGCCTAGACCAAAGAAAAACATTGATGGAGTTGCTCGTTAGATTGGTTCTGGCTCTTTATGTATTCTACATTTATATATATATATATATATATATATATATATATATATATATATATATATATATATGTGTGTGTGTGTGTGTGTGTGTGTGTGTGTGTGTGTGTGTGTGTGTGTGTGTGCGCGCACGCGCGTGCATAGAGTGAGAGAGAGAGAGAAGGAGAAGAGAACGGTCAAAACTTATTTTACCGTCATATCATTTAAGAAACATGTGTTTTCCCGAAACAGTTTCACCTCGTTTAGTCAATTCATCTTCTTTCTATTTTTTCTTTCTTTATTTCATTTAATTCCATTCCAGCAACGTGTGACAATTTTTCGATAACACTTACGATTCATAGTTTGACAGAAATGGTAACGCCATGTAACTTTACAGTTTGGGAAATGATCAAAGAGAAAGTTTTCAAGACAAAAACCTGGAAGTCTTCAAGAACTGAGAGGAAAGTATAACAACAGACTTTGACGCATTGAAAAGTGATCATATGCTCTAAAGAAGAATTTGTCACTCAGCGTTATATTTGCGTTAACCAAATATTATTACGTTAAAGTAACCTTTAAATACTCTCTGCCAAGTGAGCTAGATAAATTGTGACACAATATCCTTTTTTTATAGATGAAGACACAAAATCGAGTGTATATTTGAGAAAAACAACAACAAACGGTTATTTCATGTTCGTTTGGTAGATCGGCGTTTCTCTTCTCAGTACTCCTTCTCTTGGAATTTCCTGGGACCACAGTGGTGCATGGTAATATTGGCTCTACGATCTGATGTTGATTTACAGTCAACTTTATCGTTCTTCACTCTATCTTGGAAAATGATACGGACACATCAGTTTTGTGTGGATACTGGATGCAGTCTGGAGGCCGATCACAAGATTGACTAAGATCAGTTTTGTGTGGACACTGGATGCTGTCTGGAGGCCGATCACCAGATTGACTTATGTCAGCTTTGTGTGGACACTGGATGCAATCTGGAGGACCTGTCAGGAGCAATGGACGATAGAGAGGGATAGTGCGTGAGTCATCATCATCGTCATTCTTTGTAAATAATAATAATAATAATAATGATCAACTATATCAAAGCAAGAATAGATAAGACGAAACAAAACTGCAAATGTAGGTTATGGTAACAGAAACGTAACGATCAATCACATGCAAAGCGGATGCAGCAAATTAGCACAGAAAGAGTATAAGAATATACACGACATGGTTGGAAAAGTGATCCACTGGGAACTGTCAAAGAAGTTTAAATTTGATCACACGAACAAATGGTATATATACTACCCAGAATCTATCTTGGAAAATGATAAGCACAAACTTCACTGGGATTTTGAGATACAAACTGATCACCTAAGATCGCCCAGACGACCAGACCTTATCATAATCAACAAAAAAGAAAATTTGCAGAATTGTAGACTTTGCTGGCTCGGCTGAACACAGAGTAAAATTCAAAGAAAACAAAAAGAAGGGAAAATACGTCGACCTTACTAGAGAATTAAAAAAACTGTAAAACATGAAATTGTCGTTTATACCAATTGCAATTGATGCTCTTGGTACAGACACCAAAGGATTGGTAAACGGACTAGAGGACTTGGGAATGAGAGGACGAGTGGAGACCATCCAAACTACTGCATTATTGAGATCGGCCAAAATAGGGAGAAGTGTCCTGGAAACTTGAGGGAACTTGCTGTTGCTCAGACTCTAGTGAAAGACCATCAGTTAACGCTGATGTAAAAAAAGATCTATTAAGAAGTATTGATAATTATAATAATAATAATCCTTAATAAATGTGAAAGACAAATATTTTTTCTTCTTTGCTGGTGATTTAGTTTTTCTAAATTCTCTAACATAAAACTATATATATATATATATATATAAGGCAGTATTTAATGCCGTAAATACGGCGTTAGGAACAATTACAAGCAGGACAATTTAATATTCAAATACAGAATATCAAAATTAATTAATCCTGGTGAAGAGCTCAATGCAAATAAAATCCGCAGAGCTAATTATTTTTCCAAAATAAAAACCAACACTCGGTCACATTAAGATAATAAATTTTTTCCATCCTGTTAAAAAGCTTTGATATAAATTAATGTTCAAAAAAATTAACAGGACTTATTCAGATCAAACAAGAAAATTGATGAAAATAATTCTTTCACATTTACAACCAGACTGAAAAAACTCATTTCTTCTACATAAACGTAACCCATCCAAATCAAGTAACAATAAGTATCTATTGATTTTGGCATGTAAAAAGAATTGGGTTCATCATACTTCAAATTGAACAGAGGAAAAATTTGCGGCTACAAAAATACATGTCTTACTATTTAAAATAGTATATAAAAAATTCATGATTCAGACATATCTTATTTTAGTACATCGAATTTTAATCATTAAAATGAAAAAATTCTATCCAAAACTAATAAAAACAGTAAAAAAACCCGCAAAAATTTACTAATATCAATTGAAATTTTAATTTATTCATCAATTTAATGAGTCATAGTTATTTATTTATTATTTATTTATTCCATTATTTTTCAAAACGAGTTTATATATGTGTGTGTGATTGTGTGATTGTATGTGTGTGTGTGTGTGTGTGTGTTCCTGTGTATGTGCGTGTGTGTATGTATACATATATGTGTGTGTCCATGTGTGTGGTGCACGTGTCTCTCTCTCACTCTCTATCTATCGATCTATCTATGTCATTGTCTCTGTGTCTGTTTATCTCTCTCTCTCCATATATATGTATGTATGTGTGCGTGCGTGTGTGTATGTGTGTACGTGTTTGTATATGTGTACATGTGTGCGTATGTGTGTGTCTGTATCTCTATATGTATTTGCGTGTGTCTGCATAGGAATATACACAAATATGTGTTTATATGTGTGTATGCATATATGCGTGTGAATGTCTCTCTCTCAGCATATATATATATATATATATATATATATGTGTGTGTGTGTGTGTGTGTGTGTGTGTGTGTGTGTGTGTGTGTGTGTGTGTGTTTATGCACACATGCACGCATGCACATGCGTCTACATATGTGATCCAAATATTATATATATATATATATATATATATATATATATATATACCAAAGTCAATACCCAAATGGGTCCTGGACGTGAGTTTGACGACTTTTCGCTCAGGATCGACAGTTCGATCGGGGAACTACTGCTGCTCCTCTATAAGAGTGGCTTCTATAGAAGAGAATAAAACAGCCATCGAAAGATAACCATGACCCACACTCAAACCACTTACACAAACCGCATCGCTCTTCGCGCGGGTAAAAAAGGGGCGCGTCCTGCTGAGGTTGGAGCCCTGGCCTCGGTGTTCGAAAAATCAGCTACAGAGCTCAAACAATCAAAACTACTAAAATGCAAGCAAACACTACAAATAGCCACATTTAACGTAAGAACCTTAAATAGAATAGGACAACTCCCAGAGCTAATCGCATCGGCCGAAGAACATAAAATAGACATAATATGCATACAAGAACACAGATACACACACACAGAAGATATCAAATATCACGAAACTAGCAATGGATGGTCGCTCGCCACTGTATCCGCATGGAAAAACTCTGTCAACGCCGCAGTGGGAGGGGTAGGATTGCTTATAGGACCTAGAGCACTAAAAACGCTTAATAGCATAGAGAAAATACAACCTAGAATGATGGTAGCTACATTTAACGGAAACCCCAGAGCAACAATCATCTCATGCTACAGCCCCACCAATGTTAGTGAAGAAAATGAAATAGTCACCTTCTACGATGAGTTATCCTCATTAGTGCGTAGCATCCCGAAACACAACATGTTAGTCATTGGCGGAGACATGAATGCACAAATTGGGAAAAACGGAAACAACAAATACAGCCTCCACAACACGTCAAATAGAAATGGACAACATCTAACAGATTTCATGATAGAAAATAGATTAGCATGCCTCAATACAAACTACCAAAAAAGAGAGGGCAAACTATGGACATACACGTACGCAAACAATACTAAAGCTCAGATAGACTACGTCCTTATAAACAAGAAATGGAAGAATAGTGCATTGAATTGCGAGGCACACTCCTCTTTTGAGGGTGTGTCCACCGATCACCGAATAGTCACAGCGAAAATACGGTTAAGCCTACGAAAAAACGACAAACGAACAGCGACCACCAAACACTATGACTGGGCCCTATTAAACAACAAAGATGTCAGAGATAAATACGTATTAGAATTGAGAAACAGATTCGAAACACTACAAGAAAAGACGGAAAAAAGTACACCAAACGACGAATACGAAAATTTCGTCAATGCACACCTTGAGGCAGCAGCAAAATACATTCCAACAAAAATTAAAACTAAATATAGAGTCCCATGGGAAACCTTAGCGGTGAGAGAAAAACGTGCACTAGTGAAAACAGCCTCCAAAAACTATCGAAAAAACCCAACAAACACAAATGCCTTAAAACTAAAAACGGCACAATATCAATTAGCAGGCATATATATAAAGGAACAGACAGAATACATTCAAAATCAGATAGATAAGATCAGAGACTCGGTAGAAGA
This sequence comes from Sepioteuthis lessoniana, assembly GCA_963585895.1. Lineage (NCBI taxonomy): Eukaryota > Metazoa > Mollusca > Cephalopoda > Myopsida > Loliginidae > Sepioteuthis > Sepioteuthis lessoniana. The sequence continues at coordinate 44,992,726 of OY757926.1, read as the reverse complement.
TAGACAATCTAGAATTGCCTGGCAAACAATAAACGAAGTGAGCAGAAGAAAGAACACAGCCAAAGCAAAACTTAAAGCAGCAAACCAACAAGAAAGAATAAAACTGTGGAAACAGCACTTCGAAAACTTACTTGGAAACCCACCAAAAATAACGCATGAACCAATCACCAGAATAATTAGCAAACAATTAGACATTAAACTTGGACCGTTCACACAAGGAGAACTCGACTCGGTTCTCAGAAAAATTAAAAATAGGAAAGCTGCAGGACTGGACGAAATTCCCCCGGAAGTATGGAAGACCAGACAATTCGACGACATACTGCTCCGACACTGCAACGCAGTATACAATCAAAATACGATAGATAGATGGACGAAGGGATGCATACTCCCCTTCCCTAAAAAGGGGGACCTCGGATTAGCCAAAAACTACCGAGGCATAACACTTACATCCATAGCTGCCAAAATCTACAATGCCCTACTACGAAACCGCATAGAACCCAAAATCGACAACATACTTAGAAAAAACCAAAATGGCTTCCGAAGAAATAGATCTACGACCTCACAAATACTAACCATCCGCAGAATCCTTGAGGGTGTACGGGCAAAGAACCTACAAGCGACATTAATATTTGTCGACTTTACCAAGGCTTTCGACTCCATTCACAGAGGAAAGATGGAACAAATCCTACTAGCGTACGGCATACCTAAAGAAACCGTAGCGGCAATAACGATTCTCTATAGAAACACTAAAGTAAAAGTACGATCACCAGATGGAGACACAGAATACTTCGACATTGTAGCAGGAGTACTACAAGGGGACACGCTGGCTCCGTATCTCTTTATCATTTGTCTAGACTACGTACTTAGAACATCGATTGACAAAATCAAAGAGAATGGCTTCGAACTGACGAAGAAAAGAAGCAGAAGATATCCCGCAACAACAATTACCGACGCCGACTACGCCGATGACATAGCGATACTGGCAAATACACCTGACCAAGCCGAAACACTTCTGCATAGCCTGGAACGAGCAGCAGCAAGCATAGGCCTCCATGTTAATGCACACAAAACGGAATATATGTGCTATAACCAAACGGGGGACATCTCCACTCTAGAAGGAACCCCTCTTAAACTAATAGACAAATTCACGTACCTAGGAAGCAGCGTCGAATCAACCGAAAAGGACATCGAAACGAGGTTAACGAAAGCATGGACAGCTATCAATAGGCTATCGACTATATGGAAATCAGACCTAACCGATAAAATGAAACGCAGTTTCTTCCAGGCAGCGGTCACATCGATACTGCTATATGGATGCACTACATGGACGCTAACAAAACGGCTGGAGAAGAAACTAGATGGCAATTACACAAGAATGCTGCGTGCAATCCTCAACAAGTCCTGGCAGCAACACCCCACAAGACACCAACTGTACGGCCACCTGCCCCCTATCACGAAATCTATTCAAGTTAGGCGAACCAGACATGCAGGACATTGCTGGAGAAGCAGAGATGAACTCATAAGAGATGTACTCTTATGGATCCCCACACACGGCCGCGCAAAAGCAGGACGACCAGCACTAACGTACATTCAGCAGCTATGTGAGGATACAGGTTGTTGTCCTGAAGACCTACCTAGGGCGATGAACGATAGGGAGGAGTGGCGAGAGAGGGTCAGGGATATCCGTGCTGCCAGCACGATATGATGATGATGATGATATATATATATATATATATATATATATATTCTGATCACACATTTTTTTTCCTTACAGAAAATCTACCGCTTGTTAAAAAAAAAGTAAAAATGAGAATTTAAAAAATATTTCAATCATATCTCTAGAATTTTTTTGGTAGAAGGATAATGTCCTCAGAATTTGTTTACAAGGAAGTTTTTTTCCCTGTTTCTGTGAGTATATTAGCCAAAAATATCAGTGTAAACATATTTTTAAATTCAAAATATTTTATTGCATGACTTGGAGCAAGACAAAAAGTGCTTAGATTTTTAATTTCATTTTTTTTTATTCTTTTATCTATTCATAAAAAAGTGCCATCGGTAACTTAAAAGTAAGGGAGGTAATTCATTGTTGAAATATGAATGCAAAATCTATTTTGGATGCAAAATGATATGAAACCTGATACCTAAATATTTTTCGCTGGAAATCCTATCTGGAATAGCAATAATTGCCGACATTCTAATTTCAAGTTCATTGTAGAATTTTCTTAATAAATCTCCAAGGTATGATTAATCTTTATATCATATATTCAAAAAAACATTCCCAATAGGCTGGATTTAAATACACTGACTATATCCTCAAGAAAGGGCTTAAGTAGATCAATTTTGAACAGTTTAGCATAAGCAGAGTGTTTTGCTTACATACAGCTAAATGTAAAAACAGTCCTATTTCAAACTATTCAGTTTGGCATGAGTACACTGTTTAGTTCTATTTGACCCACGGATACGACCCAATCAGGTACTACCACTCTGGGCCTGAGGAGACCTGGGAGTGATAACAATAAAGGGGTACTCCACATTCTCCTAAGTTCCAGCATTATTAAAACCTCTCTATCAGATTGTTTAGTGTCATATCCAGGACACTTGTTGGGTGAGACTTACCCCTATGCAGCGATGCAGTCGGTGTATCCTACAGCCTCAACTGACAAGACTACAGGACACTCATAGGGTGAGTCTTACTCCTCAGCAGAGATGCAGTCGGTGTATTCTACAGCCCCAGCCGACTGGGCTACAGGACAATCGTTGGGTGAATCTTACCCTCTCTGCAGAGATGTAGTCGGTGTATTTTGCAGCCACAGCCGACTGAGCCAAAAAGGTCAAATAAATTCGATTTAAAATTATTCTTAATCGATAGGAATTCATGATGACATACAACTGTAAATTATTTGTATTAAGAATAGTTACTTGAAACTATATTTTTTTCCGAAATGATATTATTAATAATTGCTTTCAACCATTTAACTGTACAAGGAAATGATAATGTTTAAGTGAAAATAAATTCTTGGAACAATATAATCAGATAGGAATACTTGAAACTAAACACCTCTGTACAAATTATTTGTATTACAGAGGAATATTTGATATTATGCAAACAAATGATTATTATTAAATAGGAATTGTTACTCTAATTCATGTAATTGTGTAAGAAATATTAGTATTAAATAGAAATACAGGGTGTCTCAAAATAGATGCAACTCATTTAATATGATAATGATTTATTACTGAGACAAGCATCTTTTACCTAGAGACATCAAATCAATGCTTTTTAATAGTTATTATATTAGCTTCCAGGATATGTAAACTTTTTTTGAGTTTCTTGTCTCAGTAATAAATCATTATCTTATTAATGGATTACATCTTTTTTGAGACAGTTTTAAATGATTTTGTCTCCAAATAAGTAGTGACACAAAATATTTTTTCTTCTTCTGTCTAAAACATTGTGATCGAGGATTAATAGTTGTCATAGAATACAATTTTCAAATCGGAAACAAAAAAGAATACAAAATTATTGTTAGTACAGTTAGTAGCTGCCACATTGGTCCCATGTATATTGAGACACCCTATACTTGAGACCATACACCTGTGTACAAATTATTTGTATTACAGAGGAATACTTGATGTCATTTATACATTTACTAACCTCTCTGCACGAGCAGGATGCGACACAAGGTCTATTTTTAAGTGGATTTTAACGGTTATGAATTTAATGTTTTCTTTCTCCTTGACCGCTTGCAATACTAAAGTTAAATAAGAGTCTTACTATTTACTCGTAGCTGTAGAGAAAATAGCGGGATTTATACCTTTCCCAAGGGTGTTAGTGCTTTGGAAAATTTAAACAGATTCTTGAGGATTTGAACTCGGGTCACTGTGTCTATTTCCTCTGACGATAATCATTTCACAACGAACGCCTTCTTACTTGATATCATGTAACTGTGTGCCAAAAACAACTACACAAAATAAGTAAATATAAATCTACAACAGATATCTTGAAGGTGATGTACAACGATGCTAATCTCGCCTGATACTCTCCGATTTCTACAACTCTACAACTAAGTTGCAGTCCAGAACGTTTGCCACTAAGCCTTGGAGAATGACGCTCACCCTAGTAAATATATAAACATAAGTAAAGTTGGTGACCGTGGTCAAGGGCAACCCAAAGGCTGCCTTTTCATTAGCAACTACATCAACATGTAAGGAAGGACGCTATTCCTTCCCCTGGATTGCTCAACTTTACCCTTGATCCCTAATACGAAGTGTCAAGCAAGGAGGCTTCAAGTACCATTTTATGAGTTTTTAGTAAGACTCAATCTGGTATTGAACACCAGAATCCCGGACCATTGGTGAACACACTATATATATATATATATATATATATATATATCATATCATATTAGTAAATAAATGTATATGAATATATAGAATTAGTATATATATATATATATATATATATATATATATATATATATATATATATCTGTAAATTGTGTGACACGGTGATGGGCATTCATTTCTGTGGGAGTGGGTAAGTGCCAGTCAGAACATTTCATTGTCTGTTTTGGCGCGAAACCGACACAAAGGGCTTGCATGTGAGATTTCCCACGAGACCGGAAAAGGACGAGGGAAGGAAGGTCCGAGAATCAACAGAAGCGGACAAAAGAGACCAGGCAGAGAACAGGGCAGTCGACAGAGGTCGGGGGAATCCGACAGTCAAGAGGAGACAGAACAAGGCAATCGGCAGGAGAGAGCAGACGACTACTAGGATGTGTGGTCTCAGATGCTAGGTTGGTCAACATGAGATGAGTCAGTGGTTTTGTGGGAATTTCGCTCGAATAAACGCTCGCAATAGCCTGCAGATGCACGGATAGCTGCAAAAAAAGTTTCACAAACATCTCCCTTCTTGCGCTTGGATCTAACACAAGCCTGTGATAGATTTTTCTTCTTTTCTCCTGCCCTCTCGGTTGTGTATGTCGTGTTTCGGGTGTCCATAAAGAAATTTGAAATATCTCTGGTCGGAGATGAGAGAAACCACTAGATCTGATCCGATGGCCACGAGTGGTTTGGGAAGTTGAGATAGTGGGAGTCGGCCGGCGGTGTATTGTCACATTTGATTATATATATAGTAGTGCACATATGAAATTGGCGACCATAGTCTTGGGCGAGCAGAAGGCTCCCTTTTCAATAGCTACAACACCGAGATGTAGGGCAGGGCCCTACTCCTTTCCCATGATTTCTCCACTTTACCCTTGATACGTACCTTTTATCGCTTAGTGTTAAGCAAGGAGGTATCAAGTACCATTTTTAAAGTCTTTGGTATGACGCGACCTGGGATTGAACCCAGGTTTCCTGGGCCATTAGCAAACACTCTAACCACTAGACCCATTAGCCATATACATATAGTAGTTATGTGGACTCAAAGTCGGTACACAGAAGGAAAACACGGAACACGATTTAGAGGTAAGAAAGATATATTAACAAACGTCACAAAGGATAGTGTCCAATCTTGATAGTCATACTTGTAGTACTGCTACCAGTCCTACCGTATTAGGATATTACTACGCCAGTAATATAGCGCTTGAAGAGTCCATGATGCAGTTAAGTTTCGGTCTCACAACAAGTAGTATGTAATATAGACCCCTTCCCCATCACTACTGACGATATTATCTCCTTTAAAAACATCCACCGGGCTGTCCTCAAAAGCAACTGGCGTGGAAGAAAGAATCGTAATACTTCGCCCACAAGTCTTGAACGAGATCTTCTGCTGCAGCTGCAGTGACCGTGCCTGCCAGTCTATCTTTTGCTTTACCTGCCATGAACGTCCCTGCAGTCGACGTGGGCCGGGTTCTTTGCGTTTTTAGTTTTACGAAACCAAATCATGAATCAATATAATAACATCTATATATATATATATATATATAGAGAGAGAGAGAGAGGGTGAGTGACGTGCATGATCTATCTGAGTTTAAAATAACCATCTAACAATTTTGTTTTATAAACCAAATTTAACCCTTTTGTTTTTATATCTTGTAAATTTGAAAATAAACTCAGATTTATATTTTAATTCGTTTTAAAACCTGCCTTCGTCGTATTTTATTATAAACATCACTTACTTTTGGTGAATTAGTATTTGTTCTGATTACAAAATTATTGAAAAATAAGCTAAAAATCGAAAAATATAGATTTTAGCTGACAAAATGTGAAAATATTTTCATAAATTTCTATTTTCATAAAGTTTATGAAATTTAGAAGGTTTTTTTTTCTCATTTTTTTGTTTCTACATTTAATAAAAATGTAAAAACGTTTGCGTTTTTAAAAACCATTGTTGTTGTTGTTGTTGTTGTTAAGACGAAAATATACATTTTCTTAAAAATCTCTTTTTGAAATGTTATTAAATAATTTAGTAAAAGATTTTGCACGAATTCTTTACGTTTATTTGCTTTTTGTTTGTGATTTTTTTTCTATTTTCAATCAACAATAAAAATAAATGCCGTCAAAAGTTTTAAACAAGATCTTTACCTACAATAGTGATTTAAAAATGAAGAAAAATAGCGGAGAAAATAAAGTTAAATTCTTAATTTAAAAACTATTCTAAAAGATATTAGATGAAAACAGAAAAGCATTCTCTGAAACTTTCTTTAAGTCGAAATATTCTTCTGTAGATTTTCTGTAAATATTTCTTAGAAGAGTTCATTTTCTTCAAAAACTGACAAAAAATGTATGTCTAGTCATTATATATATATATATATATATATATATATATATATATATATATATATATATATATATATATTGTCATCCACAGACAAATTTGGCCATTTGGTGGGGCTGAAGAATACACCGACTTCATCTCTGCAGAGGGGTAAAAATCCCTCAACGAGTGTCCTGATAATGACACTAAACAATCTGATGGTGAAGTCCCAGTAATGCTGGAGCTTTGGGGGATGCGGAGTACCCCTTCATTGCTATCTCTCCCAGGTCCACTCTGGACCGTAGTGGTATCACCTGATAGGGTCCTATGTATGGGTTAAGTAAAACTAAACTGCATACTTGTATGAAACTGAATAGCTTAAAATGCAACCGTTGTTGACATTGAAATTCTTCTTTAGCTAAACTGAATTGTTTGAATTAGAACTGTTTGACTAAACTAAATTGCTTTAAATAGAAATGTTTTTGACAATTAAACTGTGTACTCACTTTAAACTGAATGGTTTGAAATAGAAATGTTCGTTTGTATAAAAATGGATTTGGTGTTAAATAACTTACAAAGGTATTTATGCCATAAAACCCAACCAACCACAGACTGACTGTTTCATTATATCACAACTCATATGTGGGATTAGACACGCAAGATGCCTCAAGCTGGGATTGAAACCCAACAGACTTTACGCCAGCTGGATATGATATCACACAGCCACTAGCAAACTCAGCATTTGGTTTGGTTTGGTTCGGATTGATTTTATGGCATATTAACTATTGTAGGTTATTTAAAGCTAAATCTGTTTTATACATAGTGAGTTATATTTTAAGCCATTCACTTTAGCATAGGTACGCAGTTAAAATCTCAAAACAGCCCAATCTCAAACAATTCAGTTTTGCATAAGCATACAGTTTAGTTCTATTTGACCAAAAGATAGGAGCCTATCAGGTGCTTCCACTCCGGACCAGAGTGGACACCGGAAGTTTGGCATCCCCCAAAGCTCCAGCATTAGTGGAGCCTTACCATCAGATTTAGTGTCATATCTAAGACACTCGTTGGAGGAGTCTTAGTCCTCTGCAAAGAAGCAGTCGGTGCATTCTGAGCCACTCATTGGGGGAGTATTTTCTGCAGACCACAGCCGACTGGGCCAACAAATTAAGAGTGAAGGATTTTAACGCATATGCATCACTCGTCTTTTTATATATATACGCTTAACGGTTATCGAGACCTCATTTCATTAGAAGAGCTTTGCATTACGCGAGTGGCAGTTGATAATTACTCTGGGAGAGACTGTTATATACTCATAATGGGGGTACAACCACTACACTTGTTTATAAAATATAACTTTCTTTATTCTTCTTGGAGTCAAAGCTTCTCTTGTGCGTTAAAGAGAGACGGAAGGTGACAAAGACTGACTGCCATATTAACTCATAACTTCTCTTGATCAAACTAAACTATGTTATCTTCATAACCCTGCTTAGCACTTCTTCTGCTCAACACGAGGCCCCGTGGGTTACCGCTCCAGCAGGCCCTCTCAGTGATAGCAAGCTGACATTGCCTCCGACTGACTCCAACTACCTCGAACCCTCACGCAGTATCTGTGCATATATCATTTTTAATGCCCATGACTTCTGATCAACTACTTGACTGCTTCTGCTTATTTACCCCGGTGTTTCTTTTCAGAAAAATCTCTAATTGACTGCTAGGTTAAGGGGCAATATACAACAAGAGCTGAACTGGATTGTTATTATTTTATTATATCTTTGTAATTCACGTTTTTTCTTTCTTTCTTTTTTTAAGCGAATATAAGCATACTATTACATTTCTTTCGTTTTTCGTGGTAAATTTTCGTTTACTTTTCTTTCTTTTTTTCCTTTTTTTCTGTTTTTTCTCTGTAATAAGTAGATTCTAATGACCCCATTCAATGGCCTAGATAAGTCAGTCTGATTTTCCAGATAAAGAAAAAAAAAGAAAGACATGAGAATGAGATAAAGTAAGACAAAGAGACTTACACAATAATACATCAATTTGTATATATATATATATATCATGTTATGCTGCTAGCAAGGATTTCCTTGACTCTCGCTCCCCATTCGTCTCTATAATCCATCACTTCAGGTCGGTCTTCTAGACTACATCCTGTTTTCGTACAGAGCTGTTGCAGATAAGTTATAGTTGGTCGTCCAACACTTAAACATCCGTGTGAAGGGGTCCATAAGAGAACATCGCTTATGAGTTCGTTCTTAGTTCTCCAGCAGTGTCCCGCGCGTCTTGTCTGTCTTATTTTAATGGCTTTAGAGTCAGGATGTATGTAGCCTTACAACTGCTGTTTTGTGAGATGTTGCTTCCAGGATTTATTCAATATAGCTCCAAGTATTCTTGTTCAATTCACGTCTTGCTTTTTCTCTATATGCTTAGTCAGTGTCCATGTGGTGCACCCATAAGGTAGAATTGACACAACTGCTATTTGGGAAAAAATGCATTTAGAAGGATTTTTTAAAACCACGGCTTGAACCTCGAAAGCCGTAGGAAGCAGCATGGTGTATGGGAAGTAAGTCGTATGAACCCAACGTCAGATCAACCGCGCGCTTCACCTGATATATTTATGAACTCACAAAAATAATAAAACAACTTATTTCACTATACTTACCTAGTAAATACAACATAAAATCTACACATGAATTAATTCATGTTCTTCAAAAATTTAAACCCAATAATGATATCGTAGCCTCACTGGATGTAGAAAATCTACTCACTTATGTACCTGTCAATGAAACTATTGATATTATCATGAATAATATTTACAATTACCCATCTCTCACTCCTCTTAAAACCAATATATGTATAATAATATACTTCGGAAAATATTCTTAACATGTTTTACTGAAGTTCCATTTCATGACCATCTCGGTAATATTTACGTTCAGACAAAAGGGGTATCTATGGGTTCTGTCATTGGCCCGATCTTCAGTAATTTCTACATATCCAATCTCGAAAATAAAATATTTAATAGCATTAAAAAACCTCCAATATACCCAGGATATGTTGATGATATACTTATTCTTGCTAATAATATTAACGAACTTAACATACTACAAGACACCTTGCGAAAAAAATCAGTTTTTTAATTTACTCATGAATTGTACCACTCCACCCAGTCAACAAACATTTATCAAACTTTTTTTTTACCGCAACCAATTATAAATTAGATGAAAAAATATTAAAAACATTGATTCAAAGAAACATACTTCCAACTGATCCTAATAATAAAAATAAAACTTATAATATACTATAATAAATCTAAAACCTTCAACTTCGTCATTAAAATAATTCCCCTTCCTCGATTGAAGTTTGGAAAAAAAACAACCTAATACATCAATGTAAATATCATTTATGGGGTTGCATCTCTGAAAACAACAATATATATGTCAGTTTAACCTCAACTACTCAATCGAGAAGACCTACAATGCACCTTTTTGATACCAGATCCATAGCACAGCATTTAAAAAAAAACATTCATGCCCAACAACAAAATTACGAAGAATTCTTACCGAAAAAACAACATTATTAGAACAACAAAGTTACAAGCAAAAAGTAATGATTCTTGAGGCTCTACATATTAGGAACATTCAACCCAAACTTAATAGAATTAATTTTGAAACCAGTGTTAATATACTTAAATACCTTTAGCTACTAACGCTATTTATAGAAACAAATTCGAAAAGTAAACGCTACACAATACAATTGTACAAACGCTCTTCTTACAAAGTAGTAATGTACATACAAAAGTCACATGACTTTTGTAATACATCCCCTCCAGATGATGGCCCAAAGTTGGGCAGAAAGTACTTGGGAAATAACTAATTATGGAAGGTTTATCAACCTATTCCTACCGAATATCATAAGATCAATACGGCAATTCGAAAGGATTAACAAAATGATATGTAAACAAAAAATTTTATTATGTTAGATCAAATTTGTATCAATGAAGAAATGCTGCCAATATATATATATATGTATATATATACGAGGTTTGTCCAAAAGGTTCTAAGTCTAACCCATAAAAGAATAACTAGAGCTGAAAATTCTTGTGATTGCAGGATTCAATATTTGTTATAAATCTAGAAAAGTCGGATTTCTGTCTTTATTTCGGTGTTAGTGAGGCTCATACAAATAAGAAATGTAACCAAAGTAAAATCTTAATGGAACAGAGAACTCTTTGAACGACCCTAAAGATACATATATGTTTATTAATCCTATTAGAGAAAAGTAAATATTTTAAAATGAATAGTTCCCTAAATGAACTTAAATATGGCATTTATGTTTTTTTTTAATCTCATATAATTATGTTCCATGCGTGTTTGGGAATTCGAGGTCCTTTTTCGGAGAATAATACGGTCCAGGGTCCCATAAGAGAAAAGTAAATATCTTAAAATGAATAGTTCCCTAAATAAACTTGAATATGGCTCTTTATATGTTGGGTTTTTTTTCTATCTCATATAATTAGGTTCCACGCGTATTTCGGATTTCAAGGTCCTTTTCAGGAGACTAATACTGTCTAGATTCACCTCAGCTTCTAGCTTTTACATTAAAATTCATTTGCGAACCTTTTCATGTATATATATATATAGAGAGAGAGAGAGAGAAAGAAAGAGACAAAAGAGAGGGAAAGAAAATAAAGATGTGCGAATCTATAACACAAAACGTGTTTGTCGCGTATTACATCCAGTATACTTGATCTGATTGCGTCAATTCTTGATAAAGTCCATCAAATTGACTCTTTGTTTTTGCTCTGCAATTTATTTTAGAAGTTTTGTCGTTGAAAAGTCCATTGCAAGCCTCTACCAGCATGATCCCTTAGAGACTGCGATCTTCTGCTCATGGGAAATTGTTTGCCCTCTCTAAGTTGTGGAAAATTGTCTTTCCTTTCCTTTTCCAATATATTTCTGGCCGGGTGGATATGAGTCTTAATTGTAATAGAAATAGCAAAAGACACCTTTCAATTCAAATGTGATCAATTTGGTTTTTCATAACTTACATTCTGAAATTAATCTAGAATTAGAATTTGAACAAATTTGAACAAATCTTCATAACATGCAAGATGGGATAATATAAATAAATTAGCGGTACACGTAGAAAATCTGCAAATCGAAAAAATCTAGAGGAGCTATTTAATCATTAAATGGTGATTTGCAATTTTATTTCATATAAATCCTACTGTCGTTTGTGCCCGCTTGATAGTTTCCAAAGCTTCAATACGGGCCCTCTAGAAGCTTAGGGAAAAAAGTTAAATGGAAAAATTTTAGTTTAATTGAGAGGCTGTTCCAGGTTGTAGATGACGCTTTCGCCTTAGAACTGCCAGATGCTCAGTGCATAATGACCAGGTGCATTTTCGTGGCAAAGCAGCCATAATCAGTCCTGATACACTTCTCACACAGGTCGGTAATAACATCAGTCGTGCTTGTTGAAGGTTTCCTGCTTATGTAGTCATTTTTCAACTCCTCACGCTCTTCCTCGAACTTCTTGCGCCAATCAAAAACACATGTATGCTTGCGGAAACTTTGAACATGTTTATAACGGAGGATATCTGTAACGTATTTGAACGGCCCATAAAAACTGAAATCGAAAAATAAATAAATAAAAACGCAGTCTCCGAACGGCCAGGCTAAGACTCTTGGTTTAATTAAAAGTGACTAGGGAAAACTGGATATCCGAAGATCGTGTACGCATGTGCGAAGCGAGCAGAAGCGGATGTTCTTACAGCCGTCACTAGGCGGAATGGAAGGGACGATTCGTGTTTTTTGTGAAGTTACCCGCAAAATGTGACGAGGTAAAGACATACAGTTGAACACCAGGCACAAAGATTTAAGAAGACGAAATTTTACGAGAGATAATTTTGGAGCCTGAGACTAAATGTTAACCATTGGTCAAGCAAGAGGTGAAGTGCCATAAAACCAAACCAACCATTATATATATATATATATATATATATATTGTAGCAAATAAACTATCAAATACGCGGATCTGTCTATTTAAGTGTGATGGGTAATTTTGGCCAATACTTAAAATCTCTTCACTCTCGTACAATGCCGAATACTAAGTATTGAATCCTAAACAATACTAACTCGCACTGTTTATCCAGACCTCTGGATAATTGGTATATATATATATATATATATATATATATATTACTATTTCTAGTCACGTGACCCCAATAGCACAATCCATTTCAACAGTTGTTTGGTTTGATTTGGTTTGGTTTGTTTGGGTTTGTTTGTAGTTTATTTAATGACAAATTCATTTCATACAAATATACAGTTCTATTTCAAACATTTAAGTTTTGTATAAGTATCATTTTTGTTTACCGAGTTGAATGTCAAAACATTTCTATTTCAAACAATTTAGTTTAGCTTAAGTTCAGTTTCAATATCAAAAACAGGACTATTTCAAATAATTCAGTTTAGCATACAAAAACAGTTCCATTTCAAACAATTCAGTTTAGCATAAGTTCGTACTTTAGTTCTATGAGACCCTTATCAGACGCTTCCACTCCGGCCATGAGTGGACCTTGGAGCGATGGCAATGAAGAGGTACTTTGCATTCCCCAAAGCTCTAGCATTACTGGAATCTGACCATCAGATTTTTAGTGTCATATCCAGGATACTCTTCGTGGGGTGGGGGTCTTACCCCTCTGCAGACATGCACTCGCTGTATTCTACAGCCCGAGGCGACTGGGCAATCAACATTGATTATTGGCAGGAGATCCGGGATCAAACCACACGAGTTGCTATCGGCACATTCTTCTACCTAACAATCACCTTCGCAGAAGAAAAACCTTTGAGGTGATAAAGCCCGATTATTTTGAGCTTTTAGCTGAGAAAAAGAAAAAGCAACTAATTTTTTTCTCTAAAGATTTCCGTTCGTTAAAAGTAAGTAGGTAAATCTTTGGTCAGAATTAACAAAAGATTACTAACTTGTTTTATTCTGGCAGAAGTATACTACTAAAACTTTGACATTAAAGCAACCAAAAGAGTTATAAGCAGAACGTAAATTGGCTTGGAGCCGCTCTTGGGTGAAAAGAAAGTTGGTGATAGGATCCATGTTCACACAGTGCCTCCTCTCCCTCTCAATTTAGAAATCCAAATCGGTTCTTAGATTGGTGGCAAGCAGTTGTCAGTAAGTTTACTCTAATAGAGAAAATGTTTGCACTGAAGCGCCTTCGGGTTACGCAATCTTGATTGCATCAGTAAGTTTCAGTTTGATTTCCCCTGGGATAGTGACGTTCGTGAACCAGTGAGAGAGGAAAATCGAGAAGAGATACGGCAAACAGGTAAAGGAAGACATGTGCAATTATTTCGTATGTTAACTCAATAAAGGGACAAATAACAAATATTGAGATCAGATTTTGAATCGGGTGTATAGCCCATGGGACAAAAATAAGCAAACAGTTACACAAATTAGTGTGCATCAAAATTATTTTTGCGCGTTTAATCAACTGAGAGTTCATAAAGAACATTGGTATAGTTTATGAAACTCACATACCAATTGAGAGGATCGGCCATGAATAAGTACTCCTCTAAAAATCATTATAAAGTGTTCATTTTCTTTCAAAACCAAAGATTCCAGGAGTTGACTATTACTTATATAATGTTATTCAATCATCATCATCATCATGTCGCGCCGTCTGCGCGGATATCCCTGACCGTCTCTCGCCATTTCTCCCTATCATTCATCGCTTCTGGCAGGTCCTCAGGGTTACATCCCGTGTCCCCACATAGCTGTTGTATGTAAGTTCGTGCTAGTCGTCCCACTCTTGCACATCCATGTGTGGGGGTCCACAGGAGTACATCGCTTATGAGCTCGTCCTTGCTTCTCCAGCAGTGTCCTGTATAGTTTTTGTGATGGGGGGCAAGTGTCCGTATAGTTGGAGTCTCGTGGGGTGTTGTCGCCAGGACTTGTTTAATACTGCTCTCAACATTCTTGTGTAATTTCCGTCCAGCCTCCCCTCCAGCCGCCTCGTAAGCGTCCATGTGGTGCATCCATATAGCAGTATCGACACAACCGCTGCCTGGAAGAAACTGCGTTTCATTTTATCAGTTAGGTCCGACTTCCATATGATCGAGAGCCTATCGATAGCTGTCCATGCCTTCGTCAGTCGTGTGTCGATGTCTTTCTCGGTTGATGAGACGCTGCTTCCTAGGTAGGTGAATTTGTCGACTAGTTTCAGAGAGGCTCCGTCTAGTGTGGCAATGTTGCCCGTTTGGTTGTAACACATATATTCGGTTTTGTTTGCATTGACATGGAGGCCAATGCCTGCTGCGGCTCGTTCCAGACTATGCAGTAGTGTCTCTGCTTGATTAGGCGTATTCGCTAGTAACGCCAAGTCATCAGCGTAGTCGGCGTCCGTGATTGTTTTTGCGGGGTACCTTTTGCTTCTTCTCTTAGTCAGCTCGAAGCCATTTTCTCTGATTTTGTCGATCGAAGTCCTAAGCACATAGTCTAGACAGATAATAAAGAGGTACGGGGCTAGTGTGTCTCCTTGTACACTCTAAGGTAGTTGAATTCAGTAAGAAAAATAAAATTGCATACAAGAAGTGTAATCATTTTTAGATTGATACATGTGTCCTTGTGCGTAGAGTGTTTGCCAATGGCCTTGGAAACCGGGTTTCAATCCCTGGTTGAATCATACCAAATACTCAAAATATGGTACTTGATGCCGCCTTGCTTAACACTCAGCATTATAAGGTACGGATCAAGGGTGAAGTGCAGCAATTCAGAGATAGATGTAGCGTCCTCCCCTATATCTCAGTGTAGTAGCTAGTGAAATAGGAGCCTTCGGGTCACCCTCGACTAAGGTCGCTAACTTTACTTTTTACATATATATGATTTTGTTGACAAAATTTCAATGTTGTGGATTATGGTAATAAATAATACCTGACAATATTTTTTTAATACATAATTTTCTACGAGACATATTAGAATACTGATGTCTTTGATTGAACGGTTTTAATATTTTGATTTTGTTGAATTCAATAGTTAAATGGAATTTTAATCATAGTTTTCATTGTAAAACGCCCAGTTTATCTTTTTCGCAATCACTTATATTGTATCAGTATTCCTATCTAAAACCAACAACTTTTTAGAAATTACATGGCATCAATTAACCTATTAGAATAATAATCTTTTGTAAGCAATAGTAGCTTCAATCAAGTATTCGTAATGCAAATAATTATATGGTTTCCATATCAAACATCAATGATTTTAATGCAGTTAAATTGTTTCTAATGATCCTGAGGAGTCACCCTGGCTAACGTGCTGAACTGCAGCTTCGGAGTAAGCAAGTTCAAACTCCATCCGTGCTATTACATTCACTATCGGACTAATGCCCTTGAGAGAGGAGTGGACTCCATTATCCCCTCCCTGTTATAGTTTAAATAGTATTACTACTTTTCTACTAGAAGGATGGCTTTGGCATTAATTAACCCAAGAAGTTTGATATACCATCAAAACCAAGGCTACCACTATCAATTTACTGTTCTGGTCTTGCACCGGACTGCCTGGCATTCGTGCAGGGAGGCCAAACAGCAATAACCATAGTTTCACATTGCCCTAGGCCAACGAGCAAGGTCACCTGGCATACGTGCCGCAAGACTTAACAATGACTAGCATAGATCACATTGCACCTGGCCTTCGGTCATAGTGGATTTATGACCAGCAGCGAATAAGTCGAGATTCGTTGGTAACTTCCCCATCCTTTTTTCCCACTATAAAAAAAACTATGTGTCAAATCCTACCTGCTGGGAGGCTCGGATAATTTTGTTCAAACAAAAATCCAAATTAAGAATTTCAAATTTATTGATACTAATTTTCAAAGTTAATCATTGATTACAACCGCTCCAACTGATAGTGAAACTGGGGAAATGTTTATGAAGAAGGAACTGCATACTGTACTGAGACTCTTCAAGCAGCTTTTTGAGGTACGCTTTTAGTTAGATGATCGGCATAAGAAATGATATCAGTGACCCGAGTTTAAATCTTTGGGTTATATTTTGGCCTTAACTGAGATTTCCTCACGATCAAACTAACCTTAAGACCTCTGAAAATAGAATTCTCAACAATTGTTTTGATGACTTTTGTGTCAGTTTCATACCGCACAAGTTTATCATTGGACAATATAACACAGAAAAAAGAACTGTTCACTTCTGATCAATTGCAAAAGTGTGATGTTCTACCATGATAACACTTGCCAATTCGCCTACAACAACCTTCGCATCCCCCCACCAGAAAACATCAAAATAAAAAACAACAGATTGAAGAGCTCAAATGAAAAAAAAATCGTTATTTCCCTTGCCTCACCTAATTCCCATCTGGTGCTAGATTTAAAGAAGGTTTGATTGATTAGTACTCGAAGCTCAAGAACAGGGACTATACTCTGTATTCCTTCCATCAAAACAAAAATAATTTAATAAAACGTTGGTTGTGAATGGTCGGAAGGGACGCGGTAGCAGTATCTCATCTACTGAAAGAGTTACCAATATTTGCATTTTTGCCGTCAATGAACAATGCAATGTTCGTATGAGCGTTGCTCTTAATATAATGACCATTATTTTATTTCAAAGAAAACTACACCAAATCGGAAGAAGACAGTAAAACCAAGGGATAGAGCAAGCTTTCAGCTACAAATCACTATTTTTGGCCGTCAGTGAACAAGTATCGACCGGCAGTGCTTGTATTAGTAGTGCTCTGAAAGTAATGCCTTCTACTTTATTTCTACGACAGATGTAGGAAGCACAATAACACTATTGGATAGAACGAGTTTTCAGGTACAAAACTCTATTTTCTCACCGAGTCACCATCATGGGTTAAGCATTTTTCTGTGCCAGCGATGGAGAAGAACTTGTATATCTTTCTTGAAAATAGATTGATCCAAAAGTAATGTTCCCTATTTATTTATTTATTTAGACTCCCTAGAAACCTTTTGTGGGAAAGAAGAAAATATTTTTTTCATCGTCAGAATTTTATGAAGAATCCCAACCTAAAAAGAACAAACTGACAGATATAGCATATTTGCATGGATAGATGAACAGACTGAGATAGATAGATAAATGGATAGATAGATATTATCTTCCTTTTGGGTTTCTTCATATATATATATATATAGAGAGAGAGAGAGAGAGGGGGGTGCAGAAAATTTCATTGGCGGAAAACTTCAAATAATGCTGTTCTATTTGCAGTTGAATTTTTTTTACTGATGGGATCCAAACACTGCAATATCGATGAAATAATTGTACAGATTACGAATGGAAATATCTTGAGATATCAACCTCATCTGATTACATTCCAAGATACTATATATATATATATATATATATATATATAAAGTTGGACGGGTTTCGATCCCGGCTTCGAGCGTCCTGCGTGTCTAGCCACACTGAAGAGTTCTGATAGAACGAAACAGTCTGTCTGTGGATGACTATATATATATATATATATATATATATAAATTCTCGGTGTATATATATATATATATATATATATATATATATATATGTATACTGATGACAATCCAATGAATATACTTATATATATTATATATGGAGTAACACACACACACACACACACACACTCACACACACACACACACACACACACACACATATATATATATATATATATATCGTTAGAAAATGTACAAAGCAAATGAAAATGAAATGAGTTGAAACAGGAGACAATGTTTGTGAGAACTGTAAGAAAATGGCAGAATGAACTAGATATTTAACTGACTTCCCAACAAGTCAGAATGCGTTACCAGATCATTTTTAGTCGGAAGCCATACACGAATTGAGATTCATGCTTCGCTGTTCGAAATAGGATTTACATTGAGATGTAACTCCGATCTAAAATATAAACAGAAGAAAATGGTTTTAAGTGGAATAAGGAGAAACAATCACATCATATGGACAATTGGATGAAAGTGATGTTTAGTAATGAATCATGAACCTGCATTGGTCAGAGTGATTGAAACTTTTATCAACTGCAGTTCGAACTTATAAGACATAAAGATGACTACCAGAAGAAAACAAATCATTTATGATATGCGGTTGCATGTCAGTTAAAGGACTAAGCACATGTTTTCACTAAAATACCTAATAATTTTCTCGTTTCCTTAGCAGAAAATTTGTTTGGTGATGATGAAGTCATTTTTTCAGGTCGAATAAGCGTCCTGTAACCAAGCAAAGAGGATTAAAGCTTTTCTTCGGGAAGACGTAAAATCAATAAAATAGCCAGCGAACAGTCCTAATCTAACGCCAATTAAAAATTATGGTTGACATTTTAAAATGAGCAACAATTAGACTTCATATTAAAACTCAAGTAGCATAGAAAAGAGAATACGGTCTGTTAACTATGGTGTTTAAAAGAGGAGAGGAAAAATCTTTGAATTAATTTTAAATTGAAGATAATTCATAATATCACGTCCGCTGGTTTCGACTGAAGAGAAATAAGGTAAAAGGGAAGGTAATAAAGGGGTAATAAATTTTAGTTCTTTATCTATATAACCGGAAGTGGTAAAAAGAGGTGACGTTTTGCAGTTCGCACAATTTTTTTTTTTTTTTTTTTTTTTTTTGGTGGGTTCAGCAGAGGCCGATAAATTTCACTCAAGAACGTAAGAAACACATGTTTATGTGTTAATTTATGAGTCAACAGAAGGTAGATCAATCGTTTTTTTGTGAAGTTGGGTTTGTTTTTTGGGGTTTTTTTTTAACAAAAATGCATTGAAAATCAGAAAAAAGGGTCAAAATAAAGAATCAAAAAACATTAATGACTGTATAGCAATAACATATATATATAATTTCAATGCATCTTTAATGAAAGTACGAATGGCAAATAAGAAAATGCCGGTGGGCTGAAATTAATAAAAACGTTTCAGATGGAATTAAGATATAAAATCTTATCCAAATAGAATAAAAATAATTGCGCTATAGAAATGATTTTAAAAAAAGAGAGGAAGAAATTTTACAATGGTCAGGAATTCATCATCATCATCATCAGCACGTTGTACTGCTAGCACGAATTTCCATGATCCTCTCTCGCCATTCATCCCTATCATCCATCGCTCCCTGGAGATCTTACAGAGCTGTTGTATATAGGTTCTAGCTGGTCGCCTAATCCTTGCTTGTCCATGTAAAGGGGTTCACCGGAGTATATCACTTATGAATTCGTCCTTACTTCTCCAGCAGGGTCTCGTATGTCTGGATCGTCTAAATTTGATAATTTTCGAGATGGGTGGTAGGTGGCCGTACAGCTGGGTTTTTTTTTTGTAAGATGTTGCCTCCAAAACTTGATCAATACTACTCGTAGCATTCTTGTGTAATTTCCGTCAATCTTTTTCACCATACTTTTAGTTATCATCCATGTGGTGCATTCATATAGCAGTATCCCAACAACCACTGCGTGGAAAAAACTGCGTTTTATTTTATCGGTCAGGTCTGACTTCCACATGACCTGTCAATGCCTTTGCTTGTCACGTGTTGATGTCTTTCTTGGTTGATGAGATGCTGCTGCCAAGGTAGGTAAACTTGTTCACTGCTTTCAAAGGACAACCCTTTAGTAAGGAGACGTCGCCTTTTTGACATCTATTCTGTTTTTTCTGCCTTCACTTGGAGGCCTATGCCAGCAGCTGCCCGTTCCAGAATATTTTGCAAGGTTTCAGCCTGGGTGGGTGTATTAGCCAGAAGTGCCATCAACGAAGTTTGCTTCCATAATAGTTTGAGCTGGGTATCTTCTGCTTCTTGCCTTTGCCAGCGTAAAGCCATTCTCTTTCATTAAATCTATAGAAGTTTAAAGCACGTTATATAGGCAGATAAAAGATAAGTATGGAGCTAATGTATCCTCTTGCAGTACACTGGTGACAATGTCTGCGTCCCCATCCAGTGAGCGAACTTTTACTTTTGAGTTTTTGTCCAACGATAGAGAAAAGTAAATATCATAAAATGAATAGGTTCACTATCTAGAGTACCTTTCAATGCCATTCCTCTCAGGTCTACCCTGGCCCGAAATGTTAGCACCTGATATGGTCCTATCTATGGGTCAAATAGAACTGTTTGACATTTCAACTGTGTGCAAGCAAATGACTTATGCTAAAGTAAATTGTTTGAAATAGAACTGTTCGATCATTTAAATGTGTGTACACAAATGACTGATGTTCAATTGAATTGCTAGTGACAAAAATACTTCAACACATTTAACTGTACACAAACAAATGATTGATATTAAATAGAATTATTCGTATAAGATAGAAATAAGTGAAACCTTTTAACTGTGTGCAAAAAAAAAATAAGCTCAAACTCGTGAGAAAATGGTATCAACCAAATGTTTTTAGAAATCCTGTATTAAATATGTATGTATAAAAATATTCAGCATTAAATAACCTACATTCGTTGATATGCCATAAAATCAAACCAAACCAAACCAAATCATATATATTTAATATTTATGTATAAAAAGTATTTGGCATAAAATAATCTACAATGGTTGGTATACCGTAAAACCGAACCAAACAAAATCATATATATTTAATATATATCTATAAAGAGGATTTGGCATTAAATAACCAGCAATGATTGATATGCAATAAAACCAAACCAAATCTAATATTTTGCCTGTGAATTCACGGAATTGTCTTTTCCTAACAAATGTGCTGAACCGGTAACCTTCTAAAGTAAAAGTTGAACTCCGCCCGAAGGTCATTTCTTCACATACGAATCAAGAAACGCAGATTTACCCATTGTTCTGTCTTGATTGATATCTCCCTCAAGCCAGCAGTGCTCATGAGCAGCTCGATTGTCGATTGATCTAAGAAGAGTCTATGTGCCAATTCTTTTAGCTTTCTTCTCTTCTACTCGGAAATAATACAACATCTGAACTGCGACGATAAAGACAACAAAGGAACGGAACCTGGTGGAAATTACTTCTTCCTCATCAACATCATCCTCATCATTAACCAGATTGAGTCCATTGATAAACAAAGGCTTTTCCTAAGGCCTTACATAATATTGTTGATTGTGCAAGCCTCTGTCATGCATTAGTAGGAATCTTTACTATCTTATCTTCTCGGTTAATATATATATATATATATATATATATATATATATATATATATCATGGAGTTGTTCAAATTTTAATGGTTATCGTCGGAGGAAATGAATACGGCTGACTGGGGTCAAATCTTGAACAAAGTTGTTGACATTTCCCAAAGGACTCATACCTTGCATCGCATTCACCTCGTGAAGCAGAGTTGGTATATATATATATATATATATATATATATATATATATATATATATATATATATATATGTGTGTGTGTGTGTGTGTGTGTGTATGGTTGGGCAGCAGTCCTTCATTTAAGTATCTTTGATTAAATGATAAAGACATATTTTCTATGTAATTTTATTAGGATCCTTTCAAGTTTCTTGACAAGTGTTTTGGTTTTAGGTTGGAGTTGGTCTATGAATTTACTGAAACTATTCGCATACAAATCATATATATATATATATATATATATATATATATATATATGAATAAATTTTTGGTACCGGGGAATTTAATAATTACTCAGTATTTATTCATTTCATTCAAAAATAATAAAAACAAATTAGAGGGAACCTTTCGTCCGCCGTATTTTCAATAAAAGATATTTTTTAATCACACAGGGGAGGGATATTTTTAAAAATTTCAACTCCCATGATTCTCACTAAGTTTCCCAAACAAAGACAGAGAAAACAATACATTCTTTGTCTGTTTGGATAATAGGTGGGAGTTGATATTTTTTTCAAAATTCCCCCATTGTGATTGAAAGATTTTACCTTTTTAAAACGATTCCGGTGTATTTATTGAAACCGTACCGGACGAAAGGGTCCCTCTAATTTGTTTTCATTATTTTAGAATGAAATAAATAAATATGATTCCCCAATTCTTTGTGGTAGATAGATAGATAGATAGGATTGGGTTGATATTCTATTAAACAGAACACAAACCAAAACTCATCTGCTGGAAAAGCGGAATGATATGAAAAAAGCATCTTTACATAATAAAAGAAATCCAACAAACACCAAATTCGCAGAAACTTAAGGAATCCCAACGAGAAATAACTTAAACATACCGAAAATTGTTATATGATTAAGATAATGATTAATTATATTAATCCCTTTCGTTAAATATATTTCATTATTTAGTTTGCTAATGCTTTGAACTACTCGGTGTCTCTTCGTTTAGGTGTCGATGTCAGACGGTGCACTTGCACACACCCCCGCGGAAAGGATATGACAATCATCATCTTTCATGATAAAATCTCAGACAGGAAAGTGGACTGGATGGGCTGTTATAGCGAATTAAGATGGTAGATGACGTCAAACCCGGAAGAGATGGTCCAGAGAATTTTAGGATTTTGAAAAGTCATTGAGTTGAGGTTCGATCGTCGAAGCAAACAGTTGGGTTTTTCGGATCTAATTTGAGCAGTTTGCTTCTCCACAGGATGAGATGAATTGAAATTTTTGACACTGCAAGATGCGCCGTGCAAGGTTGTTGTTAGCATAGTATGGCTAGCATATGTCTTTCTCCTCATCTTACCAAGAGCTGAGGGCAGAAAGAAATAAAGCCGTCCGTATCAGAAACGCCAATATTATTACTACTATTATTGAAATCCTGTCTATACAATAAAAGAACAACTAGAAAACATACAAAGTCAAATTAAAAACAGAAATCTCCAGGAAATCAACAATCACAATTTGCAGGTTATACCACCAGGACTTTAATAAAGGTCTTAGAGAAATATCTAAAAGGAAACGAGCTGTTTTTGAAAAATCTGGTCGCAGCACCCCACAAAATAGCTGAGTACGGTCACTTACCATCCACCTTACAAATCGTCCAGTAAAACGAACAAGATATTCTAAGCTCTACATTCTAGACCTACTCATAACCGACGTTCTCTAGTGGACTCCTACATATAGAGACATCAGTGTCGGGTGACCAGCAAAAATATATATTCGTCAGCTCTGTGCAGACACTGGATACCATCTAGAGAAAATTCCGGGAGTGATGTATGATAGAGACGGATGACTACAGTTAATCAAGAGAATTTGTGCAACCAATATAACTTTATGTTAATGATGATGATGATGATGATATATATATATATATATACATAGTCGTTCCAATATTTTTTCAAGTTCCACTCTAATTTAAAAATTTTCAAACATTTCTCACCTTTGTATAGGTTGCACGTGCACAGAAATTGAAACACATCTGAATTAGATTTTATGGTTTTATAAGAAGTGCTACAGTAAAAAAAAAGCTCAAATGTAGCTTTTCTTTTTGGTCAGTGATTTTTTCAAACGGCTGGAACTGACAGATACCAATCCATTACGCTATCCTAACTTAAATATTTTCGATCTACAAATTATATTGAGTATTCTTGAGTTATGAATGTTTCAAATTATATAATCAATAATCAATATATATTTATATACATATATATATTAAGAATGTTTTAAACATATTTAGAAAAATCAAAATGTGCTTACAACCATATGACAGGGCGGGATAAATCTTAAAAACAAAAACGTAATTCACTCACCTGTCTTTGGATTAAGAGAACTCTACTTTTAGATCATTCAGCAACGCCAGCTACATCACAATAAAAGGACGTGAAATAAAAGATTTTTGCTTGAAAATGTATTTAGAATGAACAAAATACATAGAAATTAACAATAATATATAAAAGTACATAAAAGTCTTTAAATTCAACAAAAACTAAAATAAATTAAACTGTGTTAAGAGAACAAAGAAATATGAACATCAAAATATTTTAAACTAATGTAGGTCATCAAGTCCAGTTTTTATCCAAACCAGGTTACGTCAAGAATTTTGGAACCGATTAACAATGTAGGGCTGGGTATGTCTATTATTTTATTAATTATATTCATTATTTTTTAAGAAATATTATTAAAAAATGTTTTTATTATATTTGGAACTTCAAATATGCTTATATTATTTCGTTAGTTTCGCGGTGTTCGTGGATCTTTCAAGTCGTTTGTATAAAAAAAATGGACTACATAGGAAGTTATGGAATATTCTGTCAACGTTGCTCTGTCATCTGGGGCTGTTGAATACACCGACTGCATCTCTGCAGAGTGGTAAGACTCCCACATTGTGTGTCCAGTAGCCCAGTCTGTTGGGACTGTAGAATACACTCACTGCATCTCTGCAGTAGGGTAAGACAATCAGATGGTGAGGTTCCAGTAATGTTGGAGCTTTGGAGAATGCGGAGTACCCCTTTCATTGACATCGTTCTCATGTCCAGTCCGACACGGAATGGTAGTGCTTGATAGGGGCCTATCTATGGGTCTAATAGAATTAAAAAGTGTGTACTTATGCTAAACAGAATTGCTTGAAATAGAACTATTTCGACATTTAACTGTGTCCAAACAAAAAAACTATATCTATACTAAGCTGAATTGTTTGAAATAGAACAGTTTATATGAATAAACATCGATTTGGCATTAAATGAACTACGATGGTTGATGTGGCATAAAACCAAACCAAAACGAAACATAACAAACTATTCATCAACGGGAGTGGTATATTGCTGCATATATATCTACCTCCAACGTGTATATATATATATATATATATATATATATATATATATATATATATATATATATATATATATATACACAAATATCTTACTCTTGTAGTCAGTATATGTGTTAACAATCTCTTTTTCCCTTTATATATACATATATGTATATATATATATATATATATGTGTGTGTGTGTGTGTGTGTGTGTGTGTGTGTGTGTGTGTGTGTGTGTGTGTGTGTGTGTACACATAGATATTTATGCATGTGTTTGTGTGCAAGTATGTGCTGGAGTTCCGTGGAAATGTTTATGTGAAAAATAAGTGTTATCTGAAATAAATTATTCCCCCCCCAACTTAGACTGCATATTCAATATACCCACTTACACACACATTTACACAGATAGATAGATAGATAGAATGAGACAAGCATAAACATTGACAGACATTGAGAACATAAGTTGGAAAAGTAGATATGTGAGATTGGGATGTATCATTTTAGAAAGCATAAAGCGTAGGTATCACCATTTAAATATATTTCGACTTTTTTTCAAAATGCATTTCCATATGACAAATTTAAAATAATATGGTGTCTCACGAATTGCCGCAACCCATGATTTTTAAATTTAAAAAAAAAGTCGTCGCTCTGAGCTGTCATGAAATACGAAAAATAGTTTGTCTTCCAGGTTAATGGGATTTCTTTTTCTTTTCTTTATTCTTTTTAGAAAAAAAATTTCCTAATTTCAAGTGTCGGTCTTATTTCTTTTTCACATGATAACTAGGTCATTGTGTGTCAGAAAAGTATAGGGATTCGTGTTACAAATAATTTATTTTAATAAACTCGATGGTTTCCTCTTCAAAGTAATAGCCTTCGAATCTAATCCATTTTCCCATCCCCGGCCCAGTCGGCTGGGACAGTAGAATACACAGACTACATCTCTCCAGGGGATGAGACTCCCCCAATGAGTGTCCTTCATATGACACTAAATAATCTGATAGTGAAGCTACAGTAATGCTGAAACTTTGGGGAATATGGAGTACCCTATCATTGCCTTGCTCCCAGGTAAACGCTGGCATGAGTGATAGCAACTGATAGGGTCCTATCTGTATGTGTCAAATAGAGTTAAACTGTGTACTTATGCAAAACTAAATTGTTTGTAATAGAACTATTTGATTATTTAACTATGAGCGAAAAAGTGTCTGTTAAATTGAATTGTTAGTGATACATAGTAATACTCTAAACCATTTAACTTTGTTAACCAAACTAGACAGCTTGAAATAGAAATGTTTTACTTGGCCCTGACGGGTTTAAACTTTCCTATATTGTATACGTTGTTCTTGTTCGTTTAAATTTCGATTTATCTTTTATTTGGTTTCAATTTTTTGTTTAATGGCATAAGAGTCTTCGAGGATTATTTGATGTCAATGCCATCCTTCGAGAAGAACAATAGAGGTACTATATGACCACAAGCTTGAGGGATAAATGGGTTCATGCCTTTCCCTAGAATATTAGTCGAAAATTAAGTGTAATAGGGCGACTGGAGTTCGAATTTGTTCTGTAAAATAGGGAAATCAAGCATCTTGGCCCCTACCACACTGAAACTCCTCTCTTTACCAATTGAATTTTAAATTTGGAAACCTAAAAAAATCGTACATTAAAATACCCAGTAAAATTTTTTTAAATTATGGTAGATATAACTAAAAAAACAGAAAGACACACACGCCAAATGCTCGAAGTTCTTTGAATGAATTGAGCTCTCTTGTATCCGTAAGGCAAAATGTAAACAAACAAAAGCTTCTACAAAATGCCTTATGATTCCCGAGCTGTATGTCACCTGATGGCTGAGAGGTATGATACTAAGTCTAACGTCAAGTTAGGCCAGTTTCGATCCCAGCTTGAAGCGTTCCACGTGTCTAGCCACACGGAACTGTTACGATACAACGAAACAGCCAGTCTTTGGATGATGAATACACACACACATATATATATATATATATATATATATATATATATATATAAGACATAAGTGTACATGATTGAATAAAACACTGATCTACAAATTGATTAATTTCATTTTTTTTAAATTCATTGAAATGGATGTTGAAAAAGATAATATTAGTCAGTGCGTAAATATATGCCAGTATTTACGTAATAAGAAAAAAGAGATGATACATTCAGATTTATAGTTTTTTATTGTCTTAGTCTGAGTTGATAAATTTCGTGTCTAATACATCTTGTGTGAGAATATCACTATATATAGAGAGAATCCATTTATGCATCAATCATGCATCGGCTGCAACTGAAATTTTCATCAACATGCCTTGGCTACCTTAGAAGTTCTAATATTTATGCAAACAATAACATATTAGTTCAATTAAAGATAATTAAACAATTACACAAGAATGCTGCGACCTGTATTGAATAAGTCCTGAAGGTAATACCCTACAAAGCCGTAGCTCTACGGCCGACTACCACCCATCGCGAAAACTATTCAAATTAGACCAACCAGCCATGTGGGACACCCCTGGAGAAGTAAGGACGAACTCATAAACTGTGTGTACTCCTGTGGACCCCAGCTCATTGACGAGCAAAGTTAGTATGACTAGCTAGAACCTATCAACAACCGCTCTGTTCCGATACAGGATGTAGCCTTGAAGACCTCCCGTTAGCAATGGATGATAGAGATGGGTGGTGAGAGTGGGTCAGGGAGATCTATGCTAGCAGCACGACATCATGATGATGATGATGATGCGATGTTGAAACTAATGCACTCTCAAAGGAAAAAGAATGTAGATTTTTACTCAAAAGTGATAAATCAAATTTAGGACTGAATAATTCTGTACTTACAAAAGAAATATTTTTAATCGCTATTTATTAGATTGGGGTAGGCTCGAAATTAGATAAAAAGAAGTTGATAATTTATCGATGATTCTAATTAGCTAAAAATTTATTTTAAACAATATCTGGGGGAAAAGATTTCTTAAATTATTTAGGGTTTGGATCATCAGATTTTTCGCGGCAAGTCAAATACTGTCGTCGGCAAAGTACCTCAGAGAAATTTTGTAAACAACACATACATGTTGATTGATTATAGAATTTTAAAAAAATACAAATACAAAGGTTACAGCTTCTCGAGCTTATTTTACGGACATTTTTTTTAGTTTGGTTGATTTTCCCTATATATATATATATATATATATAAACAAATTTGGACAAACCGTTTAATGATCTCTGCATACCATGAACACCTTACTTTAACTTTAACACCAGAGAGATAATTAAATGGCATTGTTTCTTTTGGTTCTTATATTGCAACCCATCAGTCCATTCTATAAGAAAACTGTGTTTTCAGAATGGGTTCGTTTGATGCTAAAGCCATTTGGCGTTAGAGTTTGAAGACGTTTCTTATATTGTCCTGATATAGTCTAATGTACTTTTTAATCCTTTCCAAGATTGCAAATATTCATTAGAAATAGAGCACGCACTCATAAACAGTTTAAAAATATAATAGTTGAGTTAGTAGTGGTGGTTTGAAAAGGATACGAAAATGCAAGTTCAGAACCTGGCTGAGGCTGTTTGCATTTCACATAGCGCTAACATCTTTAGGAGAGGTATTAATTCAACTATTCTCTCCCCAGTTATCGGTAAATTGTGGGCCTAATTGGTCTCTTCAACCTTGGTAAGGCAACCGATCTTGAAGGAAAATTCTTAATTTAAACCTGCTAAAATCTGCTTAAAATTTGACCTTGCACCTACTTGTGCGAAACGGTTGGGTAAGTATATACAATAACCAAATGGTGGGGAAAAATCGGCTCGGGCTACAGGAACCTCGATGGTCAGGTTGACCTAAAACCATGGATCCCGAGCAGTTATCCTAATCATAGAATTAAATCCGGTGCCTAGCACTTAGAGAGTAAGTCCAATGTGGTTGGGCATCTTGGCGATCTCGGTCAAAGTATCAAGAGCGGCCGAATTGTGTCTCTCGTTACCAAAATATAGCAAATCTTTCGACTCACTGTAGTAGTTTACTGTCTTGTCAACTGAGAGCGTAGAATACGCCGATTGCACATCTGAAGAGGGATAAGACCTGCTCCTACCCTAACGAGTGTTCTGGATATGACACTACACTGCATCTGATGGTGAGGCTCCAGTCCTGGAGCTTTGGTGAATCTTGAGTAGCCCTTCATTGTCATTATTCCAACATCCACACTGATAGGTAGTACCTGTTACGGCCCAATGTATGGGTCAAATAGAACTAGTGTCCAAGGTATGCCACTAAACCGAGTCTGATAGTGAGGACCCAGTCAACGAAATTTGCACTACCTCTTCATCACTATTTATCCCAGGTTCACTCTGACCGGGAATGTTAGTGCCTGTTTCGGTTTTATCTATAGGCAAAATAGAAGTTTGAGCTTTTACTATACTTGAAACCATATAACTGTGTGTAAACGAATGGTTTATGTTAAATTGAATTATTTGTATTTCATAGCTGTAATTGAAACCCTTTAATCATATAGAAGCGAATGAATAGTGTTGAAGAGCGTTATTAGTGTAAAATAATTGAAACCATTCAAGGTCCTGGATATGACATTAAACTGCATCTGATGGTGAGGCTCCAATCCTGGATCTTTGGGGAATGTGGAGTATACATTCATTACCATTACTCCCAGGTCCACTCTGACCCAGAGTGGTAGTTTCTGTTAGGTAAAAAAGAACAAATCATTGTTTTACTAGGGATTAATATCAATATCAGATATAATTTTCAGCGTTAAATAGCGATAATTGAAAAAAGTTACTATGCAAACAATAAATAGCAAGACTTGAAACCATTTAGTTGTGTACAAATAGAACTATTAGTGTTAGATGACAATGCTTGTAGCAATTTATCTTTGTGCAAACAAATTATTAATAGAATTATTAATGTTAAATAGCAATATTTGAAATCATTTAATTGTTTGCAGAAAAAGTATTACTATTAAATAGAATGATTAATGTTTGAAACAGTTTAATTGTGAGGAAACTAATGTTTAATGTTCGATAGAATTATTAGCGTTAAAGAGCAATACTTAAAACCAATTAACTGTGTGCAAACAATAAATAGCAATACTTGTGTCCAAGCAAAAAAAACCCGTGTGGAAATAGATATACTTTTCTTTTATTTTTAGATAGAATTATAATGACCAGAAAATCCGACAAGCACTCTCTAATA
>OY757926.1:44927168-44957168 GCA_963585895.1 Sepioteuthis lessoniana | reverse complement strand
ATTCAATCAAACAATCAAACAACTCGTAAATACCTAGACAAATCTATATTTGTTTAAATCCATTTATAATTAGTTTTTATTAATATGGCACTGTATTAAAATGATCTTGAGCCAGACACATAATCTTTCAGTTTTTTGCCGATATTTCGATTTTTTTAATTTTTTGTTTTATCAACAAAACTAGAGCTGAAAGACGATTTTGGGAAGTTCCGTATTCTAAAAGAAGTTGGGCCGTGTAAAAGACAGATCAACCATTGTATTCTTTTTTTTTTTTTTTTGAAACTATGTTTTCTTGATATATATGCAATGTTTTTTTTGTTTTGTTTTGTTTTTAACTTAGAAGATTCGTTCATCAATCATGAGAAGTTGGCGATTGGTAAAAAACAAAGAAAAATAAAGCAAAAGTAACGAATAAAACCTATCGGTGTGACAGAGTAATCAAAAAAATGCACTATTAATCAGAAAAACCGCGCCTTCTACATCTTACCGGGTAAATAAACGCTTTTTACTGCTACTTAATGCCAAAGTTATTGACTAACTTCGGATTCTAAATAACTTCCTTATTGAGTCGTCCGCCTATTTCCACGGGGACCGACAGTCATGGTTAGTGGTTGCGGGCGGGGTTTTTAGAATGAAATTAATGGCTGAACAAAGATGTTTGGGGGCGTGGGAGGCGTTAGGTAAGGAAGTAAAATGAATCAACAGGATTTTCTAAAGCGAGAAATGAATGAGAATAAGTTTGATTGCAAAAGAATGCGACGTGTGGGGCTAGGGGCACCTATCACGGTATAATGGTTAGCAAGCTAGTCTCTCAGGTACTTACAAGTAATGAATTGCTCGAGACTCAAGGCTTTATGCAAAAACTAAGCTAAGCACAATAAATAAGAGACCTACCCTATCGGTTGAAAGATAAGTTAATATATATATATATATATATATATACGACGGCATGAAACCTGTGGTCACAGACAACATTACATGCTATTAAATATATATAAAAACTAATATGTATTTACTTATTATTATTATTATTATTATTATATAATAACTCTATCACAGATATTGAGCACTCTCCAAATTATACCTCATCTGGTCTGCCACAAACCCACAAAGTAAGATAGTGACAACAAACACTGTTATATGTATATATATATATATATATATATATATATATACTCATCCGCACGAGCAGGGTGTGACACAAGGTCAAATTTGAACGAGTTTAAATTCAGGATTTTCCTTCTTCTATATTGACGAAGAAAAGAAGCAGAAGATACCCCGCAACAACAATTACCGACGCCGACTACGCCGATGACATAGCGATACTGGCAAATACACCTGACCAAGCCGAAACACTTCTGCATAGCTTGGAACGAGCAGCAGCAAGCATAGGCCTCCATGTTAATGCACACAAAACGGAATATATGTGCTATAACCAAACGGGGGACATCTCCACTCTAGAAGGAACCCCTCTTAAACTAGTAGACAAATTCACGTACCTAGGAAGCAGCGTCGAATCAACCGAAAAGGACATCGAAACGAGGTTAACGAAAGCATGGACAGCTATCAATAGGCTATCGACTATATGGAAATCAGACCTAACCGATAAAATGAAACGCAGTTTCTTCCAGGCAGCGGTCACATCGATACTGCTATATGGATGCACTACATGGACGCTAACAAAACGGCTGGAGAAGAAACTAGATGGCAATTACACAAGAATGCTGCGTGCAATCCTCAACAAGTCCTGGCAGCAATACCCCACAAGACACCAACTGTACGGCCACCTGCCCCCTATCACGAAAACTATTCAAGTTAGGCGAACCAGACATGCAGGACATTGCTGGAGAAGCAGAGATGAACTCATAAGAGATGTACTCTTATGGATCCCCACACACGGCCGCACAAAAGCAGGACGACCCGCACGAACGTACATTCAGCAGCTATGTGAGGATACAGGTTGTTGTCCTGAAGACCTACCTAGGGCGATGAACGACAGGGAGGAGTGGCGAGAGAGGGTCAGGGATATCCGTGCTGCCAGCACGATTTGATGATGATGATGATATTGGTTGCCAAGCAAAGTATAAAACGCAGTCTGCTCATGGCTGAAGGGAGAATAACTGGAAGCATATATATATATATATATATATATATATGTGTGTGTGTGTGTGTGTGTGTGTGTGTGTGTGTGTGTTCCAAAAGTGAACTTTAAGAGGTTTGAACTCTGCGTTTTGCTCCTCAACTATTTGCCTAACCAAGGCTAAAGAGATCTGTCTGCCCTATTAGTTGCCCATAGCTGGGTGGGGAGAATAGTTAGATTCATATCTTTCTCTAGAGTACTAACACTGTGAAATATAAACATCCTATTCCAGACCATTGGCCTATTGAGTAGAATGTTCGCCAATGATCCGGGGGACTGGGGTTCACTCCCGGGTCGAGTCACAGCAAAGACTCAAAAAATGGTACTTGATTCTGCCTTACTTAACACTTAGTACTATAAGGAGGATGATTAAGGGTAAATGGAACAATCCAGGGAATGGAGTAGCACCCTCCCCTACACCTTGATGTAGTAGCTATTGAAAAGGGAGTCTTCGGGTTACCCTCGACTAAGGTCGTCCACTTTACTTTTTACTTATTCCTGGATTTGAACTTAGATCACCGAATCTATTTCCAACGACGATAATGATTACACAATGAACACCTCTCTCTCTCTCTCTCTCTCCATCTTTCTCTCTCTCTCTCTCTCAGTATATATATATATATATTACACCAATGGGTTGAGCACTTAAGAGGCGAATTTGCCAGCTACCACGAAAGCTGAAATGCAATAGCACTTTGCATGAATTGAGCGCTCCCAATAGCCGATAACGTATATGCAAAATGTTATACGAAAAAATTCCTTCAATAACACAGAGAATGACGATGGGTCTGTGGTAAGATATCTGGCTGACTTTACGTCTTGCATGTCTAGCCAATCCAGAAAGTTGTGACACAACGAAAAGGTCTGTCTGTGAATGACAATATATATATATATATATATATATATATTGTCATTCATATATATATATATATATATATATATTCATATATATATATATATATATATTGAAATAGTTTTTATCGTAAGAAATTGAATCGGTATTTCCTGTTCAAATCCTGGACAAGGTTGATTGCATTTCAAGGTTGTTTGCATTTTGTCTTTGTGAAAGACATGAACCCATCTGTTCTCTCCCACAGTCTATTGACTGGCCGGGTTGGGTTCGTTAACTTTGACAGAGCAAAAAGTTGAAATCTGAATTCAAACCAGTTTTACTCCACTTTAAGATTGACCTTGTGTCACATCCAACCTGCCATGAAGGGGTTGGGTACGCATAAACATACACACTCACAGACAAACATACACACATACGCGTAAATGCAAAAAATATTTCTATAACACCTTAGAACTCTGTGTGCGCGTATGCGCATAAAAATGAGAGGACAGAAAGAGAAAAAGAGGAGAATTAGTGAATGCACTGTTTTCCACAAATAAAATTTGCTCTTTCATATATATATATATCAATCTCTCGCTCTCTCTTTCTCTCTCTCTCTGTCTCTCTCTCTCTCTCTCTCTATATATATATATATATATATATAATGTATTACCTATAAAACGTAATTTTATCCTAAACCAAAGGTAACAGGATTTTTTTTTTTTTTTTTTACAGTTGCATTATTCACTCAAAACGCATATCCGTAAGTATTATTTAATACCAATTTATTCGGCATTGAAATTTTTGTAAGCAAATTTACACTCTGCCTCCACCACGGATAGGAGGTGACACAAGGTCAATTTTTAAGTAGAGTACTGGTAAAAATTATCATTTATTACTAACTTTTACTAATCCAAGGTTTCATAGTGTGGGGATGTATAAACTCAACACTTTCCACTCCAAACACGTCGTATTTATAATCGAAGTGTGGCTCAGTTCGAGTATAATCTCTCTATCTACACAGACGTCGGAATGATGAGGCACAGTCTCATTCGTCGATCGTTGAGCTTGATATTTAAAAAATGTTGCCTAAGGAAACAGATGTTTCCCAAACCGAGCCGCCGTGGTAATATCATCTGCTGTCGAATGTTCTGAACAGAATTAGTTGATCCCTTCTTCGGAAAAACAACTACGATAGTGATGAAATATTACCATTTGATAACAGTCTAAAACAATCGACTATCGTATGGGACATATAGTTATACAAAAGATAATGCAGCCTCTGGACTGTAGGAATTTAGTAAGTGGTTTGCTCCCATGTAGCACAAGTCTGAATGGGGCACCCGATGAAAATTGAACTCAGTTGTAAAGGTTTGCTAGTCTAGCTTGCTAATCCTTACACCACCAGAGGTGGCCATGGACTGGCTATATTTACCAACCCCTCCACTCGGGTAGGATGCGACACAAAGTAATTTTTTTAAGTAGAGTTTAACAGGTTTTCCTTCTCCAAGACAGGTTGACTAACCAAGGAAAAAACAGTTTGCTTAACTATTTACCCATAGTTGCAGGGAGAATTAATGGATTCATACCTTTCCCAAGGGTATTAATGCAAGTGAAATGTTATCAGCCTCGTCCAGGATTTAAACTTATGTCCCTTTTCTACGACGATAGGTATCACAACACGAATACCGCCAACTCGCTATATATATGTCGGCCTTAAGTTAACTTTTACAACTTAATGAAATATTATAGTCAGTCAACTTAATGAAATGTTATAGTAAGTCACTGCTGACTGCATAGATGTGTGAATTAACATTGTTCTCACGGTGGACTGCTATGATTGTGTGGTTACTTTGCCTCTCTCAATACGAGTCAATTCGTTCTTTACGTTT
This sequence comes from Sepioteuthis lessoniana, assembly GCA_963585895.1. Lineage (NCBI taxonomy): Eukaryota > Metazoa > Mollusca > Cephalopoda > Myopsida > Loliginidae > Sepioteuthis > Sepioteuthis lessoniana. The sequence continues at coordinate 44,952,304 of OY757926.1, read as the reverse complement.
ACAACTAAACCCCTAACGACAAATTGTCGCCATATGTACGTTTTTTTCCCAATTCAAATCTGAAAATATATCCCAAAACAGCAATTGCTCAAATCAAGTTCAAGGGTCATTTCTGCTATAAAAAATATTCCAAAGTCGGCACATTGCTGTCGTTCTTGTCAGCTTCGAAATACTTTACACAGTGTATTCCTATCTTTATGTGGGGTCATACATAGTCGTTTCAACAATCAACCAGTTCGCTGAGACAATTGCAAAAAAGAGTGAGTAGCTATGTGAGTTAAACTTTTCTTTCGATTGACTGCAATCGAATTGCGTGTGTGTTCTCAATAGGAATCGATCCGTGATCGATTCGTATTGAGAACACACGCAATTCCCAAATATTCGTATTGAGAACACACACGAAAACCCAAATAACTTGTGACATAAAATAGCAGTATATTATATGTACACCTCTTCATAATCCAAATCTATTCCCACAATGAAAATACATCCCAGTTTAGTTATTGTTCAAATCAAGTTCAAAAGTCATTTCCTCTCCACTTACTAACTCAAAACATATTCCAATATTGTCAGCTGTTATAACTTGCCAGTTTCGAAAAATCAACACGGTCCTGCTATAAGAGGTCACAACTGGTTTTCAGAACAATCAACCTGTTCTCTGAGAAAACTACAAAAATCTGATTTTTCGCTTGAACCCCATTCAGACAGTTGTAAAGAATATTCTCAAAAACAAGTTATATATTACAATCATTTAACTGTGTTACATATATATATATATATATATATATATGTGTGTGTGTGTGTGTGTGTGTGTGTGTGTGTGTGTGTGTGTGTGTGTGTGTGTGTGTGTGTGTGTTCCGTGAATATTTTAGCCCAGTCGGCTGGAGCTGCAGAATACACCAACTCCATCTTGGCAGAAGAGTAAGACTCCCCCAACTACTGTCCTGGATATGACACAAAACAATATAACAGTGTTGTAATGCAGGAGCTTTGGGGAATGTAGAGTATTCTTTTATTGCCATCGTTCTCAGAGTGGTAGCTTCTGATAGGATCCTACCTTGTGGGTCAAAAAGAAAACTTAACTTTAAAATATAAAGTTTTTGACATTTAAACTGAATTGTTCGAAATAGAATTGTTTATATGTATAAAAATGTATTTGGCATTGAATAACTTATAATGGTTGATATGCCATAAAATCAAACAAAGTCAGACCATAAATATCTAAACACTCAATTTGCTTCTACTTCGAATTTAGAGCAGACTTAATTCCTTTACAATTAATATAAAACTTTTTTTTCTACGTAGGAATTTTAGATTTTACAAAAGTATTCTTTGATCTTCAGTTTCTTTTAAGAATCAAAATGTTAAATGAAAAATGTTATTTTTCTAGAGTTCAAAAATCTTATTCAGAATAGATCAACGAGACTGAAAAAGCCAACTTAACATTACTATTTTGAAAAGATGTCAAAATAGGAAATTATATTTATCCAAGCTGATAAATATCCTGAATGAACCTCTTCTCGCAATCCTAGACATTTTTATCAGCAGTATTTTCTACATGATGCTGATACCTACAAAAGAATATAGAATGTACTGCTCTTAAACAAATGAAAATAGATAAAATAGTTTTTTAAAAAAAACTAGTTAAAATGAACCAGACAGCGCAAAACGGTCGAGCGGATTTAACGTAAAATGAGTGGAGCTGGTGGGACTATTGATTCTTTTGTGCTTATTGTCATAAATTACCCTGGCTGAAAATCGAAGGTTCCATCGCACGTGATCTCCGTTTGTACTAATATTGATCCCCAGACTTTGATCTTTACTCACCGATTTGCTTATCACCCAAAGTGACATGCAATCACGAAGTAAAAACCATAAACTTACACTATCTATTTAGACCATCATAAAGTACCCAGCTTATATATATATATATATATATATATATATATATATATATATATATATATGTGTGTGTGTGTGTGTGTGTGTGTTTGTGTGTGTGTGTGTGTGTGTGTGTGGTACAAGTACATGTGTAATTTTTATAGCCTTAGGAATATATATTAACCTATGTAAAGGTGTAGATATTTATTCTCTTCCTCTCTCTCTCTCTCTCTCTCTATATATATATATATATATATATATGCATATATAAGAGAGGGAGAGAGAGGGAGGAGGATTGTACACGTGTGTATTATATCAATAAATTCGCATATATTACAGTGTGTTTCTCTCTCATCTTATGAATATGCATTATCTTTAAAGTATAAAAGCACATCTATAAATTACTCTCTATTACTTTACTCACAATCTCTTTTCCCTTTTCCCTCGTTCAATTTCTCTCTCTCTCTCTCTCTATATATATATATATATATATATATATATATATATTACCCATTCTCAAACATCTACATCTCATTTGTTAACTCTTACTGTTTATCCCTCTGTGTATTTGTCTACTTACAACATAATTATATTTATCAAAAAGAAATAAAGAGACTGATTATCAATTGACTTTTCTAGGGTTGCGCATTAGATCTATGTGTGTATGTATGAAAAGGGAACAAAAAGAGAGAAGAAAAAGACTGCCATGATATGACATTAAACCATCTGATCGTGATGTTTCAGTACTGCTGGAGCTTTGGCCAATGTTGAGTATCCCTTAATTACCGACTCTCCTAGGTCCCCTCTAGCGTCTTATCAATGGAGTCTGTGCTTATGATGAACTGAATAGTTTGAAATAGAACTGTTTTTATTTTTAAGTGTGGGCAAGCAAAAATCTTCTTATTGTTATAATCATTATTATTATTATTTTTATTTTTATTATTATCATTATTTACTCCTTAGCTGATAGTTTCTCACTAGAGTTTGAGCAACAGCAAGTCACTTCAAGTCTCCAGAACACTTCATAGTATTCGGGCTGATCTTAATAATGCTGTAGTCTGGGTGTTCTTCCAATCCCTTCATCAATCCTTTAGGTATTGTCCTAAGTGCACCAACCACAACTGCTATCACCATCACCTTCATCTACTATAGATTTTTAGTTCTCTTACAAGGTCTCGGTACTTATCTCTGTTTTCGCTCTCTTTCATTTCCATTCTGTGTTTTGCCGGAAGGTTATTATCATTATTTTTATCCTTGAGACTTTTTCACACCAGCATTAGCTGATGGTCTTTCACTGGAGATTGAGTGGCAACAAGTCTCCTCCAGTCTCCTGCACTCTTCTCAATATTCTGGCCTATCCCAGCAATGCTGTACTTTGGATGGTCACCACAAGTCCTCTTATTTCCAAGTCCTCAAGTCCTTTTACCAATCCTTTGGTTACTGTACCGAGAGCACCGATTACAATTGGTATAAACGTCACTTTCATGTTCCACAGTTTTTTCAATTCTCTAACAAGGTCGTAGTACTTATCCCTTTTTTTTCGCTTTCTGGTCGTCTGACCGAGATTCGGTGATCGATTTGTATCTCTAAAATCCCAGAGGAATTTGTGCTTATCATTCTCACAGACAGATTCTGTGTTGTGCAAATACCATTTGTTCGTATGGTCAGATTTCAATTTCTTGCACAGTTCCCAGTGGATCATCTTGTGCACCCAGTCTTTTACTCTTTCTGTGCTAATTTACTGTATTCACTTATCCTGTGATTGATCGTTTCGTCTCTCTCACCACATAATCAACATCAGCTGTTTTGTTGCATCTTATCTATTCTTGCTTTGGTATGATTTGTCCTTTTGGTGTTATTTTGTGCTATTATTATTATTATTATTATTATTATTATATCTCACTTCAATTCGATCGAAATATATCTATGTGTGTGTCTGTGCAAGAAATAATACACAATATCATCTCACTCTCTCTTTCTATCTCTATATCTCTCTCTTTCTATATATGTAGATAGATTGAATGACAGAAGAACAGAAATAAGAAAGGTTTTTTGCAGGAAAAGAGGTGTAATGCGATAGACCATGTTGATATTATAATTTAAAAATGATAACAGGCCACTCTACTCTTTAAATATGAAATAGCATTGATTCAGACTATTTTCAATTCTTGCAGTTGGACCCAACCACGAGGAGAGAGGAAGACCTTGTAAGGTTATATGAACGTATCTCTCTTGCAGCGACAAAGAGGCACCCACTCACCCTAACCAATTCACACCAATGCTAACCCAACTTCTTCGGGTTTCAAAATTCAACTACTCCTGAATCAAAATTATCTTTTCTTATTAATTATTGCATCAGCAAATCATATCAGAACACGTATCATTAACTTTTTTCAAATTTGAATCAATCTTATCCTAAGTCGGCGACATGACTAGTTAACCTTTAACGATATTCGGCCTAAACAATGATTTGAAAATACGTCACCCCAGTGATATACAAAACACCGTCAAACCTGACATTTCACAGACGTACGAAAATTACACCGTGTGAACTTTTGCTTCGAAGTACACTCACACTCAAAGATTTGTAACCTGTCCGTAACATCACCAAACTAAATAACCACAACAAACTAAATAATAAAATGATAAATATAATCAATCATCAATAAAATAATTAATATAATCAATTATCACTCTAATTATTTTACAGAGTGCTCGATGCTGTTAATTGTTATATATTGACCCCCGACCGAGCCGTCAATCAAGAAACGCACCAGTGTAAATAAGCAGAAGAACAGCGGAAGCAGGTGGATGTTAAACAATAATATAACCAGGGCATAGACGGCTTGAGTCAGTTGGAGACAAGGTGCCGCAGTGAGAGCCAGCGGCAGACCTGTGGTGTAATAGTTAAAGTGCTGGATTGCGGAATCGTAGTACGTGAGTTCGAATTCCAGTCGCACTATTACTTTCACTTTTGGACAAATAACCTCGGGAAAGGTATGAAATCCCTTATCCTCCCCTCTATGGGTTATATAGTACCATTACTAAAAAAAGATGTATTTGGCATTACATAACTAGAAAAAGTTGATATGCCATTAAATAACAAACAAACAAAAATATAAGTTTATTACTTAAGTTTTATGTGTTCAAGACAATTTTCAGACGGAAGTGTGATAAAAGTGATAGAATTTGCGGAAAAACCTCTTTTAGCCCGTTGCTCTCTGATTTGCCGCCATTTTGCATAACCCCAAAACAAAAAAGATTCGTAAGATTAAACTAATTTCTGCTAAAATTCATTTCCTTTTTTTTAATAAACTTTTCCCTTTTTATTGAATGACCCTGGTATATATATACATATATATGTATATATATATAGCAAAATATCTTACTGGGGAAAAATACTCATTATATCCGAGTAGTGTTGTTTTTTTTGCCTTGACTGGTCACCGGATTATCATGACAATCTCTCAGAGAGTGGTATTCGTGTTTCACAAAAGTTTGCCATTTTAATCCTTTGAAGTACAGATGTCTTCTCTCTCTCTCTCTCTCTCTCTCTCTCTCTCTCTCTCTCTCTCTCTTTTATGACAGTCAAAAAATGGCAACCTTCTCTAAAGAAGAAAAATATATATAACTATATATTAAGACGAACAGTTATATATATATATATATATATATATATATATATATTCAAACAACACTCAGCGTTGCTGTTAATCGATCTTCAGGAGACTATATGCGACCAACATAATTCCTTTTTGGATTTTATCGTGATATTTTTGATTAACGATAGAACCTTAAAAGAATTTTTAAAAGTTTGATAAAGTAATTCACACCTAATCCAAGTCTAAATTATCATTCCAACTACATAGCTTGAGGGTACCCTCATTTTTCTTCCTTTTTTCATTTAAGGGCCATTTTAAGGTGCTCAAAAACAGGTACCATGAAAGAAACACAGAGGTAAAACATTCGCTTTCTATCTTTTTTCTTTTCAAATATATGTCTTATAAAATGGGACATTTGCTTTCTTTCCAATGTGCAAAATTACTGTTTTGTCCTAGCACTGCTTTTGGGGGAAAAAAAATTTTGGTCTATATCCAAATCGGGGAAAAATGAACACATTTTCTTTTCATTTTTATAAAACAGCTTTTACTAGAATAAATGCGAAAAACAAGATTTTAAACTGATGTGAACTGGTCAGCAGTCTCTTTTAACAAACTGCAGTAAGATATTAATATGTTTTGGGCACCTCGTATACTGTGATAGACAACGCACTAGGCTAGTGGTTCAATTTCCTCTATATTAAATCTAGATAAATTAAACTATACTTTATAAATGAACTAGGTGATCATGGATCTTCACAGTATCCTTTATAGATAGACTACCTTAACTGGGAAAAAAATAAGAAGGCATTAGAAACAATATTTATAAAATATTTTCAGAGAAGCCTGGAATACGTTGACTGATAGCCTTGTCTTGATAAGACCCTCGTCAGTATCCCAGACAAAATAAGGATATCCTAGGTATGGGACTAAACTGAATTTAGTGGGGAAGCTCTAGTTCTAGACTTTTCGAGAGTATGGAAATACTACTTCGTTGTCGTTACTCCCTGATATATATATATATATATATATATATATATATATATATATATATATATATATATATATATATATATATATATATATATACGAACTTACCTGAGGATAGAATACACCGATTGTATCTCGGTGGATGGATAAGACTCCCCCAAAGCGTGTCTTGAAAATGACATCAAACAATCTGATGGTGAGGCTCAAGTAATGCTGGAGCTTAGGAGAATGCAGAGTACCATTTCATTGCCGTCGCTCCCAGGTCCCTGATAATTTTTTCTTAAATCGAACAAATGTTGGTGTACATTTTTATGTCCCCTGCTGGTAATAATTTCAACAGCAGTTACACATAAGTTAAACCATACATACGTTTCTCTCTCTACATAATGGCACTCTCACAAAAAGATTTTTTAAACACACAAAATATATTCCTTTATTTTAAGTTAACAATTACTGCTATACTTGACTCGCAAAATCTTATTTAAAAAATCTACACTCTGATTGATATTATCTTTGCTGCAGCAAAAAACTTTGTAACTTTTCGCTCAGTTTAAAGAAATAAAAATCATAAATGTGAAGATCGGAGTTTTATTCTATTATTTGCTGCTTTTTCCTGCTACATATTTCTGGGGAGGGGCAAGTGACCGTACAGCTGTTGTTTTATTGTGCTTGCTTCCATGATTTGTTCAAAACAACACATACCATTTGTGTGTCGTTTCCATCAAGCATTTTTCGCCAAAACTAACGAAAAATAAATTTGCAACCCAATGAGAACCATGGAGATTTGAACCTTTGTACGCCATATGCATTCTAGATATTCGTTTAAAATGTCCCTAATCATGTAATAACATCCATAACAACGTCTCACACACACACACACACACACACACATATATATATATATGCTGTCGGGTAAATAGGCCGTGAGTAATGCTCCAGGAGTATATACCCTGCATTGATAATACTCTTATGAAAGGATGATACACTGATAAAACACCCTTTATGTTGGAACCATTTTCTGATCTTATCTTATGCTATAAACAAGCTATATTACATGTGCATTCAATCTTGTGTAAACTGAAATACATTCTTCAGAATGCAGCACATCTGTTTTCCAACAATGTATATAGGTATGTGTCGTTCAAGTGGTCAGTACTGCAGACAGTGTGGCTGAATAACTGCATTACTGGGTCAATCATTTCTAACTTATCACAGTATGTTGGCCTCTGGCCTGAAGCTCTTAACAAGATTGCACAGATAAGATCGCGTCAGATTAAGAAAAGACACTTCTTCTTCTTCTTCTTCTTCTTCTTCTTCTTCTTCTTCTTCTTCTTCTTCGTCTTCTTTAACCGCTCCCGTTGCTTACTGCTTGTTTTGGGTTATTTGTTACCTATTTTTATCGACTTTTCTTATACTCTGGTCACTGCAGCATCGTGTGCTCGTACGGATTACAACAATATGCAAATATAATCCACACACACAAACACACAAACACACACACACAAACACACACACACACTTAAAAAGACTTATGCGCAATTCTAACTTAAAAATTCTTTCTTTTACTTGCTGACAAGTGCCGTACAAAGACAGAATGAAATCAGCGGTTGTAGATAAGGATCCATGCTGTTAAACATATATAAAAACTAACATATATTTGTACTTGTCTTTAATTGGAATCATTTTGAGATGAGGCTTCTTAATCTGAGAATTAATTTTTATTCGGGGCCCGTGGCGCAGGCGATAGGGCGTTGAGTCTCTACGGTTCCAGGTGAGCATTGTCAGAAGATAGCGGTTTCAAATCCTACCCAAGCCGGCCAGAGGTTTACTTAGTCAAAAAAACGTGGTGCGACAGACAACAACTAAGGAAGGCAGTAATTACTGGGGATACGGTTACAAGACTCAGCATTCCTGTCAGAGGTCGCGGTAAATCACCTGAAGAAGGCCAGAGGTGAAATTTGGCAAGAAGAAAGAACACAAAATCTACCAAGATGAGGAAAAAAAGTCAGCAATAAATAAAAATTAATTCTAATACATATTTATTTATTTATTATTATATCATATAATAGCTCTATCATATATTGAGCACTCTCCAAATTATACCGTATTTGTTCTATTATTATCCCACCAAGTGTGATATTGACAACCATAAACTGTTGTAATATATATATATATACGTGTATCAAAATGTACATATATATCTGCATTTTTACACACATATTTATCAAACCAATTCATCTATCCCTCAATCTATTTATTTCAGCGTATCATCATCACCATCAAGTCGTGCTGTTTGCATGGATTTCCCTGATTGTCACCTCCATTCATCCCTATCATGCATCGCTTCTGGCAGGTATTCTAGGTTGCATCCTGTGTCCTTACAGAGCTGGTGTAATTAATTCTTTGCTAGTACATCCACGAGGAGGAGTCCATAAGAAAACGACGCTTATGAGTTCGTCCATGTTTTTCCAGCAGTGCCCAGCATATCTTGTTTGTCTTGGAGGTTTTGAGAGAAGGGAGGTAAGTGGCCGTAAAGTGATTATTTTTTGGCCTGTTACTTCCAGGATTCGTTGAAAACTGCTCGAAGCATTATTATGTGGTTCTCATCGAGCTTTTCTTCTATATGTTTTTAAGCATCCATGAAGTGTATCTATATAGCAGTGTGGATGCAGCTACAACTTGGAAGAAATCCCGTTTTATTCAATAGATCAGACTTCGCTATGATCAATAAACTGACAGTAACATTCTTCGTCTTCGCTAGGTGTATGTTGACATCACTTTCAGTCGAGGAGATGTTGCTGCTGAGGTATATGAACTGGTCTATCAATTTTTAGGTTTTATAGTGAATATGGCTCCTTTTTATTTAAAACTCATTAACTTTGTTTTATTTGCATTCAAGCTGAGGAAAATGCATCCTACTGCTTCCTTTAAGCTATGCAGTAGGGATTCTGCTTTGGTTGGTGTATTCTGGAGAACTGCTACGTCATCTACTTAGTGTGCGTCTGATATAGTTTGTGTGGGATATTTTTGCAGCTGGCTTTTTTCAGTGTGAAACCATTTTCCTTTATTACATCAATTGACACTCGAAGTACGTAGTGTAGGTAGATTAAAAACAAATATGGCGCTAATGTATCTCCATGAAAGACTCCAGTAACAATATCGAAGAAGACCGTATCTCTATCAAGTGACTGAAAATTGTATTTGTGTTTTTGTAATGCATCATAATAGCGGTAAGAATTTTGGAGAAAGACTGTATGCAAGAAGCATTTGTTTCATCTACCCTCTATGTGTAGAATCAAATGTCCTGGAGAAATCTACGAATAATAGTATTGCCTCGAGATTATTGCTCGTACCTCTTCAATACGTTGACGGATAGTCAGAAACAGTAATGGGGCTCCCTCTCTTTGAAAGCCCATCACATTTTTCCAAAGCATTTTCTCGATTTCGAGTCGGATACGATTGACAATCAGGATATTATAAAACTTGATAATTACAGTAGTAAGAGCTATACCTCTGTAGTTCTTAGTGACTCCGAGATCACCATTCTTGGGAAAGAAAGAATTCAAACTTTCGTCCAGTTCTCTATTTTGTTTGTAGACTTTGTTGCAAATCGGAAAAATTGTCGTTAAATTTTCTTGTCTTTCAAATTTCAAAGAGTATTCTTTGAAGCCTATAGCTTTTATGTTTTTAATTTTTTTCAATACTGGGTCAAGTTCTTACTCCGTAAACTGTCTAAGTTTGATGACAAGTTGGCCATTAATAATTATTTGCATAGTTTTGTCAGTGATTTTGGAAAGGTTTCCAAGCAGGAATGTACCTCACTGTTGACAGCGCGATTTATTCACTTTTATTTACGAATATATAATCAAGCTATACTTCAGCGTTATTTGTCTTGGTGTAGGTCCATAGTTTTCCATCTTTTTTCTTTGTTTTTTTTTTCTTTGTTTTTTTGGCTTTTTTTGGGGGGGTGCTTTTTTTTGCAATTTTGGTTTTAAGTACGAAAGACTATTCTAAAGTGAAAAATTTGCTTGATATTCACTATTTCTATTTAGCAAGTTGAGTAAGCAAAATTTATATTTTTCCTCTTTGTGTATCTGAGCATCCATTTTGTCGCTGATGATTTGAACGTTGTATTTGGTTGTATGTCGAGGAAGGGAACATAGGCCATCCTAAAAGTTTGTGATATCCGAATCATCACTGGCATTGGTGTGACTGTAACAAGAGACGACTTGTTGTGTAGAGGTTGCCATTAAATGAAGCACAAAAAATCTCGGATGGGTTCTCTGCATGTTGTGTAGAAATTTGAAGGCACAAAAACTGAAAAATCTTTCTATGCCTCCTATAGCGGCATTAACGGAGATTTTCCGCGAAGATACCGAGACAAATGTCCAGCCATTGCCAGTATAAGGTATTTTAATTCTTGTTTACTATGGTAATATATACGTTCTAATCACGTGATCCGGATTTGGTCAAGTGACTTAGGTTTTAAATTCTCCACGTAAAGCGATTATGATGTATTTAATTACTTACTGATGTGTTGTTACAACGAGTCTTACCGAATGATTGCACGCGTGAAATACAGAGTTACGGGCCATTAATCGTGTTTTTTTCTTTTAAAACAGTCTAATTGTATCATCTGGATTTTTCACACCATATGTGTGTGTGTGTGTGTGTGTGTGTGTGTGTGTGTGTGTGTGTGTGTGTGTGTGTGTGTGTGTGTGTGTGTGTGTGTGTGTGTGTGTGTGTGCTTACTATCCATTTTTTTGTTTTCTTCTAATAATTTCGTTATTAATGTGAAAATTAAAAACTTGTGTTATACAACTTAATAATCAGATCTTTGAATACAGTTGTATGGTATCAAATATTCTTGTCTATTACGAATAATGTTCAAACAGACCTATTTGACCGATAGATGTGATCCTAAAAATAAGACCACTGATGGTCATTTGAACCTGGGAGTAATGGCGATGAAGGAGTACTTCACTTTCTTCACGGATTCAAAATTGGAGCTTTACCACTGAATTTCATATGCAGCGTTTGTGTTAAGAACACTTTATTTATGTTTTGGGGTGAACATGATTTGATTGGTAGCGAAAGTAGATTAAAGTGCGAGAAATCTAAATATATGCAACTTACAACTGTCAGATTGTGCATTTACAGTAGAATTTCCCTCGTTTCATCAAATACACAGAAAAGATTTTGATTGACAAGATTACCGGATGGGGTAATATACCACCAAACCTACCTCCTTACGTTTACGAGGCATATTCAAAAATCATAACTGAAGCTGTATTTACTAAGATTGAAAATAACTGACCCCGAAACATTAATAACATTTAAAATAATCCTTTTGGAATTAAACACACTTATTCCTATGATTTTGCCTTAGTCGAAGCACCTCTGAAATTGTTAATCAAATCATTATATGTATAATCAAACAAATGACTGATGTTGACTAAAATTGTTAAGTTTTCATAGCCATACTTGAAATCATTTAACTATGTGCGTACAAATGATTATTATTAAATACAATTATTCGTGTTAGAAATACTTGAAGCCATTTGGTTGCATACAAACAAATGAGTTCTGGCCCCTTTGGAAATGTTACCTACAAACTATTTGTTTACAAATCCTACTTTGTAATCTGTATTTTATTGAATATCCATCGTTGTTCTATCAAGACTTGTTTCAAGCTTTTAAAGTCCTGAAAAAGGTTCACTGAAACCGAAACGTTTTAAAGTCGACTTACCATCTAATTAACTCATCACTTTTGGATTACCTTGTTTTTCAAATTTTCTCCAAACTATATTCAATATATATGTATTAACAATATTTAGCATAACATAACTGTAGAATACACCGACTGCTTCTCTGCAGAGGGGTAAGACCCCCCACCAACGAGTGTCCTGGATATGACACTAAACAATCTGATGGTGAGGTTCCAGCAATACTGGAGCTTTGGGGAATGCGGAGTACCCCTTCATTGCCATCGCTCCCAGGTCCACTCTGGCCCGGTGTGGTAACACCTGATAAGGGTCCTATCTATGGGTTAAATAGAACTACGTGCTTCTTTCACTATACTGATTTTTGCATTTAAACTGCGTATTTATGCTAAACTGAATTGTTTAAAATAGAACTGTTTTGACATTGAGACTGCGTACTAGTGCTGAACTGAATTGCTCGAAATAGAACTGTTTTTGATGTCTTAACTGTGTACTTATGCTAAACTGAATTATCTGAAATAAAACTGTTTGACATTTAACTCTGTGTATTGCCCAGTCAGCTGAGGCTGTAGAATACACTGACTGCACCTCTGCAGAGGGGAAAAAAAAAAACAAACGAGTGTCCTGGATATGACACTAAACAATCTGATGGTGAGGTTCAAGCAATGCTGGATTTTTGGGGAATGCGGAGTACCCCTTCATTGCCATTGCTCCTAGGTCCACTCTGGCCGGGAGTGGTAGCACCTGCTAAGGGTCCTATCTATGGGTTAAATAGAATTAACAGCATACTTATGCTAAAATGAATTGTTTGAATAAAACTGAATAGTTTGAAATAGAAATGACTTTTACAATTAAACCGTACTTACATTTAAACTGCATGCTTATGTTTAACTGAATTATTTGAAATAGAACTGTTTTTCGACATTAAAACTGAATTTACACTTAACCGAATTGTTATATACAACTGCGTGAATAGTTAGAAATGGAAATGTTTTTGACCATTAAACTGTGTACTTATGCTAAACTGAATATTTTTAAATAGAACAGATTATTTACATAAAAATGGATTTGGCGTTAAATAACCTACAAAGGTTGATATGCCATAAAGCCCAACGAACCAAACCAAACCTTGTTTTAAATAGAACAGATTATTTACATAAGAATGGACTTGGCATTAAATAACCTACAATGGTTGATATGCCATAAAACCCAACCCAAACAAACAAACAAACATAACATAACCTACAAAGGTTGATATTCCATAAAACCCAGCCAAACCAAATAATATATATTCAATATATTTGTATAAAGAGGGTTTGACATTAAACAACCAGCAAAAGTTGATATGCCGTAAAACCTAACCAACCCAACCCTGAAATATTAGACTTGATATGAATATTTTCTGTTTAGAAAAAAATGTCGAATGGATACGGAGAAAGATGGAGTTTGTTACCCTTGAAGAATTATGTCTAGTAGCATACCCTTGGTGTAGTAAGTAACGAATGGGACTGCCATAACGCAAAAAGCGAGTTCGAACTCCAATTGCGTTCATGAGGAAAAGGTTTGAACCCCTTTATACCCCAGCTATGGATTGCATGTTTTTGTCAAATGTGACATTGGTATTAAATGAATCACGTTTGCGTCTCCGTGGCGTAATGGCAAAAATACTGGACTGTCACCTCAATGTAAGCGAGTTCGAACTCCAGAAACAATATTACATACCTTTTAAGACTAATACCTTTACGTAAGGTATGAACCCCTTTTCCTCCAACTATTGGTTAAATGGTATCTGTTCTTTATAAGGTTGGCTTTTATGGCATATCAACCCTTCTAGGTCGTTTAATGCCAAATATTGTTCATACATATTTATGAAGTATCATTTGAAAACAAATAGTTTCTAGGAACCTTTTTAAATGACATAAATCTTTGTACACACTTAAATGGTTTCAAGTATCGCTATCAACCATTTAATATTCTATATAACATTAATCAATTATTTGCACAAAGTTAAGAGGTTTCGAGTATTCCTATCACAAAAAAACATTTTCAAACGAGCCAGAACCCATTTGTTTGCACAATTAAATGGTTTCAAGTATTGCAATGTAACACTATTAAATTTAACATCAGTCATTTGTAGGCAGACAGTTAAATGTTTATAGATATGAAATTCGTTAGTGAATAGTAAATTGGTAATTTTATTTTTGAAAAGTTAAAGCTGATTTGTTTGGAGACAATTAAATGTCTTCTATTATGACAAATTTGTACATTTGCGCACTCAAATGATTCAACTATTGCTATCAGACACCAATAGTTCAATTTTTCACACAGTTAAACGGTTTCAAGGGTTCTTATTAACACAAATAATTCTATTTAGAATTCATCATCTGTTTGCACACAATTTAAAGGTTCAATAATTGCTATCAAATACCAATAGTTTTATTTGGACTGAGTTAAATGGTCCGAAGTATTGCTATGTATCACTTACAATTCAACATCAGACATTTTACACACATTTCCACTAGACCCATAGATAGGACCCAACGAGGTGCTACTGCTCTTGGTCAGACTTGAGAAAGAAGCAATGGCAATGAAGGACTAATTCACGTTCCCAAAATCTCTTGGGACTGTAATTTCTTATCGGTTAGGGCAGTAGAATACACCAGCTGCTTCTCTGCAAAGGGGTAAGCACCTCGAAAAATTTTTATGAAATGATATGAAACTGAGTTGTTGTATTTCTTTGAATGTCATTCAGGCACTTAAATCTCAGCCCAGTCAGCTCAGACCACAGAAAGCGCGTCTCTGCAGAGAAGTAAGACTCCCACGACTAAAACAACGAGTGTCCTGGTATGACATGAAACTACAGTCTCAGAGTTTAGGGTAGGTGGAGTACACCTACATTGCTATTACACCCAGGCCCAACATTTTGTAGTAATTGATAGGTTCCTATCTATGGGTAAAACCAAACTGTCGGGCTATTTAAATGGGAGCAAAAAAATACTGAAATTAAACGAATTGTTAGAGTTACATTACAATACTTGAAACCATTTAACTGATTGCCAATTCGGCCGAGGCTGTAGAATACACTCACTGTATCCCCGCAGAGGGGTATAACCCCTCCTAAACATTATCCTGGATATGTACCAAACAATCTAAAGGTGAAGTTCCAGTAATGCTGGAGATTTGGGGAATGTGGAGTACCCCTACATTACCATTGCCACTCTGACCCTGTGTGGTAGCACCTGCTAGGGTCCTATCTATGGGTTAAATAGAACTAAACTCCATACTTAAGCTAAACTGAATTGTTTGAAATATAAATGTTTTTATATTGAAACTGTGTACTTATGCTCAACTGAATTGTTTAAAATATAACTGTTTTTGATCTTAAAATTGCAATCTTATTCTAAACTGAATTGTTTTAAATAGAAATTTTTTCGACATTGAAACTGTGTACTGCTGCAAAACAGAATTGTTTGAAATAGGACTGGTTTGACATTTAACTGTTTATAAACAAAAACGGTTCTTTTACTCAACAGAATTGTTTGAAATTTAATATTGCGTTAAATGATCCGAAAAGGGTTGATACGCCGTAAAACAAAACAACCAACCAACCAATCTAGGACTGCTGGCTCAATATCAGATGGTTTAGTGTTACATCCAGGACACTCTTTAACGGGTGAGAGAGGTCTTGACTCTCTGTAGAGATACAGTCTGTGCATTGTACAGTCTAAATTGACTGGGTTAACTTTATAAGTTGATCAGCTATGCAAACGTGTTCATATATATTTTAACTCTAAAAATGAATCATCCGGTCGACGATGATTAAATTACATCAACTGTATTCTCTGCAGAGTGGCAGTTCACAATATCTGAAAAGCTACAGAACAGGACCTCTTCCACCAGATGTAAGTAAGGGTCATACCAAGGACACCACGTTTTCGGGAGAGTCTTACACTTTTAAAGATATACAGTCAGCGTATTCAAAGCCCCACCGACTGGGCTGTTTAGATTTGGTTGACTTTTTTGGGTTTGGTTTGGTTGGGTTGGGTTTATGGCATATCACTCGTAGGTTATTCATTGCCAAATCTTCTTTATACATATATATTAAATATATAGGATTTGGTCGGGCTGGGTTTTATGGCATATCAACCATTATAGGTTATTTAATGCCAAATCCTCTTCAAACATATGCATTGAATATATATGATTTGTAAATACATTTTGTTGATAGCATTTTCAAACGAGTCAGACCACATTTTTTTTACTTTTTGGCTCAAAGTTAAATGTTTTCAAGCATTGCTATGTAACAGTAACAATTCAATATCAATTTAATTTGATATTGCACATACATCATATGTAAAAGATTAGTTTGCTGCTAATTTTATTTTTATATGAGTTAAACCTTATATGTTTGCACAACTGTATTGCTATTGTTTCTACACAGATAAATGGTTTGAATTACTGCAATCTAACACTAAAAATTCTATTCAATATAAATCATTTGTTTGCACAGAGTGAAGTGGTTACAAGTATTGTAATTTAACATTAATCGTTCTATTTAACATTACTAATTCGTTAGCACACAGTTAAATGGTTACAAATATTGCTATCACTGACAATTCAAACAAACATCAGTCATTTGTTTACACACTGTTAGATAATGAAACAGATCTATTTCAAACAATTCAATTTAGCCTTTTGTTTGCGCTTAGTTGAAAAGTCAAACATTCATATTTGACACATAGATAGGACTTTATCAGGTGCTACCAATCCGGCCAAAGTTGACGTGGGAGCGATGGCAATGAATGGGCACTCTGGATTCCCTAAAGCTCCAACATTACTGGAGCCACACCACCAGATTGCTTAATGTTATATCTAGGACACTCATTGGGGTGGGGTTCTTACTCCTCTGCAGATATGCAGTCGGTGTATTCTCCAACCCCAGCCGACTAGGCAATACAGTCCTGGACCTTCGGTACAATTGACAGCACACCCTCGTCGGCTGGGCTATGTCTTTTTCAGTATCACAAATCACTCGGGTCGTTTTCACTACAGCCACATTACAGAACTCCATTTGTTAACTTGGACAATTTTCGTCAAATATTACATAAGAATTAAAGGAAGTGCAAAGCAGATTTTTTGACGTCATTGTAAAAAAAAATGTCGTTCAACTCGTCCAGGCCCTTTTGTTGAGTTCTTAAGATGCACAAATGCTTTTTGTTTTGTTTTAATTTTTTTTTTCATTTTTGAAGGTTTTTCCTCTTTTTTTTTCTTTTTTTTTTTTTTTGCTACTGTTGAATAGTTAAAAGTTAATCTTTCTGAATCTGCCGGTATTTTACATAAAGGTTATGAATTGATGGTCCTTCGCATACATGCGACACTCCTCATCTTCAAAGGTTTTATCTCTGAAACAAATATTTTTGGAACTAATATTGAGTTAACGATTAACTGTCAAGCTTTATGTCTTTTTCGGTGAGATTTTTAATTTTCTTAAATTTCTAAAATTTGTCGTTCATGTCAAACAAACATATTACGCAATTTCTCAATTATTGGCTCAGCTTAGTTCAGGGTATTACCTATTTGTCCCAAAATCATTACTTTTAGCAGTGCAAGAACACGAACACGAACATCCGACTCTTATATATATATATGTATATATATAGGGGTGGACAAAATAATTAAAGCACCTAGTATCATAATTTTGAAACTCCTATTGGCATAATTGTTAGTCTTCGCCTATGGTGCAGGAGACCGGAATACAATCCCATGTCGAGTCATACCAAATACTCAAAAATGGTACTTAATTCCGCCTTGTTTAACACTCAGCATTATTAGGTACATATCAAGGGAATGGAGTAGCACCTTCCCTCGGTGTAGTAGCTATTGAAAAGGGAGCCCTCGGGTCGCCCTCGACTTCGGTTGCCAACTTTACTTATGTTTATTTTACTAAATTTGTTATTTTTTTTACAGATATCATCAGAAGATTCAAGTCTCCCGTATGTCTTAGTCTCCCTGTCACTCTCTCACACTTAGTCAACTTCATACCGTTTCGAGAGTAATAAAGAGAGAATACTTTTTTATAAAGAAATATGATGTTGCGTCTTTGTTGTGCCGCTATATAACAAGAGTGTCACCCAGCTGTTCACTCGACCAATCGACGTTTGACCTTCCCAGATCAAATCTCAGCTGAACCAGTCGTCTGCCCACGTTGTAAATTTTTAAATCCAGACAACTGGAATCAGTGTTTACGCCGAAAGGCGAACTAATCGGACCGGCTGATCATTCGATAATAGAAAAAATAAAACGCTGAAGTCTAGAGAACGAAAAAACACGGTGTTGAATAATAAAATGATAATGTCTATAGTCAGAAAAAGAACAATTAACAGTTGCGAAAATAAATGTTGTTATTTCGATGTTCCATTCCACGTAAATACTAAGCAAAATGTCTAAGAATCTAACCACTATCTTGCGACGGTCAGTCTAAGTCCACGGTCAGTCTAAGTCCACTGTCAGTATTTCTAACTTAGACCCACTAAGTATTCTCAATGTGTTACGTTAATTCTTATCTTCAGCTTGTTAAAACAACTGAGATGTGAGAGGATCAGGTTATCTCCGAATCTGCTGCAAAGCTTTTTATACAGGAACTCCTTCCTGCTTCAATCCACTAACTTCAAGTCTCTTTCGCTGCAACTACTCAACAGTCGCCTTTCGGCAAAAACAAGGTTTATATAAATGTTTCTCTTATTTCCAAGTGGGCGTGTCTCATCAACGGCCTTCTCTTTATTTAAATCTTCAACAATTGATTCCATTCACTGTTGCTCACTGCTACTCCAACAGTGAATCTCTGCACCTGCCTCCAGAGGGAAGGGGTTGCCACCACACAACTTCTGCTACGACTTTTACAATGAGGGTTTACTTCCCTCCACTCTCATCACGTTTCTCCCTGTCCTTCTCTCTGCAGGGAGTGGTCCTTTTTTCATCACGTGATTCATACGTCATAAGATTACTCACAAGCAAATTTAGATGAAAAATTTCCATTTTTCAGAGTTTGATTTTTTCCCATGAAACAATCGCTTGCATTTGTCTGACCCCTTCTTGACTCCTTTTTCCTGCTCTGCTATTGTTTTGACTAGTGATCTCTCCGATTTTTGCTTTCCTTCTTTCTTTCTTTCTTTCTTTCTTTAGAAAAATCAATTTCATATGTTTTTGTATTTATCACTTCTTCTCATCTGACAATATATGTAACACTCTAAAAAAACAATGTACTGATTTTATTCTTCTAAAATCATCCGCTATTCATCGTTCATTGCTTTATAAAAATAAAACAACATCTCTGGCTTTTTAGAAAAATATTCTGTTTTTCCTATTTTCTATTCATTTCGAATAATGAAAACATTCATTCTCGATTTGTCAGCGTACTGCCCGAATCTTCCAAAATCAACGCCGAATATTTTTTCCATTATTAAATCTAGTGGGCTAGACTGTGCAGCCCCAATCTGCTCTTTTATAAAAGAATCTACGCTTGATATTTTTTAAATGTAGTGATCAGATTTATTGACAGGTTTCTTTTGTTTTAATAGCAGATCAAACCTTGTGGATTAATTATTTCTAAAACTCTCCTTACAGAAGAGCAGTAATGGTGCTCTTGCTGTACATTTATACTATAACTGTTGTGGAGCTGTTTCTTAAGATATTTTGAACAGTTATGTGATATTCCTGTGTAATTCAAATAATTTACACACTGCTGTAGATATTTGTTGCACCCACCACCGAACGGACGAGTATGGCATAAGGCCGAAATTTAGGTTGATACAGGCGCATCGCCGTAGCCCAGACACTCCTGACGAGCACAAAAATGCCTCGGGCTCTGTCGGCATTCCCCTAAAAAGGGTCGCGTTTCGCCCCAGGAAGCTCGACGAAATGGGTCAGTCTCGCTCACAAGACCCTGCTGCCGAGCTTCTCCAATTGTCACGCCAAACACCATCACAAACAAATCCAATCCCAAATTGACTGCATTCCCCGTAGGGCAGGTAAAAAAAAATTGGGGGTATTTGCACACTGCTGGATGGTTTCAAAGTCGTTTTTTTTTTTGTTTTAATGGCATATCAACCATCGTGGGCGAACAGTAGTGGTACTATCTAACGCATAGCTGGAAGTATAAAGGAGTTCATACCTTTTCTGATAGAATTAGTCTGAAAGTAAAAATACCACGACCGGAGTCCGAACTTGTTTATAACGATGTCGAAGTCCGATATGTTACCTACTACTCCACGAGGACTCGGTAATATGGTTTGTTTTGTTCTGTGTTTAATAACAGCATGTCAACCTTTGTTGGTAATCGAATACCACAACCGTACTGGTAGAAAAGCAGTGGAGATGCTATTTAAACCATTGCAGGAGGGATACGCTGATTCATGCCTTTCTTTAGGATATTAGTCCGAAAGTAATCGCGATTGCTCGACTGAAGTTCAAACTCACATTTGTTTAGTTTTTGTTCATGTCTTTTAGTTACCAGTATTCTTAGTGCTTTAATAAGTTGCTTACAAAGCTTTTGGTTTAGATGTGTCACAAGGCTGTATAAATGGGGCACCCAATGAGATTTTGTGCTTTCATTTGTAACTTACAAAGTTTTTGGTTTAGATGTGGTACAAGGCTGTATGAATGGGGCAACCAATGAGACTTTGTACTTTAATTAGTAATATACAAAGCTTTTTTCTTAGATTTGGCACAAGGCTGTATGAATGGGGTACCCAATGACTCTTTGTGCTTTGATTTGTAGCTTACAAAGCTTTTTGCTTAGATGTGGCACAAGGCTGTATGAATGGGGTGCCCATAAGACGTTGTGCTTTAATTCAAAAATTTGTTTTCTTTACCAAGTTAACACTCAAAGGAAAGACCACGTGATGTAATAGCAAAAGTGCTAGGAGTACATCACTTTAAGACTAATACCCAAGGGAAAAGTATGAGTACCCTTTATTCCCCTCCCACCTGCAACGGATTGAATAGTCTCACTGCTGATCTATGGGTATAGCATTAAATAACCTCCAAAGTTTAATATGTCATTAAACAAAACCAAATTAACTAAACCAAAGCAAATTAATAATCTAAGAATGTACAGTGTCATGGTATAATGCTGGAGCTCTGCAGAGTATGGCTTGCCGCTTCCAAGCCATTACTCCTATGTCCACTTTGACCTTGAGTAGCAGTACGTTTTATCCTCCGATGTATGCTTTGAATAGATTTGTTTGAAAATTATTTGCATTAGATAGGAATACTAGCTACCACATAACTATGAGCAGTTTATTTGGAATGAGAATAATTACTTGAAACTATAATTGTTTACTAAGGATTATCATTATTAGTTGCTTGAAACCATATAACTGTGTGCAAACTAATTATTCTCATTATTATTACTATTAAATAAAAAGATAGTTGAAACCATATAATCGTGAATAAATTATTAATATTTGATAAGAATATTTAAAAGGACACAACTGCCCACTAGACTGGGGGCTGTAGAACACACCGACTGCATCTATGTAGAGGAGTAAGATACTCCCAACGAGTATCCAGAATATGACATTAAACAATCCAATGGCGGGGTTCCAGCCTTGGAGATTTGGGGAATGTGGAGAAACCCTTCATTGCCATCGTTCCTAGGTCCACTCTAAGCCGTAGTGGTAACACCAAATAGGGTCCTACTAATGGGTCAAATCAAACAAACTGTCATGAAACAAATGACTGATCTCAAATTGTAACTATTATAAAGTAATACTTGAAACCATTTAACTGTGTGCCAAAAGGGAGTTCAGGCTTGTTTAAGTATGTAATTTACAAAATGTGTTTACAAATCATTTACATATTTTATATAAATATATATATATATATATATATATATATATATATATATATATATATATATATATATATATATATATATATAAAGAAGATTTGGTATTAGGTAACCTGCAATGGTTGATATGCCACAAAACCTAACCCAACTAAATCATATATATTTAATATATATGTATAAAGAGGATTTGGTATTAATCTACAATGGTTGATATCCCATAATAGCCAACCAAACCAAATCATAGATATTTAATGTATATGTATAAAGATGATTTGGCATTAAATAATCTACAATGGGTGATATGCCATAAAAACTAATCCAACCAAATCATATATATCTAATATGTATGCATAAAGAAGATTTGCTATTAACTAACCTACAATGGTTGATATGCCATAATAACCAACCAAACACCAATCATTGAAACCATAAACTGAGTGCAACTTATTTCCCTTTGGATAGGAGATATTAGGAAGCATACACCAGTTTAAAGAATTGATTCTAGACAAATACAAAAATGCATTTTAAAAACAACTTCTGACTAATACCCTTGAGAAAGGCATGAACAATAAACATATCGTTACGAATGCATGAGCTAGCCCATGATGAATTGATATGCCGTTAAACAAATAAATCAAAACTAACCGATGAAAAATGTTATATACCAAAAGGAAAATAATAAATAAATAAATATTACTAATATATATATATATATATATATATATATATATATATATATATATATATATGTGTGTGTGTGTGTGTGTGTGTGTGTGTGTGTGTGTGTGTGTGTGTGTGTGTACAGAGTCCACCAAAAATGTATACACACTTTAGGAAAAGGAAAATAAATAGATTTGAATAATATATATATATATATATATATATATATATATATATATATATATATATATATGCGTGTGTGTGTGTGTGTGTGTGTGTGTGTGTGTGTGTGTGTGTGTGTGTGTGTGTGCAGAGTCCACCAAAAAATGTATTCGAATTTTATTCGAATTCAAGTTAAATACTTTTGAAACACATTTTTCTTTTCCATAAGTATTTATACATGTTTAGGGTAAACTCTGTATGGTATATAATGTCCCCCAAAAAATCTACCCCATCTCTGACTGGCAATTACTCATGTTATTCTTGGTTTTGTTTCAATTGCAATTGGCACTAAATAATAGCTAATGTCCAATTATCTTCTGAAGAGTAAAAATCTGTTATAAATGGCTGCTTCAGAGAAGATGGAAGTGTTGAAAACGTCCATAAGCCAGGAAGACATCAGACATCCAATATCTCCACAAATGAAGAACAATTGTTAGAAAGGATTCTCCGATCCCCAAAGAAATCCATATCACAATCGAGTTGTGAGATAGGCATCCCAAAATCAAGCATCCATCACATGGTTAAGCAAACCTATTGGAAAAGTTACATTCCAATATATTACACGCAATGAAACTTGAAGAGTTGAATGGTAGCTTGAAAAAAGCATGGAAGATGCAGCCTTTCTAGAAAAAAATTGCATTGAGTAAAGAGGCCATATTTAAGTGAAATGATTCAATTAATCGATAAAATTATACCGGCTGGGTTCTTCAAAATCGATGTGTTACTACCAGGAGTAACAATGTGCTATGTTACGCTTGGACACAAAAAGGACTTAAAAAAATGAAACAAATAATGGTTTAGTCTGATATAGTTTAGAAATTAATCGCAACTTTAATTTTATAGATTCCAAAATGTGTGTTTATGTACATAATAAAAAACTCCAGAAAATTGTTGAATCTGATATCTTTTTAAACCCCAATACTATCAAACAGAGATCTGACTTTTTCAATTCATCTATTATTTAGTCAACCACCCAGTCGTCTGGGGCTGAATATGCCGACTGCATCTTAGATCCCCACCCCAACGAGTGTCCTCCTATGACTCTAAAACATCTCATGGTGAGACTCCAGTCTTGGAGTTTTGGGGAATGGGAAGCATCTCTTTATTACCAACATTCCCAGGTACCTTCTGCTCTGTGTACAAGTACCTGTTAGGGTCCCAATCATGAATTAAATAGAACTGTTCAATATTTCTTCTTGGGATTATAATTAATATCAAATAAAATTGTGAGTAATATCTGAAACCATTTAGCTGTGTACGAACAATATATTCATGAAATCATTCGACTGTATGTAAGCAAATGATTTGTATTAAACTAGATCGGAATACTTAATAAACAATATTAGTAATGACAAATAGCTATACTAGAAAAAATTTAACTGAGTTCAAACAAATGATGACTGAATGATTAGTGCTAAATAGCAGAACGTGAAAATCTTCAACTCTCTGCAAATTGCAGGTCCATTATTTTTTCTTTTTTTTTACCAAATTGT
The DNA here is from genome assembly GCA_963585895.1 of Sepioteuthis lessoniana. Lineage (NCBI taxonomy): Eukaryota > Metazoa > Mollusca > Cephalopoda > Myopsida > Loliginidae > Sepioteuthis > Sepioteuthis lessoniana. Next base: position 44,927,886 of record OY757926.1, on the reverse strand, counting down.
CACTGGTAGCGTTCACCTAAACTTATGAAAGGAATCCATTGATCAACAACGAGAAGAGATGTGAAGATATTTACTTCCAGCAAGATAGACCACCTTCCCCTCCTCTTATACGGTAAAGTCAGAACCCTTCTCGATACAACATATCTGAACAGATGTATTGGGAGAAGAGGTTATTTGATTTCCGGCACGTATTTCAGAATCTCACACCAAAGGATCATTTTTAAATCAAAAATAATCTTTTTGCTGCAAAACTAATGATAGCTGATGAGTTGAAAGAAGAAATTCTGAATACAAATTTACAATTATAAGGTATCAAGTATTTCTGTCGGACACAAATAATTTTCAAATATCGATTTGACTCATTGATGGGATCCTAACATACTGGACATGAGAGTAATGGCAGTAAAGGAGTACTCCAGAATTGGAGTCTCACCATCGAAAGTAGTTTAGAGAGATACACTATTAGCATTTAAGCTCCACTGAGAAGACTGTTTAGATAGAGAGCTAACAATGCCTAGCCTCAATATCAACATTTCTTTCCTAACTCCTTTTGTAATCTTCCAAAGCCAACTATAAATTGACAATTATCAATATGTTCGGTCATCACAGATACATATTTCTTTTTTTGTCTCACTGCAGCATATATTGCTTGGTTTTTTTTTGGGGGGGGTATCTTGCTTGTTCTCTACAAAGCCGCACAAAAATAAAAGCAATCATG